>CM071949.1:26202500-26687500 GCA_036784905.1 Acrossocheilus fasciatus | reverse complement strand
GGTAGTGTAGCTATTTACAAAGAATTTGGTAAATAAACTAAGATTTAATGAACTGGACTTGTGGCATCCATAGAAGCATATACTGTGCCATCACTTAATCTTAGAGCTCTGTCTTAAGGTTTCTACATTATTCTTAAAAATACATTTTTCTAGGGAGGAAATTACTGTGATTTTACTTCCAGAACCCTGCTGTGGTGCTCTGTTTCTGTGGATAAAAATAAGACCACAAAAACTCAAGACAGAAGTCTCATAATTGGACGCTTACACAATATAACATGTTGGTCCTGCCTCTATTCTCTTCATGTTAATTAATGGTAAAAAAATTACACTGCAATGCACAATTTATATGATGAGTCATCTGATAGCAAGACTGCATCTGTATATGTAATATATATTTCCAACTTTTCCATCTAATTATGTAGTATCCATAAGAAGCCCTTGAGAAAACGAACAGTTTTCTAATGAATGTCTGGAAAACACATGAAAACCTACTTTGAGAGAAAAGAAAAAGTGCATTACAACAGCATACTGTATGGTTCACCTTCAAACAGTAATGAGGGTTTTTGCAGCAGATAAAGAATTGAAGAAAAGCAAGGTTAAGCCATTTTGGTTCTTTCTGCCAAGATCTAAAGCATAATAATCAAGAAGTCCTTCAATCTCTCATAGATTTGCTTAAGATTCAGTCAGGATGGAGTGTTCAAAAAAAAAAAAAAAAACAGCATGAATTTGTGGCAGATTTGGAATGCTGCACATAGGTAGCAATACAAATGCTGCCTCACTATGTTGTTCACCAGGTCTTGGAGCAGAACCAACATCTGCTGATTTAGTTGCCACTCAGTTTTGTCTTCATACTGGTTTCACACCACTCACTCTGAGGGAACTTGGGTGGGTTGTCGTTGACATCGGTTAGCGTGATGTTGATGGTGGTGGAGCCCGACAGCCCTCCCACCTGCCCCGCCATGTCTTTGGCTTGAATCACCACTGAGTAGTGTTCTCTCGCCTCTCGATCCATGTCTGCCAGTGCTGTTCTGATGATTCCTGCAAAACATACACATGCACACAAAACATACGGCACACATTATGTACATCATTTGCACTATAAAAACAATAAGCCAACAGCAACCGCATTACACTGCTTTACCAATATAATGAATGAAACCAGTGTTTAAAAAAAGGTAACATTTCTTCTTATTATTATTATTTATAATAATAATAATAATAATACTACTACTAATAATAATAATAATAATAATAATAATAATAATAATTACTATTATTAAACATTCTTTTTTGCATTATGTTGTTATAAGAACAGCGATACATTCATGCATTCATGTTGTTGTTATTAATATGATTTAATACTAATAATAGTTACTATTATTAAACAGTTTCTTGCATCATGCTGTTAAGAACATCAATATGATGCATTATTGTTGTTGTTGTTAATATTATTTAATAATAATAATAATAATAATAATAATAATAATAATAATAATAACTATTATTAAACATTAATTTCTTGCACCATGTTGTTATAAGAACAGGGATATGATGAATTAGTATTGTTGTTGTTATTATTTCTATAATAATAATAATAATAATAATAATAATAATAATAATAATAATAATAATAATAATAATGCTTTATATAATTATTAAATTGACTAGTGGCTTTACATAATTGTTGCCTTTCCTTAAATACATGCTATAATTTAAAAAAGTTGATTGCAACATCACTTATGCAACATCAAAGTCATTGGATCACTGTTGTTTTCAGACTGCACGACTATCTGGAGTAGCATTCAGTTGCTGCTGTGTTCACATTGCACGATAGATCGGCGACAGGAGGTTACACACTGCATGACTTTACAACAGGAAGAATCGCCGACAACTATGTCTGCTCCACAAACTACAGCCAAACACACCCGAGAAGTGATAAAGTACACAGACAATTTGCGGACTATATATTTTTTTAATACTTCCAGTCTTGCTTGAGAACTCCGGTCTGATGCACGCGGGTTTTCGCTTTATTTCCTTATCACTTTTTGTGTGTGTTTTGTTGGGAAATGTAGTTTGCGGATCAGACAGAGTTGTCTGCGATTCTTCCTATTGTGAAATCATGCAATGTGAAAGCCCCTGTCACCGATCCATTGTGCAATGTGAACACAGCAGAGACTGAGTGCTACCCCAGATAGTCACACAGTGTGAAAACAATGGCGAGCCGACGAGATTGAAAATCGTGCAGTGTCAACTCGGCATTAGGTGATCATCACACAATGTTCTATTTCTTATAATATATATATATATATATATATATATATATATATATATATATATATATGTGTGTGTGTGTGTGTGTGTGTGTGTGTGTGTGTGTGACCCTGGACCACAAAACCAGTCATAAGTGTCAGTTTTTCGAAATTGAGATTTCTACATCATCTGAAAGCTGAAAGCTTTCCATTGATGTATGGTTTGTTATGATAGAACAATATTTGGTCGAGATACAGCTGTTTGAAAATCTGGAATCTGAGGGTGCAAAAAATTCTAAATACTGAGAAAATAACCTTTAAAATTATCTAAATGAAGTTCTTAGCTATGCATATTACTGATCAAAAATTACATTTTGATATAGTTACGGTAGAAAATTCACTAAATATCTTCATGGAACATGATCTTTACTTAATATCCTAATGATTTTTGGCATAAAATAAAATTGGATCATTTTGACCCATACGATGCATTTTTGGCTATTGCTACAAATATTCCCCAGCGACGTAAGAAGGTTTTGTGGTCCAGGGTCACACATGTATATGTATACTGCCAATATTGTATATATATTTTTTTATTTTATTTTTTTTATAAAAATGTGTCTGCCAAAAAAACATACATGTGAATAAATATCACACTGACACACCGAAGAGTCACATCTACACTTCATTCTTGGCTTTGTCTCATTTCAAAACAATCGTATGCAGCAGTGACTGTTTGCATGGCTTGTTAAAATAAAACTGGTAAGCGCTCTTGTGTCTGTAAAGTCTTTTCTGCACGCCTTACACTAGCATTCAAATGAGAACAAAACATTGAAGTACTGGTGAACTGAACTGTCATCTGCAGCCATTCAATCACACACACCTCAGCAATGACACACACATGCAGTTACACAACACACAGAGACGCAAACACACTCACAGAGTCGTCATCAAACGATAGCTCTGCACAATCCTGTCTCCTGACAGTTGAAATTTCAGATTGTTTACAAATAATGTTACCTCAGGATAACAAACTCATTTTTCACTTTTGTACATGAATAACATTGCAAAAAAATAAATAAAATCATAATAAAATAAATGACTTCAGATAAAGCAATAAAAAGCACTGCGTTCTGGCATACATTTTAAAATGTTTTTCTGGCATTTTGGTGCAGGATGTGGAGGTCACACATATTGCTCTAGAGAACTGTGCTCACAATTTTTCACCCATCTCAACATATGATTCACATTTGTTTTTACATTTAGAGTCAAATGAATTATTTGTATGTTTTGAGGAATTGCTTAAATGTGTTTTTGCTACCCAGAAGCAACATTGTGCCACAGTGTAACAGATATGATGCTGCCATTACAGAGAATATTGCTATTGCCTTTAGTTAGAATTTTAATGCATTGTCCATTATTTAGCTACACATCTTTACACATAATATTTACGTAATATTAGGTACATTTAAGTCCAAAGTAAATCCAGAATCCAATTCAGTGGCAATCCACTCTGAGACTAACAAATCCAAACACGTCTCAGGGTCTGAATCACACAATGTCTATCAGTTCCTTTCTGGTGTGACATCTCATTGTCACAGCGTTTGTTTGTTTGTTTGTTTGTTTGTTTGTTTGTTTGTTTGTTTGTTTGTTTGTTTGTTTGTTTGTTTGTTTGTTTCTTTCTTTCTTTCTTTCTTTCTCTCTTTCTTTCTTTCATTCACTCACTCACTCACTCACTCACACACACACACACACACACACACACACACACACTCACTCACTCACTCACACACACACACACTCACACACTCACACACTCACTCACTCACTCACTCACTCACACACACACACACACACACACACACACACACACACACACACACACACACACTCACACACACTCTCACACACACTCACTCACTCACTCACTCACTCACTCACTCACTCACTCACTCACTCACTCACACACACACACTCACTCACTCACTCACTCACTCACTCAAATCTGCTTCCCTCTCCTTCTCTCCTTTGTTTTGTGTCTCAGACTATAGTCCCCATCTATGAATAAACCCGTAGTCAGATGGAAATCACATCTTTGGCCAGTTCCTAATCACATCATCCTCCAGGAAGTGATATAAAACAACATAAACAACAGCACCAAAATCAATGGATTTTATGGATTCTATGGTGTTTTATGGTTTAGTTGCTTATTTTCAATCTAACACACTATAAACATTTTAAAGGCTTAAATTAATAAATGAATGAATGAATGAAAAAAATAAAAAATAAAATAAAATAAAATAAAATGTATTTTATGGATTCTTTAGTGCTCTGTGGTTTGTGCATAATATAAACATTCCAAAAGATTAAATAAATTGCTAAATAAATTAATTAATTAAAAAGTAAAAAATAAAATAAAATAAAAGAGGGGCCATTGCTCAGTAAGGCAATGACAATCAGCTTATACAGTACATATATAATGAATACTGTTCAAAAGTTTTGGGTTGGAAAAATGTATTCATATTTAAAAAATGTATTAATATTTTTGAAAGAAGTCTAATGCTCTGTAAAGCTTAATCTGATCGAAAATGCAGTAAAATAACAGCAATATTGTATAATAATATTGCAATTTAAAATATGCTTTCTATTTTAATATTATTTAAAATCTAATTTGTGTGATGGCAAAGCTGAATTTTCAGCAGCCATTCCTCCAGTATTCAGTGTCACAATCATTCTAATATGCTAAATCTGGTGCTCAAGAAACAATTCTTATTATTATCAATGCTGAAAGCTTTTCTTCCTCTGTGATTACATCCCGACAGCCACAGAAACTCATCCAGACAGGCCAAATATGTTGAGAATGTTAGATTTTATTTGTGTCAGATTTGAGGGATGTTCAGTCAAGGAGGAACGGCAGGAACGATTGCTCTTTACAAAATGGAAGTGTTATCAGGCAATCCAATCCTGCTCTATATTTGCTTGAAAACAATAGCGTCGGTATCCTGCGGCTCCCTCTGATAGAGGGCTTCGACTGTGACACGTAGTCAATACACACAAGCCATTAAAGAACAGATTACAGACTCATGAATAAACAGGCTGGGCGTTTGAGTCGGCCTATAAACAGGAATTCAGCGCGCCACTTGCATCCCTACAACTGACTGATTCATTTTTCACTTTAATTTATGAAGTGCAAACAGAGAGAAAATATTGATTTGTCATTATTACAGTGAAAAGTGGTTTTGCGTAGACCATAAATAACCGTCGGTTTTCTCGGTTATTGACTAAAATCTTTTAAAATGCTTGTTTTGTTTCATTTCCCTCATGATAATGATAAACCAAAATAAACACGCAAAGAAATGAAGATGATGGCATGTGAAGAGTGTCGGGTTGACAGGTTCAGGATTAGCTGTGCGTGGGGAGGTTAGAACATTAGATGCGGGTCGAGGCATGAGTGACCGCAGGCGACAATATTAACATGCAGGGCAAGTGAGGTTGACCATTGTCACCTGTCACAGCCAGAGCAGGGCAAAGGCTGCTGAAAGCCTTAGGGACAGACCTGAATATCTTGTACTGTTCCAAAAATACCCAAGAGATCCGACATACAATTTAACTTTCTTATTGGGTTTGTACAGATGGCGTCAGCTGTGTGTTGCTAGGGTGTTTTAGTGGTTTCTAGGTGGCCTAAGTCAAAAGAGATGACAGGAAATCAAGCCCATATCTAAGGCCAAAAATAAAATAAAATAAAACAAAACAAAACAAAACATTTAATAACTGGACTTTCCAAATCAATATAAACAAATAAAAATAAACATGAAGATAAAAAAAAATAAATAAATAATAATTAAAAAAAGGAAGAAAGAAAGAAATAGCAAAAGTGCAAAAGACAGATGGATAGAAAAAAAAAAGATAATAATAATAATAATAATATTATTATTAATATCATTATTATTATTTATGATATTATATATATCATAAAAATGCCATGAAATGCATGTAGTCTAATTTCTGTTCTGATGCCTGATGAGTACACAAGCATCCCATGCCAGGGATCAGCTTCAAAAACAATGTATGCTGATCTTTTCCTCAGGGTTGCACAGAAATTTACAATATTTATTAGGAAACTCATTAGCACTTTAGTCAAGACGGTTTGGTGACATCAAAAGGTCGAGAAGGAAAGTCATTATACTCAATCTGCACTACAAGTGAGTGCAGTGATGCAAGAAAAAAAGATCACACCACAGTTATTTCACTCTCAGAGATAAAAAAATAAAAAATAAATAAACAAACAAACTGTCACTGCATCGGTACCCTTTGAAACCTAATTTAACCCTTTAGGGTGCACATTAGTACTTAAAGGTACATATCAGTGCCCAAAATATGCATATAGTACCTAAATGGTGCATATAGGTTCCAATAAGAACTAATATTTTTGCCTTTTTTTTCTGAGAGAGTATTGAATCATTGACACACTATTAATAGTTTTTTTATTTTTTATTTTTTTTTTAAATAAAATTAAACCCATCTGAACTTTTAAGGTCAAAACAATAAACGTACAAACAAACAAATAAATAAATAAATGACATAGATTACAATTATGAATAAATATAAAAACCATTTGACAATTTAACTAACTAACTAAATAAATAAATAAATAAATAAATATAACATTTCTTAATATTTTAAAGCATATTTAATTTTAACATTTTTTCTGTTCTTGTTTAATGTCATTTAATTTCAGTTAAAGTTTTAGAAATGCTGTTCGTTTCTGTCCTGTTTATTTTTTTTAAATATATGTTTATAGTTTTTATTTAACTCTTGTGCGGTCTTCGGTCATTTCTGACCAGATAATCTTACATTTTGAATTTGTAAAAATCGTAGCTTCACCAGAATTGTACAAAACTTGGTGACTTTTATGGCACTTGATATGTGAACACAAAAAAAAAATTAAAAAAAATTGAGGGCATGATTTGAAAAAGCTAAGTGGTCATAAAAAAAAAAAAAGTGTCACACTCATGGTCTTCGGTTAAAAATGTTCGACCATAGGAAATGAATGGGAAATGGGAAAAAAATTAAAATAAAAAATACAGAACATTTTTGTGTGTACAATCTACAAATCCCCAACAATGCAGAGAAAAATGCACAGCAATGAAAGGTGAAACTAAAAAACATCTAGAGTGCAACACATTGTAGCATTTGGACCAATCAGACACACCATTTTTCATTTGATTTAACAAATCAATTAGTTATTAGATTAACAAATAATCACAGACCCCTCACCCAATACACATACTGGGTGCTAGTATGTCTTTGGATTACTCCAGGCCTTTCTCTAATTAATTAATAGAAAAACCTTTCTTTGAATGAACACGCATATCTTCAGGTCATTGTGTATATTATTACTGTTCGTGTATATGTTCTTGTGTATTGTATCCTGTTTTATGCATGCTTATGACAGATCACTAGTTAATATTACCTCACATACCATGTTTGGTCTCTATCAATTTGTCTTCAGATGATCTAATTGAGAGTGTATATTATATGTTGATACCTATGCAACATATTAGTGTTCTAAGAATCTTTATTAGTTTGTATATCAATTTACAATTCACTTCATATGCAAATTACCATGTTCAGAGACAAAGAGTCATAAAAATTTCCCTCCAAAAGTTCAAGACACCATTGGCTCTTTGACACCCCAGAGGTGTGACCTCTATAGCAGATAAAGCTATCACATCAGTGACGCACCCCAGTCTGTGGTTCTTCTAGATTCTGAGAAGATAAGGATGTGAGCTAGAACTCTTCTGGACCCTTAAGTTTTTGTGCCAGGAATTTTGGCCTTGACTTTCCGTTCAACCAAAGGTCCTCGGACCTCAGCAGATCTCTTTCTTAGCTCTTTTTCACTTTCTACCTGGGAAGAAACTCCCAATCGCCATAGAGTCAGGACATCTTTGGAATTCATCATTCTTTAACCCGGAAGAACATGATCACGAGTCCAAAACCTTGAAACCATCAAGACTTTCATCCGCGACAACATTCCAGACACTTGCCAACGACCAAGACAATGCAAGTATTGTACATTTAACTAAATGAAACAGAGGTTTAGTATAAGTTATAGACCCTGTTATAAACGGCGCTGATGGTTTTACTTAAGTGGTTAACTGACTCTTTCCATAACTGCGTTCTCTGGTTTCTCTAATGTCTTCATTCATCCACTTTAGCTACCCCTTTGTATGTACGCGTGAGTGTATGTTTATTGGTTTGTTGGTTTAGATTAGTTATGTGTGTTAGCGTTTAGTTAATAAAAGTTGTGTGCACAAATTACATGAGTTTCTGGTTCTGCCTTGCAACAGTCTCTTTACTGTTTTGACCCTCACTACATGCTTTAATGCATTAATAGGAGAGTATTTTCTGTGGCCACGGAAATATCCTTTCTTAGAGTTGATAAGAAACTTGTACTGAATGTTCGCTGGACGAACAGATCAGTTGATGGCAATTTAATTCTGCTACAGTTATTACTGTCAGCTGATATAAATAACTGTAATTAATCATAATTAATTGTAATTATTTATATACATTTCCCTTTTGAGCTGATTTGTTACAACATCCACTCACTCACACACACACACACACACACACACACTTGTACACACACACCTATAAACTGTTGTAGAACCTGGTCGAAAGGACACACACATATAATCTCAACTCAGGACATTCCAAGGAGTTTACCCTCCATCACCGAGTCGTAAAATTTACAAATGACCAACACAACGCCCAAGTATCTGACTAGCTTCCTGACTGTTCTCCTTATCCTCTCATGAGACCCATAAAACTTTGAGGAGAACATCTGGCTACCTTTGAAGAACAGGACCTTCAACGTTGGTCCTGACCGGTTTACCATAAATAAAGTCAAATAAACAGACTGTACAAAGCACGTTGGATCTGCAAATGCTCCAGCACGGACTCTCCCTGAATCCCCTGACTGCTTTTGACCATAATTCAATGATGGTATCAACAAGAAAAGACAGATATACATTGACCAGACGCTCAACAAACCTACACCATGGACATTCACCTGACCTCAGGACAACTCCCTTTTCTTTACTGCATTCCAAGAGAATGCGCACCTCTTTTTCTCTTACAACAAAAGAAACTCAACTTACATAGAGGATCTCTAAAGACAATCATCATTCAAAAGACAGTTATAAGGCAAAGATCACACCACGCATAACGTAAAACACCAAGCACATATATATATATGATCGTGTTACCTGTTGCTCAAAATTTCCCAACGAATTCTGTATTATTATCGTGGCCATGAAATAAACAGAATTGCTAAGATATACTGGTTTAATGCTCGCTGGACGAGTCATTAAGAAAGTATAAATTATACGTTTTGATTAATACCAATTAATCAGATCAATAGTGAATCTCTATGATTCGATTTCCTGAAGCTAAAATTTAAAATAAAAGCTTAAATGAAGAGCTAATCAAGTTATTACACTGTTGTGACAGTAACACAGCAAATATGTAAAATAAAATCAATAATTCAACTATATTTTTAATGCAATTAAAAATGGACAGCAAGGAATAGGTTATACTCTAAAACATCAAGAGTGTAAAACAGATACATCCACTCACTCACACACACTCACAGACACACACATGCACAATTATACACACTAAAATTAACTTAAATTAACCATATAGCCAAAATGAGTTCGAAGACTGAAATAAGGCTCTGATAAAGCATTCCTGTTCATTTTTGTTACATTTTTATAGAGTTTTAATGTTGTGTAACAAAATGCTTTCTGTGTTCAGGGTTGGCTGTAGTAATAATAATGAAAAAAAAAATCTATATAATAATGCAAAAACCCTGACAAAAAGTAGTCTTGAGAATGTCTAAATATACATTTAAATCCACAACCTAATAAAAGTAAACAATTGTCTAAAAACAAAGAGGGAATTCACAAGTCTCTCTATAGAGTCCTATACACCATGAAATTGCATGTTTTTTTCTTTCTTTGCTCACACCAGGAGGTGCTAATCTGCATTCAAAAATTGGATTTTAAAGGCCCCGTGTCTATTTACATCTGAAATACTGCATAAATTGAAAAATAATAAAAAAAATGACTATTTTCAATGAGACAAATTTATCATAATTATTGCATAAATATTAATTAGTACCACACAATTTTCTCAAAATAAAAAAAAAAATATATATATATTGATGAACAAAAATATATTGATTTTATTGAATAAATAGATTTTACTGAAGAAAAAAAAGTTACATTTCAGGTATTATGTTTTTTTTTTTTTCATTAATATTTTATTTTAAAATGATAAGAAATGGTTTTAATTGTAGTTGCTAATAATAACCCTGGATTGCACCCATCACAACCTGTGACATTCGGAAATTGCCGTTTACAAAACGTCATAGATGAAGGTTTGAGTAAACCAGTTCGGCTGCATTTGTTGTTTAATGCACTCTTTCATTCATGCTTCATCTTCTGTGAATCCCAACATCCCAACCCCAAGCGGTCCGTCCCCTTCCCACCCATCAAACCTGTTGGATCTGTCACCAGCCCTTGTTCTGGGAGCTGATAATTTACAGATGAGAAGAGGCATGAAATAAACAATGTCATAAACGCATCCAAATTGTCTTCTAATATGCAAGCGTACTCTGGAAGATTTCCCAGAATGCATCTCAGCAAACAAAAGCCCAGCACATGGGTACAAAAAGAGGTTTGTAAACTTTCCAAAATGAATCTCCCATCCATTTCTCCTGTTTTAACGCCATAACTCCATTTCTAGCCTGCCACACTCGAGCCCCGGCGGCGTAGCAGAGATATTACCCAAGCTGCAGCATTACTTAACCTAGGCTCCTAAGGCAACACAAGTCTCTGGCACACAGCCATTCACTCCATTAAAACAACACAAAGACTAATGTTGTGACCTTTTCTTCATCCGTCAGGGGTGAGGGAGTGTCTCTCCGCAGCTATCACTCAAGTTTATTGTGTGGGATTGGTAAGTGCTCTTGAGGAAATATGAAACAGGCTTGCTGTAAATGAGGGAGAGTGTAGTATTTGTTATCAGGATGTACAAGAAGGCTTCCAGAAAGCCCCCAAATAACGAAAACCCCCATCCATCCTTCCATCAGAGGGCACTTTAGACCAGAATCATTAAGAGTCACATAGTATTCTCCCTTTACTTGGAGGAAATCTCTGTGGAAACCAGCGAGGAACAATAAACAAGTGGTGAGTCTGACCCAGGGTTAGCTGAGTGAGCAAAACTGGTTTAAGCCTTTTACGCATCTCTTCCTCACACCTTCTGGAATCTCCTATCACTCCATCTTATTTACTCTTGCTCCCTCGCTTTTCACAGCCTGTGCTTTTATAGAGAAGGTCAGTCTAGGTAAGCAAAGGGGATTATGGGAAATTACCTTTGGCCTGGTCTAGTGCTAAGAGCGGCTTCTCTAATCTGGTGGTTTTTAACATTTGGGATTAGATTGCACCCAAACTTTCACTCAAAAATGTCAGCTCTGTCATCATTTATTTATGCTTTTGTCATTTCTAACCTGTATGACTTTCATCTGTGGAGAAAAAAAAAAAAAAAAAATGTATGCATGTATGCAAATTTAAATTTATATTTAATTAATTTTTTGTCCATACAACGAAAGTCACCGGGGTCCAATGTTTTAAACACTACTGACAAAAAACAAACAAACAAACAAACAAAAAAACAACAACAACTTACAGCGGTGTTATTGTAACGACTAAAATATGTTTTGTTAATAAAAACAAAATAAGATAAAATAAAAATAACTAAAATAAATTCAATGAAAAACATGAACTTAAAATTATAAATCTTTCCGTAGCAACTAACTGAAATAAGTTGAAGTACTAAAGTCACAAAAACAAAATCTAAGTCTCATATTTTTTAGCTTTCATGTATGTATGTATATATGTATGTATGTATATACATGTATAATAAATATTGTATGTATGTATGTATGTGTGTGTGTGTGTATACACACACACACACACATATACATTCATACTTACATACATGAGAGCTAAAAATATGAGTGACTCTAGAATGATAAAAAAAAAAAAAAATCTACATACTAATAAATCCTATAATAGTAAATAAACAATATTAATATAACATTGTACATGGATGAGCGATTTAAGAATATTTTCATTTTTGGGTGAACTATCCCTTTACTTTATATTTGTTAATCAGATGAAACATGTTATTGTGTATTAAAAAAAAAGTAAACAAGTTATTTTTTAAAAGTTTCAGAGTCATTTTGAAAAAAAAAAAATATATATATATATAATTATATTTTTTAATTATATACATAATAATTAAAAAAAAAAAAAATCTAAGTGAACTTGACAATTCAATTAACTTATTTTTTTTAATTATCATTTACTTAAAAAATTTAAGGCAACGGTTTCCTCAATGTTTTTAAGTTAAGTCAACTTATCACTTTTTACAGTGTAGTATAGAATAGTAGGGGTGTGCAGCGGAGCCATTATTTGTATCTGTATCTGTATTCGGATAGATCCGGAAGTGGGCGTGACTTAAACTGGAAGTTCGTCAAATTACATGAAAATACCATTTTAAATGCAAATCTGTTCGATTCGTAGTTTTCATTTAACAAATATGCCTTGTATAACTAAAGACAGTATTCTTTTTAATTAAAATTATAACTTTGTAAATATCTTTTATTTAAAACTTTATCAAAAAAGAAAAAGTAACTTTATTCTTCTTATTTTCCAGTGAAACTTTGTGTACAAATTTGACAAGAGACAAGCATCCACAATCTTAAATAAGAGCACTAGTAGACAAAAAGAAGCTGAAAAAAAATAATAATAAAATAATAGAAATGGAAAGAAAGTGTTCAGTAGCCTACTCATAGCAGAATGACAATAAAGCTTGCTTGAACTTTAAGTAACTTAGATCATGTGTTGCGGCAGTCTGTGATCATTTTTTTTTTTTTTTTTAATCAACAGAGCGCAACAAATCATTTGGACCCTCCAAAAGCCTTGATCAAACATCACTTTTCTTTGTCTTGTATAATTAAATGTAATGCCATTCATGAAAAGGGATAATGTAATGTGTTTTTACAGTTGGATTTCGAAAAGGTTTGAAGTTAGGATCGTTTTTAGGATATTTTTGTCGAGTTGATATAACTCTGATTTCTGAGAGACGTGCATAGACCCCAAAGCGGCTTGCCCTCATTTAATTCATATAGGCTATAGTTTACACTCATTCAGTTTACACTCATTCAGTTTACACATCCAGGCCCATAGCCAGCTATGAGGTCCAGACCTCTGTAAATGTTTCATGTTCAAAAATAAAATTTAAAAACATATGAAAAATTATTTAAAATCATGTCTCTGAATAAATTCATGTGGCTTACTCGCAGCAGCTGTGAAACGCAGGAGTGAAGGAGCTTGGAGCAAGTGCAGCCTCCACTCCGCTCTGCCGTGTTGCCAGATCTAGTTATTATAAGCATCGCTGGACTTGTTTTAAAACTTAATGTAACAGTGTTAATAAAGTAATTAGGGCATTAATAAAGTGGGAAGATGAAGGCTGAGGTTAGAGATTCTGTATACTATTTGCAAAATATAAAAATTAAACTTATTTTGGTGCATTTTTCAGGAGATTGGTTGTGTTTGTTTTTTGTAGAAATATCTGGCAACACTGCTTCGCTGGCACTGACAGGCAGCAATCAAAAAAGGAGCGCGCAGATAGTTTATTGCTAAAGAGACCACATTCATTAGACAAACGCAATGATCACCACGATATTATCTACGAACCTGTGTCAAATGCTATCAAAGCAGTACTAGCCATTAATATTGCACACATCTTAACAACCGCAGACCTCACTAATGTAGTGCTGTTCCAAAAAAAATATTTCATTGTGTCTGCCGAATATTTTTTCTGTTATTCGGATAAATCCATTATTCGTTTTGAAGCCATTATCCATGCCTTTCAGAATAAGGTATTCGGCACATCCCTATAGAATAGCATGCATCCATGAATGGTGCACAATAAGACAACAATTTTGATTTCAAGCTGATTCTTGTGCTAATGGTAGACAGCAAACTGCTGAACTTTAACATTCAAACATAGATTCAAAAAGAACAACTGCACCCAATTCAAAGAGTTTAAACAAATACTTACTGCATAGAACATACTGAGCAAAATCTGTCGGTTATAAATATGTGCTCTTGTGTCTCTGGAGGTAAAAATAGCGCAGGAGAACTTGGTAATACGTTGGAAAGCATTAGCGACTGGGGAAGGCCTTGACAAACTGGCATGCTTTTCTAATTTGATCAGAACAGGAAGTTGCACTAATCCTTCCTTTTAGAGAGTCCCTGATCTGTGTCAGAGAAGCTCGAAGCTCACATGCTCAAACCCTCCAGACTCCCTGATCAGCAGAGAAATTAGCCTACTTAACTGAGAGTATGTGTGTGTGTGTGCGTACGAGAAAGAGAGATTGCTACGCTTTACCCATCATCGAGGACTCTGAAATCGGCAATCCTGATTACTCCCTGCAACCTCTTACAAGAAAAGGGGAAGACGAAGATCCGACCTCACTTATTAACAAGCTTAGCGTCTGGCTTTATGTGTGCCAGCGAGCGGGACGTGTTGGGCCTCTGCATTGCCACTAGCTGATAATGAGCTGTCTTCACAGAACAATGCTGGCTTTATTTCTAAAGAATATGTTCCGTTTCAAATCACAGATCAACAGGAGGATACAAAACTTGCTTAGTTTGTGACAATTATTAGCATTGTTTACTAGGAAAAAACAAGAACATCACTATTACTGTTGCTCATAGTTTAGGTTATTGATTGAAACAAACTGTTTGTGCTACAGACATTAACAATACCTCAAATTGCACAGCTTGTTATGAAAGGTACACTATACTGTTCAAAGCTTGTTTTTTTTTTTAATGATTTGAAAGAAGTTTATTATGCTCACCAAGGCTGCATCTATTTTTAAAAAAAAAATACAGTTTACTATTTTAACTTATTTTAAAATGTAATTTATTCCTGTGATGCAAAGCTGATTTTTTTCAGCATCGTCACTGCAGTCTTCAGTCACAAGAAATCATGAAAAAAGATGATAAATCGTTGTTTAAGAAACATTTCTTATTAACAATGTTGACAACAGTTCTGCTGCTTAATATTTTTGTGGAAACTGTGATTCCTTTTTTTTTTTCTTTTCTTTTTCAGAGAGTTTAAACGTGTCACTTCTTATAACTTTAATGCATACTTGCTGAATAAATCATTAGATTTCCATAAGAAAAAAAAAAAAAGAAAAAAAAGAAAAGAAGGAAATATCTAGAAAGCTTCCATCCACTGGAACACCATTTATTATCAATGTTGAAAACAGTTGTTATGCTTAATTTATTATTTATTGTTATATTACTTTCTATTTTTTTCAGAAGCTGTGATACATATTTTCAAGATTTTTTTGTGAAAGTTTTAAAAATGTTTTGTTTGTAAAAATGTTTAAAAATTCTACTCACTTTAATGCATCCTTGCTAAATAAATGAATTTATTTCCTTCAAATAAAACTGAATAAAACAATGAATGAATGAATGGGGGAATGAATTAATGAATGAACAATACTTATAATTGGACAAATAAATGCACAGATGATTAAAATGGTGAAGACCCCCCCACCACCACCACCACCACCACTACCAAAAAAACAAAACAAACATTGGAACACCAAAAATTCCCAAGGAATCATCCAGAACACTTTATCAACCGCATTACAATGTCGGAAACATCATGTTAAGTTTTGCTCCAGCAAACACCACTCACTTTAGCCTTTCATCTAATTAATTATTCAGATTATTCATTAGAATGCATCACAATGCTTGTTAACTGCTAGTTTATATGAGCAGAATAAATCCTAGCACCTGCCATTACTATCTCCTCTGTTCAAATGGAAATGAACTAACCAAATAAAGAAATAAAGCCATTGCTTTTAGTTAACTGCTATTTATTGCATTGCATAGGAATGTTGAGCACCAAGCCATAACCGTGGCATTAAACTTGTTTACAGTGCCTCTGTAACTGCCACCAGTTAGAGCTGAACTAAATTAAACTGTATATTACTAGTACAGCATTCTCCTCCTAAATGACATGTCCTTTTCTGGCCATGACTTTGTTATTCTTTCTGGGTGCATCTGCTGACCTAATGACCACAATCATCTCATCTAGCTCAAAACAAATACGGCTGCACTTACCATATAATCAAAGCAAGATTGACTATTGACTAGTGCTTTCTCGGTTGAATTGATTCATGCAGGCTTCTCTTCTATCTCCTATGGTGCTTTATCTAAAGTTTTTAATCCCACTCGTCATCTATATTTGTGTTCTCTGACATCCTGAGAGAAAGCATTTAACCGCCAATTACCAGTGAAGCCATTCAATAGCACATTAAAGGGCGGAAGATGATAGCATCTCATTTTCAAGAGATGATTTGAGTTCACATTAGGTGTGTTGGAAATGAGCAGTGTTTGACTTCCTAATTGTGAGTTTTCTGATCGAACGTCAAAAATCTTGCAAACTGCACACGGAAACCAATCAGGACTCTTAACCTGTGAATCTTTCCACAATTGTCACAATTGTTTTGCAAAAACTTTCTATATAACTGCACATTTATATTTTGGATAAAACAGACAACAAAAATGAATAAATAAATAAATAAATGTAAAAAAAAATATTCATTAAAGTTTATATTTACAAAATATGTAAATATATAAAATGTATTATGATATATTTTCAAGAAATTAATGCTTTTATTCAGCAAGCATGAATTAAATTGATCAAAAGTGACAGTAAATAAACGCTTTCTTTTGAACTTCCTATTTATCAAAGATATTAGGCAGTTTAACAGTTTTTCAACATTGATAATAGTGATAAATGCTTATAAGCAGCAAATTGTCATATTAGCATTATTTCTGAAGGATCATGTGACACTGAAGACTGGAGTAATGATGCTAAAAATTAGCTTTGCATCACAGGAAAATTTTCATTTTAAAATATATTCAAATAGAAAGAAGTCTTTTTAATTGTAAGGATTGACAATTAAATTGACAATTTATTATTATTTTTTTTTTAAATAATGTATTACAAATGTTACAGATTTTTTTCTTTAACCAAATTAAAACTAAAATATTGTTTTAAATTGTTATCAGTTCATATGTCTCATATATATATATATATATATATATATATATATATATATATATATATATATATATATATATATATATATATATATATATATATATATATATATATATATATATATATATATATATATATATATATATATATATATATATATATATATATATATATCCCCTTTATATTTAAGGTTCAGCTTTCAAAGTGCACTGCTTCAGAACTGACCCATATTTGAAAATAGTTTGTGGGGTCATATGACAAACATTACATTCAAACATTCATCATGCCATCTTTCGAACTCAATCATGTCAGATTCTGTCGAAATGAATGCTAAAAATTAATTAATATGCCTTGTGAGGTTCTGTGTGTGAAAAGACAAAATTGACAGAGACTGTACAGCTAAACAGAGGTCAACATTGGTAATCACATTTTAAAAATAAATATAACATGAAGGTCGGGTTTTACTTTTCATCATTATGACTGTGATATGATTACAGATAAAACTGAAAATAAAAAGAAATCCACAAACACACCTGATGCA
Source organism: Acrossocheilus fasciatus (assembly GCA_036784905.1). Classification (NCBI taxonomy): domain Eukaryota; kingdom Metazoa; phylum Chordata; class Actinopteri; order Cypriniformes; family Cyprinidae; genus Acrossocheilus; species Acrossocheilus fasciatus. The sequence goes on along the minus strand of CM071949.1, from coordinate 26,669,485 downwards.
GCAGTTCACAACAGAAAACATATATTAAATATATTATTATATTAAAGCAACCCTCCTCCACTGTCTGTCAGAATATATTAACAAGATGCAGATTGGGGAGTGATATGCAAAAGAAAATATCTAGAAAGTCTTGCTAACATGACCTCAGGCATCATGCATAAAACTTTGCATTACCTTCTTTAAATACAGGCTAGAATTTGCATATACGCCCACATCACTGGGCCATGGCTTCAGCAGAACAGCACGAGAACAAACTCTTGACATGCACGTCAGAAGCAAAACGCTTTCTCAATCTAATACATCTACTCTCTCATCTATGCGCCTCGCACACTTTGAATTTTTTACAGCTGTCAGAGACTGTAAATCAGATGTCAGAGACAGGCATCATTTCCTACAGAGACAATGGAACAATAACTCTTCTATCTGATCAAATGTGTGCCGTTGAGAACTATTAGAGTTGTCATTAGCAAATGCTTTTCTGGTTTGAAATACTTTAAGAAGTTTTCTCAGATTTCACCTGCGCTGAGAGCAAAGCGCCATATGAATGGAGTTCTTAGACTTGCAATAAAAAAAATAAAAATGATAATGCTTTCATACACTATCTAAATAATCTAATAATAAATCTAAATAATAAGTATACACACATATTATATTACATTTCTTCTTATTATTACTATTTTAGTCTATTCCCCTTTGTAATGTTTGTAAATTGAATATACAGTATATTCTATTCTACTATGTTAGTGGTGGGCCGTTATCGGCGTTAACGTGCTGCGTTAACGTGAGACTCTTATCGGGCGATAAAAAAAAATATCGCCGTTAATCGGCGATATTAACGTCTGTCCTCTCACTAAATGAGGACATAAATACATGAACAACATCTCCAGAACTGCTCTGAGAGTCACTTCATGAGCATCCGAGCATTTCATTTGAGAAAAACTATCCTCACGGCAACCCGTCAAAATAAAAGTTCGAATTCACTTGAAGACATTGGGCAGAACGTAATAGGCTACTACTACTAAAACTATTAAAACCTTATCTTTAAGGAATAATCATTCAATGTCTTCACTGTTATTATCAATATTAAATCCCCTTTATTTTTATGACGGAAAAATTACCCCCCCCAAATTACCCCCCCCCCCCCCCCCAAAAGCGGTAATCCTTTAATCTTCATAGGATGATTCCACACCGCAAATAATAAAATTTATGTATTAAATTACATAATTTAATTTAATTAATTAGCCTATTAATTACCACTACACCACGAATTACCACCATATTATGTTTGCTTCTTGATGACTGCTAGTTGTTTACTACTAGTAGTGAACTTATTCTGATACTTGGCAGAATTCAAATGAGCCATTTTAATCTAGATTAATCTAGATTGATTCCAAGATTACAGTGAGATTAATCTAGATTAAAAAAATTAATCTATGCCCACCACTAATATATATATATATATATATAAGAGATTATGAAGACATTTCTTTAGAGTAAACCGACAAATCATGCACAATACAACAAAAAAAAAAAAAAGTGCCTTGAGAAAGAAAAAAAAAAAAAGAGTACATTTTTATTCTATATCGCTTTCGGGGTACTCAAGATGTGTGCTGGCACATCTCAGTATATTCCTTTTATACATCTCGAAATGGGATATTTGTGTACACTACAGTATTAAATGTCCCAAAAGATAGTTTGTGAGAGATTGAAAGTGAAGTATCTCTTAACAGATAATACAGTAAAGCAAGGCTAAGTCAAACTTTCTTGTCTTTTTCTTTCTCTCACAATCCCCTCAATCAGTTCTCATGTCTCCTGTCTGAATGCATTAAGTCCTTGTACACCGTCTAAAATAAACTCAGTCTGGCAAAACTGATACTGTCTCTCGCCACAATTCCATTAAGCTTTTCATTTCTAAAAACTCTCACCGAAGTCATTGATATGCCTGCATGCTCTTGACAACTGCGCAATACAAAATTCTTCACAGTTCCACAGCAAAATGCTGCATTAGTCTTTACTAAAGGCCAAACGTTTACAAATCTGGATGGACTTCATCATCAAAGCACTTGTCTGCCAGTACTGATGGATGGGTTTTGCGAGAGCCTGTGTGAAGGCTGTGATATCACAGAAATATATTTCTCAAAATAATCATTATATTGCGGTCATGACTATGCATTGTAGGTGTGTGTGTGAGAGAGGAAAAGCAGTGAAATGTGGGGTGTTTCAGCACCATGGACAGCACCAGAAATTATGATAAAGGAATAAAGGCACATTTCAGTACCATGGACAGTGGCATATATTACCTCTATGACAAATGGAGGACAATCAACAGCTTGTTAGCTGAAACTACTTGAAGATTTGACATGCATAATGTCAGAGGTTGTGTGGAAATGTTTCTTGCTTTAAGGTCAATGTGCATGCAAACAATTTTACCTTCTTAAGCTGACATTTCCAGGTGAGAAACTATTCCTTTTACATGCAAAGCAGGATGTAATTTTATCTTTTGGGAATTGGTTGGTTTACAATCCTTCTATATCTACCTTCCTTTCTTTTTCTTACTTTCTTTCCTTCATTTTGCCTTTTCCTTCTCCCTTCCCTTTTTATCTTTACTTCCATCCATTTTTCTTTCTTTTGTTTTTCTAATCCTGCCTTACTATCACTTCCTTCTTATTCAGACACTTCCTTCTTATTGTTCTCCTTCCTTCATTTGTCCGTTCCTTCCTTCCTTCTCTCTTACCTTCCATTACTTTTCTTTCTTTCCCCTTTTCTTTTAATCCTTCCTTTGTTCATTTTTTCCTCCTTCACTTCTTGCTTGCTTTTTCTTCCTTCCCAATCCATATTCCTAATCTTTTTTTTTCTATTCCCAGTCTTTCTTTTTTCTTCCCTATTACTTCCCTACTATAGTTCTTTACATTCTCAATTCCTTTCTTCTTTCTGTCCTTTCTTATTTGTCCTTCCTTCCTTCCTTCCTTCCTTCCTTCCTTCTTTCCATCCTGTCTTTCCATTTTCCTTTTCTTTTTCATTCCTTCTCATGTTCCTTTCCCTTCTTTTTCTTCCCTCCTTATTTTCCCTTATTTTTCTCTTTTTTATCTTTCATTCCTTATTGTCTGTCTTTCTCATTCCTTCCTTATTATATTTCTGCCTTTCATCCTTCTTTTCTTCCATTTTGTTTCTGTCCTTCTTTCCTATATTTGTCCTTGCTTCTTTCTCTCTTTTCCTCCTTTCCACTTCCATTTTTCCTTAATCTTTTTATTCCTTCTTTCTATCTTGCCTTCTGTCCTTTTCTTTATCTTTTCTATTTTCTTTTATCTTCAATTCCTTATTTTTGTCTTTCCCTTTTATTGTCCTTCCTGTATGACTCCTTCCTCCTTCTTTCCTTCCCCCTTCCATTCCCCTTTGTCTTTCCTTTGTCCTTCTCGCTATCTTAACTTTCGCTTCTTGACACAAAACAAACTGTGTCTCCATTAACATTTAATGGTTCCTTGTAAAAACCCTCAAACAATGTCCACCTCTAATGAACATCAAATCCATCTCAAAGCACTCTGAATCTCGTTCTCTCTCCAACCGTCTGTCTTTATCCCTGAAAGCCTTTACACAATGTTCTCTCCACCTCATTCTCCAGGGATGCTCTCCATTATAGAGCTGAGATTCAAACAATACAGCACGCATGCAGCTCTATTTCTGAACAGTGAAGGGTGCTGGTGGTGTATTGTATTGCTCACAGCTGTTTTCTGAGAAACAAACTTCACAGTCTAATATGAACAACTCATATGAAAAGCTATGGAGTGTAGTTTTTAATTGTACACTTACTTGAAGAAATGCGGCAGCAGTTTTAAACCTGCACACAATAAAAGCACTATTGATTCGCCTTCACAGACACACATTGAAAAGAAGTCATGAATTTACCACTTTTGGGGTCGACGGAGAAGTATGGCTGTCCATGCAGAACGCTGTACACCACCCGCGCACTGTTTCCATATGTAGGGTCATCTGCGTCTGTTGCTGTGACTTGAAAAACTGATGTACCTGCAGAAAGAGAGAGAATAAAGCATTGGTACTTTTTGTTAAAAGAGTGGTATGAATGCACCTAAATGAATAGCCTGCCCAAAATTTTAAATCTGATGAAAATGTAGTTCATCCAAGATTTAGATAAGTGTGTTTTTCTTCATCAGAACAGACTTGAAGGAATTTAGCATGTTATCACTTACTCACCAATGGATCCTTTGCAGTGAATGGGTGCCATCAAAATGAGAGTCCAAACAGCTGATAAAAACATCACAATAATCCACAGCACTCCAGTAAATACATTAACAACTTGTGAAGTAAAAAAAGCTGCATGTCTGTTAGAAAAAGAAATCCACCATTAAGACATTTTAACTTTAAACAGTTGTTTCTGGCCAAAGACCATAATCCATAATAATGCTTCTTCCAGTGAGAAAGTCCATCCTGTTGTCCTCTCACATCAAAATTCACCCAGATATTTATTTCTCTCCTGATTCAGATGGTAACAACCTTTCCACTGAAGAAAACAATATTATGGATAGAAGACTCATATTTTAAGCAGAAGCAATGGATCATCTTGATGGATTTGTTTATTATAAACACAAGACAATTAATGGACTGAAGTCATGTGGATCACTGTGATGTTTTTATCAGCTGTTTGGACTCTCATTCGGATGGCACCCATGCACTTCAGAGGATTCACTGGTGAGCAAGTGACATAACACTAACTTATTCATTTTCATTTTCAGCAAATATTTTATGTGAACTATGCCTTTAATGTGTTTGCGTGTGTAGGGAAAAATGTTAAATTAAACAAACACAAATGGACTTCCAGAACGATTCATCAAAAACCATCACATCGTCTTCATGGAGACCTAAAACAAGTCCCTAAACAAACCAGGAGAGTTTCTCCACTGTTTCTGCCCAGACTAAATCAACAATGATTAAAGACAGGCTGGAAATGCAGCTGTGTGCTTTGTAATCTCTCTCTGCGTCTTTTAAGCCCTCTCATTCCCTGCTCTGTCTTTGTTCATTTCAGCCATCCGCTTACAGGCTGTCTTTCTTGCATTTATTTATTTATTTTATTTTTTTTTCTCAGCTGACAGTAGATCTCTCATTTCTCACTAGCTCGGGTCGCATTTCTCATCTGCACTTGTTCTTGCTCACTTTCATCACAGCTCACCGGGTTCAATCCATCCATCTGCATTGTCTGATGCTGACTTACTGCAAACAACACAAAACATTTCATGCAGTTTTGAGGGCTGAGCCGTAAAATAGGATTATGGAGGCAAAATCTTGAATTTCCTTCTTTATCTTTCTGAGTCTCCTTGAAGTGGTAAATTGTCTCTCTTTACTAAAGAAGAGAGAATGAAAATCATTATTCTTGCCTTTTAAAGTATTTTTTTTTTCTACTACATAACTTTTCTGTTCTGTATTTACAGTATGTATCTTATTGAAACAGTTGGGAAGGACATTAAAAATAAAACAAAATAAAATAAAACAAAATAAAAAATTAAATTAAATATTTAGTGTTTAAATAGTTAATGCATTGTTCATTTTTCTTACCCTAATGTCAATTTTGTTTATTGTATTACACATAAATCTAACAATTTAATGAGGTTTATGATAAAAAAAATAATAATAATAAATAAAAAAATACCAACGAGGTGAAAAAAATATACTGTATATATATATATATATATATATATATATATATATATATACACACATACATACATACATACATACAGTGCCCTCCAAAAGTATTGGAACAGTGAGGCCAATTCCTTTATTTTTGCTGTAGACTGAAATTTGGGTTTGACATCAAAAGATGAATATGAGATGAGAGATTAACATTTCAGCTTTTAATTCCAGGTATTCATATCTGGATCTGGCACACAATTTAGAAGATATCACCTTTTGTTTGAACCCACCCATTTTTCATGTGAGCAAAAGTATCGGAACAGATTGACTTAAACTAGATGGTCTGCCATGGTCTGTCTGAATACTCAATTCTGATTGGCTGGCAGGTGTTCATTAAATTCGTTGAACTGCACAGGTAGTTCCAGGTCAGTTTAATCACGTTCTATATTAATGAGCTTCCTATAAACATTGGTAACCATAGTAACATACAGTTACAGTTGAATAGTAATACAGACGAAAATAACCGTCATTTTTATCGTTACGGTCAAATATTGCAGCACAAATATAGTTAAAATCTTTAATATGTGAATGCTGGGAAATGACCATGGCATAAACAGATCCACTGCGCGTCGGGAGCTTCTTCGCCTCCACATCGTGCATTCAAATCGTTTAATGCACAGCTAGCCGTTGATTGTCCCTTACTAAGACTTCATATTTAGTTGCAAATCCTGTGCTTTCAATAACTGCATCAAGTCTGTGACCCATTGACATCACCACCTTTTGCATTCTTCTTTTGTGATGCTTTTCTAGGCTTTTACCGCAGCCTCTTTCAGTTTCTCAGTCTCTTCTTTAGCAGGTAAAATACATACTCTACAGGGTTTAAGTGTGGAGATTGGCTTGGCCAGTCTAAAACCTTCCACTTCTTGCCCTGATGAACTCTTTTGTTGTTTTGGCACTATGTTTTGGGTCATTATCTTGCTGCATGATGAAGGATCTCCCAATCGGTTTGGTTGCATCTTTCTGTAAATTGTCAGACAAAATATTTCTGAAGACTTCTGAGTTAATTTTGCTGCTACCATCATGTGTTACATTATTAATGAAGATTATTGAGCCTGTCCCAGAAGAAGTGATGAAAGCCCAAGCCATTACATTACCTGTGTAATGTGTACTATAATGTACACCTGTGTACACTGTGTTTCAGATGAGCTTGTATGTTTGGGATCATCAGCAGATCCTTTCTTTCTCCAAACTTTAGTCTTTCCATCACTTTGGTTCATAAAATCAGTCCATAAAACCTTGTCCCAGAATTTTTGAGGCTTGTCTCCTATTCTTCTCGCTAATGAGTGGTTTGCATCTTCTAGTGTAGCCTCTGTACTTTTGTTCATGAAGTCTTCTGCGAACAGTATATTGTGATACCTTCACTCCTGCCCACTGGAGGTTGTTGCTGATGTCACTAACAGTTGTTTTAGGGTCTTTCTTTACAGCTGTCACAATGTTTCTGTCATCAACTGCCGATGTTTTTCTTGATCTAACCGTTCGTGTTACTTAGTACACCAGTGGTTTCTTTCTACCTCAGGAGATTCCAAATGGTTGTACTTGCTATTTCCAGTGTTTGTGCAATGGTTTGGTTGATTTTTCATCTTCTCTCAGCTTCACAATTGCTCATTTTTCACCCATAGACACCTCTCTGGTTTTCATGTTGGTTACATGTCTAACTAACTATAAATGCAGTCTGCATGGATCTGAAACTGAGCGCAGACATTCAGTGCTATTTATTGTGTGAATAATCAATTAATAGGACACACCAGGACAACAAAACACACATGTCAGTCACATGTTCCAATACTTTTGCTCACATGAAAAATGGGTGGGTTCAAACAAAAGGTGAAATCTTGTAAGTTGTGTATCAGATCCAGATGAAAATACCTGTAAATAAAAGCTGAAATGTTTATCTCTCATCTCATATTCATTTTTTGATGTCAAACCCAAATGTTTTCAGTCTACAGCAAAAATAAAGGAATTGGCCTCACTGTTCCAATGCTATATATATAATATATAATATATATATATATATATATATTATTGTTATTATTATTACTACTACTACAGTATACACTGTCTAAACAAAAGTATTTCTACTGGAAAATAAGACAATAACTTTTTATTAAAATTATTTTCTGCAGTGTTCTCTTGTGGTGAGACCCAGCCAGAGTAAAGTCGAAAAGCCGCGTTCTCCCACAAAGATTTTCAAAAGCTTTTCAATTATGGTCATCACTCAGTGTAATACACATGAGAGAGACAACATTCACTGCTTTCTGCATAGTTCAACAGCATAAAGACCTGATAGCCGCAATTACTGTTACAAGTTCAGATAAGTGTAATTTTGGTTCTAATCCTGAGGCTTCAGTGGGTTAAAATGAGTTATCTCACCCCTCTCTGTGCCCTATCCAGCTCTCAGCTCTTCAGTGAAAACATTTCTATCAGACTCTAGCAGCAGCTGGAAAGTTGCTGAAACAGCTTGTCTAGAATTTTCTGACGAGTGTCTCTCAGGACCAGCAGATGAAGTGTGTGTATGTGTGTGCCTGTGTGTGTTGAGGGAGTAATGTTTCTGCACCACTAATAAAGATATTGAGTTTTAAAAACTCCTAATCGAAATCTTACCCATAATAAAATAAATAAATGAATAAAATTACAGTAAAATTGCAACGCAAGAAGCGGCTGCTAAGTGGGAAGCTGGGTAATATTTAGAAGTCAATACTGATCGCCTGCTGTTTAACATGGATGTACACACTCAGCAGCCACTTTATTAGGTATCCCTGCTGAAAAAGTGATGAATGCATTTCCAGGCTGGCTCATGCTGGCTTTGGTGCAAATCTTTCTACTAGTCTTGTTTCTACTTGACTTGTTTTCCAGTTAAAGACTCAAAAGACACATTTACAAATGATACCTAAGATAATAAGACTTACTTTCACAGATCTCTTATTTTTTTATATTTATCATCAATATAAGTGAATTGTGCCTTACTGCATTTGTGAAATTATTCACTAGGTTATATTTAAAATGTAAAAAAATATAAAACAATACACTGATATTCAATATATCATTTCTGAATACAAGTATTGACATCTCATGCAGTTTCAAGTTATTTTTAAATATTTGACCTGGACCTTTTTTAACCTTTAACATATGCCTTCACACCACAAAAATAAAATTAAATAAATATAAAATATAAGGAATTATTTTAAAAATACATTTTGATCATATAAATACTGGATGGATAGATGGAACAATAGTATAGATAGAACAATAGGATATATAGAATGGCAGAATGGCAGAATGATAGAACGGCAGATAGATGGATAGATAGACAGACAGACAGACAGACAGACACAGATAGATAGATAGATGGATGGATGGATGAATGACTAGACAGAACAATAGGATAATTAAAACAATAGATAGAGCGATGGACAGAATGATAGAATGATACAACGAATGAATGACCGACCGACCGACAGACAGACAGACAGACAGACAGACAGACAGACAGACAGACAGACAGACAGATAGATAGATATGCATTTGGTACTTTCACAGCTCTTGTAATCAGTCTCTCAGAGCTGAAGGTCTGGCTCGTATCCAGTCAATCAATTCAGACTGGCAGAGACAAACCATCAACACACAATTAGATCCTGAGCACTGGAACACAGGGAATATTGACAGAGCTGGACTAGTGCTGCGTGAGGGCAGAATTGTGAGCGTCCAGACGGACTCAGTCTGCTCACAGATGCTTACAGATAAACGCATCCAAACACTCAATCTCAGAATAAGAGGAAACAAGACTAATTATTCATTTCCCTCTTTTTCTGTCGATTCTTGTTACCACAGCATCTCTTCTCCATGTATCCCATCAATAATAATCGACTGAGCATGTGCTCCTCCAGCTCAAACTGCCAGCTGAGGTGATGCTGTGCTGCTGGACCAACTCTGGCTTATCTGGCTACTAGTCTTACAATTCCAAATGGAAAGATTATGAAACTGGTTGCACTGATAGTTTATATCCTTGTGTAAACATATTGAGTGCTAATCCCAGTGTGAATGTTTTGTTTACTTAGATACATTTGAAATAGACATGTTTACCAAAACAAAAAATACTGAAATAAAACCCAACAGTGGATATCTGGAGATAATTAACGGTGAACATTGCACCTTCTGTGGTATATGTGCTCTTGAATCTGTGTGCACTGCAAAACAAAAATCATTTTCTTAATGAGCATTTGTCGTCTAGTTTTTCCAGTAAAAATATCTAAATATTCCTACACTAAGATATCACAATGTTTATATTATAATTTAATTAAAAATACTGTCAAAAACACAGTATCATTGTAAAATAGTACAACTGAAAATTGTATGTACTGCAATATAAGTAATAATAGGATTATGATTAATTGTTAAATATTTTAAATAGTTATTTTTATTGCAATAATGATTTACAATATTACTGTTTCTGATGGCATATAATGTAAAATCATTTGAAAATAATTTCAATAGTTCTAAAATCAATATTGAATTTGAAATCTACATTTACTGTCTGAAGATACAATTGAATGCAACGTCTTTAACCCTCTGCGCACCAGCTCTGCGCACGTTCACTTTCAGTTTTTTACTGATTCACAGAGAAACCTTAATTTATATATATATATAAGTACATAAGTATAAACCTTCTTTATATAGTTAGCATACAGATAAGACTAAAATCAATCGAATTTAAAAAGGGACTACTTTTATTTGTGTACACTGACAATAACAACAAAACATTGTGCTTTTGCAAAATAAACAAAACAAACAGGGTGCACTTTCTGCCATCTAGGTCTCCGTGAGCAACTTTCTACGCATCACAAACTCAGTGAATATTTGACACAGAGACATGAGAAATATGTCTATAGAAAGCTTGTGTGTCTACTTTTAAATGAATGAATTCAAAGCAAAAACGAATATTATCTGATTATGTAATACGTATGAAACTAAAGCGAGGTACAGTCTTTCCCGTATCTGAGCTTGAAGTTTCTACTTTTAAATGAACAAATTCAAATCAAAAACGAATATTCCTGATGATGTAATCCTTATGAAACTAAAGCAAGGTACAGTCTTTCCTATATCTGAGCTCATTATGCAGTCACCTGCGCGCAATCACCCTGATCTAGCCGATCTGACACGGCTTTATTCAGCAGAGAAGATCATTTATGTAATTTATTCTTACCTTACCTACATTAGTTGACATGTTATTTTTACATAAACCTGCACGGATTTTACTAGTTGGGCTTTTCCTGAACATCTTGCCAAACTGAAATGTATTGTGTAACTTTTCTTACGTTTTTTTGTTATTCAGATATTTTGTTATTCAGAGTATTTATATTTGTTAACCAAAGAAGGTTAATTTTTTTTAAAATAAAAATGTATAAGTATTGCAGTTGTTTTAAAGCTAAAAGGCTAAGCTATTGTATGTTTGACTCAATTTGAAAGAATAAAGAGTTTAATTTCTATTAAGGTTTATAGGGATTTTACGATGTAGCCTAATCAGAATAATTAAGTTACTTATTGAGTAACTAAGTTACTTTTCAGACAGAATAATTAGTAAAGTAATTTAAATACAATATTGATGATGTAATCAGTAGTAGTAATTAATTACTTTTTGAAAGTAACTTACCCAACACTGATCTTAATGTTAATTTCATTTACATTTATGCATTTAGCAGACGCTTTTATCCAAAGTGACTTACATTGCATTCAAGTTACTGTTTTTTACATTTTATCAGCTCTTGCTTTCCCTGGGAATCAAATCCATGATCTTGGTGTTGCTAGCTCCATGCTCTACTATAGCATTTACTAATGCATTATTAAAATCACAAGTTGTGCGTGTAAACATTAGTTAATGAATTAACATGAACTAACAATGAACGACTGTATTTTTATTACCTAACATTAACAAAAATGAATAAATACTGTAATACATGTTGATCGTTGTTTGTTCATGTTAGTTAACACGTTAACAAATGACACCTTATTGTAAAGTGTTACCAAAAAAATCTTCCAGATACTAAACTAAATGTGCATAGATAGATAACTTTACACAAAATCATAATGGTTCCAAATTTTATTACCATGTGTAAATATGAAAATATATTTTATATTTATTTTGTTACATTTCTGCTTACATCAAGAAAAATTACACAAGAAAAAAAAAAAGTTATTTGTTTCAAAATTCTGAGAAAAATAATGAGACAAATTCACCCTGGCTAATGCGGGTCACAATTTAGAGCCATACTTTGAATTTACAGTCACCATCTCAACTCAAATCTAAGCCAAAAGCCAGTTGACCGGATTCATCTGGTTTTAAAATGTTGTATTTACAAGAAGAACAAATCTATAAGATGCCACTGACATCCTATAAAGGCAGAGAATCACCTCGAGAGAAAACTCATCTGTGATGCTGAAGTGGACAGTCCAGCAGTGTCTTCTCCAAGACATCTGTAATTGGGATTTTGAACCCACTCTGCGCATGAATCGCCAACAGTAATGGACAACAGCCAGGCAATAATAGACTCCTTCAACACTGATTGCAGCTGGTACTCAAATCTTATGATACCACAGATCATTGTATGGGCTTTAGTTGCTACGGCAACAGCCAATTGGGACCTAAATAAACAATAAACAAAGCTTTCTAAACCCACAGGCCATAATCTCCAACGAGAAGTGTTTCACGCTGCCAAAATAAAGAGAAATATTTCATTTGTACATGCGATCCAGGAATATAGCCTTCAAGACTCCCAGAGAGATAAAAAAATAAATAAAAATGTATCTGGCATGGCTGAGAGTGAGAACTGATGTACATATGATACCAAATCTTTCGCTTCTGATATATCAATAATATAATAGGCATTTTCTGGAAATCAACAGTGACGTAATGTGTGGGCTGGAAGTGAGTTTACAGGAGAAACGTTTCTTTTAAGCAGTGGTTCATAACCTCTTTTGATCTGAATACAAGATGCCTTGTGCCATAAAACTACTTTTCTAGGAGTTTTCTTAGATAACCAAATTTATAAAAGTAATGTTTTTACTTTTAGAAAGCAAGAAATATAAAATTACTCAATGTATCCATTTACAAAATCACTTGAATACACAGCATACCATAATTTCAATTTTGGAATTCGCAAGTACGTTGCATTATAATTCATCAAAGTTTTTTTGAAAAAAAAAAAAAAAATCACTACACTAACCTTGACACAAATATGTATACATTTTATGTATAAATAAAAATGTGCAATTAAAAATAATATTCCCACATTTGCTTGCACTTAATGGTGACAACACATACAGTATATATATAATTTTTGTTCATGTATTTTTTATCAGCAACATTCCATATACCTTATGTATATATAGGTTAATAAAACATGCAAATCACCTTTAATATGTAAAGAACAATTTTGGAGGACATGTGAAGAAAACTGGATTTTCACACAGAAGCAACACAATGCAAGCAAGGGTTAAATGCAAAATTAAGTTTAAAGTTAAATGTGTAAAATTTAGCAGCGTTCAACATTCAGTTTAGCTCATAAGTTAATGTATTAACTTATTCCACATTAGTATTTCTATCACAATCTCATAAACCCCCTGCAGTTCCATCACAAACCCCTAGGGGTTTACAAATCCTGGGGGAAACCCTGCTTTAAGGGAATCTCTCTCTCTCTCTCTCTCTCTCTCTCTTTCTCTCTCTCTCTCTCTCTCTCTCTCTCTCTCTCTCTCTCTCTCTCTCTGTATATATTTTCACTGCTTCTCCTAGTGAAAGTGTGGAAGTGGAGTGTTCTGGAGAAAGCAGGAGCACATAGTGCTCTCTAAGAGCTGTCGGGCTCCTGAGGGAACTCCAGCCGCAAAACACAAAACAACAGCATAAAAGCCATGGGCAGGACAGAAAAAAGCTGGTTGGAATGAATCTGGGAGATCTGAATTAGAAGTGATGGATCGTAGAGAGTGACAGCTTATGAGTTTGCACCAGCACATGCCTCTGGTTAGAATAGCTTTTTGACAGCTACGTTTTTAAAAGCCATTTCTATTTTCACCTTTGCACACAGATGGGAATGGACCGAATCACCCGAACCTGAGATAAACATTGAAGACAAGTTGAGCAGTAAACTATTAACTTCTGCTCAGAGAAAAGAGAGAAACAATCTCATGGGTTTGGACACGCAGAGCAACATTTGCTCAGAGCTACATGGTCGCTATGTTGTTGCTAAGGTGTTCTGAGGGGGAGAACTTGTGATTTGCGGCAGCTTTCATTTAGATCTGTAGTACAAATGGTGCTGGACGAGTTACATGTGAAAGTCAAAATTAAATGATTCTCACAAACAATTTTACTTCCATAATTTGGCTTAATACAACATTTTTTAGTCCCTTAATATCAGTCATTTTAGTCCATGAACATGCAATATTAGAGTAAATAGGGTCAGTTTTGTTTTCATGCTGACATACATAACATATATTTAAAGAGTTAAACTCTACATTAGAGCAAAATTTTTTACTTAATTTCCAGTAAATATTTTTTCCACTTGATTTGAATTTGTTTATACTTAAAATAGATTGGAAACAATGCATTAATGAGTTTTTAACAATGTTTTTTCAAATAAAATCCAGTAAAAATACCTAAAAATGGATCCACTTAAGAAGATACTCTGACTTGTTCTCAACTGTATTTTGTCTTATTGAACTGGTGGATTTTTTTCAATTTGACTTTGACGTTTATACTAAGAAAAAATAAAATAAACCTGCCAGAGGAGTAAGAAAAAATACACTTGCATTAAATATACTTTCTATTAATAGACATCCTATACAGTAGGACTTTTATCCTGTTTTAAATATTTTTAGACATTTTAACTTTAAATATTATAACACATGTTAAGAGTTTGCTCTTTTGTTGGTTTTGATTGCTTCTATTGTCGTCATTTGTAAGTCGCTTTGGATAAAAGTGTCTGCTAAATGACTAAATGTAAATGTAAGAGTAATGTATTATCAGTTTCATCAAAAGATGACAAAGAAAGTTTATTAAAAATAAAGACCACATACTTACATAATACACTTGAAAGAAAATAGCATTTTACAATAAAAAAAGCTAAATGTTCAATTTGTGTTCTGGGCAAAAAAAAAAAAAAAAAAAAGATAATAAGAAAACAAGGAAATCTCACCAACTTCCGACATCTCAGGCACAGTTGTGACGAAGGGTCCATCGGGGAATTTGGGGGCGTTGTCATTAATATCCTGAACTTTTATAATGAACTCTGACTCAGGCTCCAGGGGTTTGTTGGTGTTGAGGTCGATGGCCTGCGCGTGAAGAACATAATGTGATTTCTTTTCCCGGTCCAGACTTTTGGTGGCGTGGATGTCTCCCGTTACCTCGTTGATGATGAAGATACTCCCTGCTCCTTCACCGCTAAGGATGTACCTGACCGAACCATCGCCTTTGTCTGAATTAGAATGTAGCTGAAATGAAAGACAAAGAAATGTTGGTGTGTGACTGCTGATATGAATCAATATATTACAATAACCAGGGCTCATTAAGCACGTAATCTTCCAACAAACCTTTAAGCTAGAAACCTTTTATGTACCCGATATGCCAAAATTAGTACATCTATTACATTTAAAATGTGAGTGGTATTTGCCTATGCAATGATGCTAGGGTGGTTGCTAGGGTGCTTTCTGTGGTTGCTAGGTAAATATTTTTCAGGAAGTCAACCTGTGTGTAACTGTAAATGTCTTGAGTTTTGTCCCCGTTCTGTGCCCATCATCTGCTATTTCCACCATTTAATCAAGCCACTCTTATTTTCTCCACAACTGTTAAAGCATTTGATTTCTACAGCAACTCATTTGGCGCACATCATTCTCTTTCTATGAAACCTGTGAACTGCATTCACTAGTTCTATCACTGTAGCAACACTAACTCTGTAGTGGTTTGCCCGAGCATCGCAGTGACTTTCCCAACTCATTTTTGCATGTGCGTGGCATATTATTTCTTCTGCGCAGCCGCGTACGCGCGTGCAGCTTAGAGGGAACATTGATTAGGGTAATGGAAATTCATTTATGAATGTACGTATAAAAGTATTTTAAATTTATTTTGTAAATGTCTTATATTTGTCATAAGCTTTAATATGTTTGAGATGGTAGCCATAGGCAAGAGAGCCATGAGTAATCCTCTTTCTATCAATTAAGCAGGTTTTTTGGCTTGCATCCCCTCTCTCTCTTTCTGTCGACATTGCAGTAGGGTAAGATCTCATGTCAAAACTGAATGATCTGTGATTTCACATCTCAGAGGATGAACCTCCAGTCAAAATAAAAATACATCATTCAACATACAGTACTGCATCCTCCTTTTCTATGTAAAATCACTTTAACGGTGATGTGTATATGAGAAATTCCTTCTCCTGTTCCAGTTTAATGTGCAGAAACAGTTGTATGAAATGTGTAGTAGTGTGCAAACTCTATGTTTCAGTTCACATATTTTGAATAAATTTAGCTTACAGATCTCAGTTTAAATGCTTCAGTTTGTTTTCTATTCTACTCTATTCTATTCTATTCTGTTCTGTTTATTATATTATATTATATTATGATCATAATAAATTATATACCACAAAAAAGGAATTCATGAGAAATTTCAGATCCCCCCCATTTTATCATGTTATGTTAAATTATATATTATATATTATTATTATAAAGAATTGAGCTGTTTTGCGTGATATATATGTGTATATATGTGTGTGTATATGTGTGTGTGTGTGTGTGTGTGTGTGTATATATATATATATATATATATATATATATATCATTATTTTTCATATAATTTCTTGGTAACACAGCATTGTAAAAAAAAAAAATGTTTTCTCAGGTAACCTAAAACATGCATTATTTAGTTAAATCAAGGGTCAAATATAAATAGCACATTAAAGTGTTTGTGTGTGTCGCTCTCCAGGTCTGGTACAACTAAATGTTTTTGCTCAGGTGACCGAAATGTCCCCCCAATAGAGAAAGGTTTTGCCCAGCAAGGGAAAAAATAAATAAATTAGAGGGAACATTGACCCTAATGCATCTGGATGTTGTTTATTTTCTAATTTCTTACATATTTTATCATTATTGTTGGATAGTGATTTTCGCATTATTATAATGTAATAACATACACGTACACATGTTTTAATATGATGATGATGATTATTAGCAGTAGTAGTATACGTTTATTTAATAATAATAACAAAACAATAATTATTATAATTATAATAATAATTATTATTATTTAATGATTGTATAATGTGTTTTAGCTGGGGTTAAACTGAACCCAAATAGAAACATTGTTTTCACTGGATAATGATCACATATCTGAAATTTGCATTGACAAAGGCACTTGACAAGTACTGTTTGTCATGGTTTTGTGTGGTGTACACACAATATAAGTGAAGACGAAGGTTCAAAAGGGAATAAGAGATTTAATATAACAGGAGATGAGAGGGTTCACACACACACACACACACACACACACACAGGGTAACATCAACAATAACCAACCAACTGGAACTCAAAAGGACAGCAACTAATATAGTGCAGATAACGAGGGGCAGACAGGTGAACACAATGAAGGTGATTAACTCATAATTGGACAATGGCAGAAACTAGGTCATATAGAACACATGGCGAGCAAAACACACACAAGGCAGTCCAGGGGCATGACACTGTTGTTGTGACTCCAAACATAAAGAAAATAAAGGCAAACTCAACAAAACAAGAGGGTTAAATTAACATAAATATAAGCTCAAATTTTACCCAGATATATGAATATAATTATAAAAACAATATATTGTTGTATTTGTTTTCTCATTACAATGAATTCATTAATATTTTGAATTTTATTTCTTTCTTATTTTATTTATTTATTTGTTTGTTTGTTTGTTTGTTTGCAGATTGCAGTATGGTGATGATACAGAAATGTGCTTAATTGTCATTAAAACAAAGTCTCAATTCCAAAACTCTTAATGACCCTACACAATATGCTTAATTTTCTTCATGCACAAATAAAATGTCTTATTCTTCTGTTGATTTGGGAGTGACATGTGATTTCGATACATTGCTTAAAGCTTTCATAAGATTCACATACCTAAATACCATCTGCATTTTCAAGACTTCTTTGAGTCTTTGCTCTTACAGTTACCTCTCTTTGGGAACAGAATGATATTATGTGAAACACATGTTGTGGAGGATGTCTGACTGCACTGCATACCCTCTAGATGCACAAGCTAATAATTAAAAGCCCTAAATAACAATACTGTCATTCCCAAAGCATGGCGAGAAATGACAAGAGTGGTTAATGTTTCAAGAAGGTGTAATGTGAACCCATGGGAAACCTGCTGTCTGAGCTCTGCTCACAACAAGTAGTCTGCTCAATGCATGGTGTCTCAAGGCTCATTGGTTTTGTGATAAGGCAAAACATTGACAGAACACTCAAAGCGCTGAAAGCTCTGGTTCTCCTGAGTGTTTTATTGTCACTATCCAATAAGTGTCAGATTGTGATCCACTCAAACTCAGTTTAATGACTCGAGCACAGACTAAAGCAAACAAAAGCTTATACCTTGAGCCACGCAAGCACAGGGATTCAACACCGAAACAATTTACTTGCTTTATAAACATTACTGTGCATGAATTATGAACTGGCAGCCGAATGGGTTTTTGGACACTGTTATAGCCAACATACATACAGATCAGGATTCATTCGGGTATGAAACATCAACTTTTCCAATGATCCAATCAATTCAAATTCAATTCCACTGAACATATCGATGCTCAAGAAACAGATTATCAATATTGAAAACTGTTGTGCTGCTTAATATTTTTGTGGAAACCGTGATATATAGTTTCCCCCCTGAATTTTGCAATTTAACAATACAAAAGTCTTTACTGTCACTTTTGATCAATTTAATTCATCCTAGTTGTATAACTAATGATTTCATAAATAAACAAATACATTTTTTTTAAACTGACCCCAAAGTTTTGAATGGTAGTGAACATGTAAAAAAATATATATAAAATGTCATATTGTGCATGCCTTAAACAAAAAAAAAACAAACAAGAAAACAAAAAGTATAAATAGGCAAACAAACAAATAAATACTAATATAATAAATATTGTTAATATTCATGGATTACTAACAAATAAAAATGAATAAATAAATAGATACAATTTCATACTGTTCTGAATTGTAGTACTTCCTAGACTCTCTCTCTCTCTCAATCACTCTCTTTTTGTTTCCTAAAGACATTCAGGAGAAAAATCGGAGATGAAGTTACTTAAATGTGAATTCAATTTATAAAAGAACAATCTTTGAGCAAGCAAATTTTCCCCTGGGCTCAGATTTGTGAGGAAAAATGCAGTTTGAATAAAATAAACATTACCCTCATTTAATCTTAATATTGTATGTGACATTTTTTTTTGTTTTGTTTTTGAGTCAAATCTCAGCTGGCCTATAACGATCATTCAAGGTATTGTCTAAAACTACAAGTAGCTATTCTAATACTACAAGTAGCTATTCTAATACTACAAGTAGCTAACACAACACAAATGAAACGTTTTAAATTCATTAGAGAGCACAAATAAGATCCCAGTCATCGTTTTTGAAGTTATAATCTGATATAAATGTATTTGTCTTGGCAGTATTGTCTTGGCAGCTCAGTCAGTGGAAATTACCACAGAAGAATTGCACAAAATACATTAGACTCTTCAATCACACCATCAAATGAAGGGGTGAAACTCATTCCCCGGGTTATTTGACTGTTTGAGGCCAAGAATTGTGCAAACCGTGGCTGGTAATACAAACAGCGATGCTGAAATTAATTCGTAATTAAAGGAGAGCGTGGGCTGATTGCACAGCCGGGTCGTCGGCAGGAGTGAACTGTCCGTTTCTGTCAGTAAACAGAGCACTCAGGCGAGCAGTCAGTAATTAGCTGAACGGTCAGAGCTCACACTCGGCCTAGAACCTCTCCAATCAGAAGACAAGTTAACGAGACTTTATGGTAGAAGCCTGTAAACAAAATCAGTTGCAGCTACAGTGAATCTGCACCAATTATTCTACATTATCTTCCCTAAAAATAATCAGCTTTTTTTAATGCACCTCAATCAGATGGAAATAGGGGGGTTACAATTAAGCTTAAGCAAGAATGCTGCTCTACTAAATAACTGAGAAACCTGCATGTCAGACCAAAATTGAACTAAAAATGGCTCAGTTATTTCACACATATAATTTTGTAAAACTAAATATTAGCTAAAGATTTGAGAAGCTTCTACTAAAATCAATATTGAAACATTTTACAATATGTACGTACCCATGTATTTTTATTCAGTTCTAACCTTAGCTTTTTAACATTTTAAAAAAGTAATCTATTCATCATTACTTAAGTCTTCAGTGTCACATGATCCTTCAAAAATAACTTTAATATGCTGATTTAATGCTCAAGAAATTATTATTATTTATTATTATTATCATCATGATCATCATCATCATTATAACAAAACGGCCAGGCACAGAAACAGTTTCTTCCCTCAGGCAATCCATCTCATGAACACCTGACAATAATTGTGGAACACACTATTTATACACTTATTTATCTAACACACATACTTAGTCTGCATTTCAATCTGCACATAATATACCTGTACATACAACTGTCTATTGCTATATACCTGTACATACAATTGTCAATTTGTATATTTTTATTCCTTATTTACTTGTTCTATTTTTTAATTATCCTTTTTTTTTATCTGTGTATTGTGTCCTGTCGCTGTCATTCTGTTGCACTGTGGAAGCTTCTGTCACGAAAACAAATTCCTCGTATGTGTAAACATACCTGGCAATAAAGCTAATTCTGATTTTGATTCTGATTAAAATTATTATTATTATTAATAATATTGAAAATGTTGTGCAGCTTAATATTTTTGTGGAAATCAATATTGACCCACCCCCATTAAACAAACAAATAAATTAATTAATAAAATGAATGAATGAATGAATGAATGAATTAAATACCTTACTGACCACAAACGTTTTGAAGTAGTATATATGTAAAATAAATGCCATATTGTGCTTCTTAAAATTAATTAAATGAACGAACAAACAAATGAACATAATAAGCAACCAAACAAACAATCAATCAATCAATCAATCAATCAATGAAACTAACAAATCATCAAGACATCTTAAAATACACACTTCAAGTGAAAATATCTCTTATTTTGTGTATTTTTAGTTTGGTGCAATTTTCTTTCTGCTGCTGTTGCAATAATGGCATTGTGATAATGGGTGCTGTTGGTACCACACACACAAACCTCATGACAAATTAAACAGGATTCATTGTGAAATCCCAAATGCTACCCCATCAGGACTGCTGAACCCAACCCCATTCCTTTTACACTCCGACTCTGCCGCTTCCAAATTTGGTCCCAGCTACCAAGGGAACATAAATTTCACTTAACCTGCAGTCAGGCTTCTAATTTGGCCACTGACTTAGCTGGGCACAGGCTAATATATCACACTCTGTCTCTGCAGCAGCTCCACTGACGCTCAGTCAAGCCCTCACTAATGGCTGGAAATAAAAGTGGCACTGGGTCAATAGAGCCAAGACCAGCCAGCTAAAACACAGGGTGGGCCATCATTCCTGGAGTGATAACAGAGTGCATTGTATTAATTTTATCAAATAAATTTAAGTGCCACATATAAAACTGAATCCCATCTGTATATCAACTATTTCAAGCCCAGCAAACAAATGAAGCTAAAATATTAAAAGGCAAAGCAGGTGTGACACTAAGAACATTGTGAGAGGAAACATCTCCTCCACTTTAACAAGCTCTTTATGAAGAGAGATAGTCTCATGCATAGTGCAAGTCCATTTTTATATAAAGGTCCCATTAAGAATACAGTATTGTATTTGATTCATACATTTCTAAACAATTGCTAAGCCTAAATTATCATTGCACTGCCTTCAATTTTTAAGTTGAATTAAACAGGCTGTACAAATTATTTCAATTAATATTATACTGACTTAAAATTTGAGTTGAATATTGTATAACTTAAAACTATAGTTGAAATTAGTTACACTATTTTGATAATGTGTTTTCATGACTTATATCATTATTTAAGTGACTGAGGTGTTATTAATAATAATAATAATAATAATAATAATAATAATAATAATAATATATAACTTTTTAGATATTACATTACAAACTATTACATTTATTACATTTATTTTGATTAAAGGTTCAATAAATAAAAATAAAATAAAATAAAATAAAATAAAATAAAATAAAATAAAATAAAATAAAATAAAATAAAATAAAATAAAATAAAATAAAATAAAATAAAATAAATAAAATAAAATAAAATAAAATAAAATAAAATAAAATATCCGGCTTAAATACTTTTTTGTCGTCTTGTCCTTGAAAACAAATGTGTGGAAAAAAAATCTGATTTTAAGACTATGTCTGACTCACTAAATTAGTGAAAAAAAATATTTGTCTTACTCCACTGGCAAACAGTTTTCCTTGTTTTAAACATAAACCTCATTAAATTGTGCTAGACTGTTACTTAAAACAATAAATTATATTACAGTAAGTAAAAACAAACTTAATTCAAGATAAATTCTATGAAAACGAGTAAACTGATCTTTTTAAAGGACGCTTCCCTTAGAAAAGACACAAAAATAATGATTAAGAAAAAGATTTTCTAGCTTTTCTACTAATGAATTTTATTTCCATTCACTTTTTAAGGCCTTTTCAGTCATTCACTTATCAAAAACCTCATTATTTCTGGTTATTTCTGGAAAATCCACCAAAGATGACACCTTGAATAAAAAGTCTCACACTTGTACAGCAACATCCATTAACAGGAGTGACTGTTATCTCTGAATAATGCTTACAGTAAGCCTGTAACCTTGGAAACTCAGCAAATTAACTTCTTCACTTCTTTTCTTGTGACAGAAGCGAGCAACTGATCTTTCCAAAAACTGAGTATTTTTTTGTCCAAGTTTGAGAGATTTTTCCAGAACTTCTTCCTAAGACTAGATTTAAATAAACATAAATAATTAAAAGTATCTTCTTCTTTTTTTTTTTTTTTTGAAGAGTTATTACCAACTATTTGCATTTAATTATGATTCACTTAATGTGTCTATTACTCATATAATGTTTGCAATCATATTACCTGGAGTAAAATCACTACAAATTGCTGTAAAATTTAGAGCAAAATGAGTAAAGACAAGTCTCATTAAGTGTGAGTCAGGATGGATGGAGTGTGGGATAGAAAAAAAAGCCTCAATGACAGGACAGAAAGTCTTTGAGATGCGGGAGGGAGACAGAATGAAGGAGAGAGAGATGGAGGGAGTATGAGGAGGAGCGAAGGAGAATGAGGTCAAAGAGTAAAATAAACTCATCAATCACCTCCGAGCTTTATATTCACAATTAGTAAGGTGGACTTGTCTCTGATTAAACTTATCCTTTTTTCCTCTGAAGAGCTTTAATCAGCATGTGTGTGTGTGTGTGTGTGTGTGTGTGTGTGTATGAACAGTGCCTTTGTTAATGGTTCAATAATCGCTTGATTTTCTCCAGCCTTCAGTTTTCTAATCAGGTACATTTGGTCAAAAAAAAAAAAAACCACTAGTGTAGCCGCTGCATGGATGAAAATTATATTTCTCAGAAGTTGCTCTTTTATATATATATATATAGCGCAGGATCCTGTTTTCATATTTCATTTGGTTAAGTACACAGTCCTCTTAAATTAAAATTAGACAATTGATACAAATTAGATAATTGTTGTCAACATTTAACATCCTATTGTGTTGGGGTCAATTTGACTCAAGTTTGATTTTCAAACTTCTAAAAATACTGGTTAATTGATTTCTTACTGAGATTTGGCGAATATTTCTAATTTAGGGTCATGAATGTGCTTGCTAAGATTTGACATGCAAATGTGCTTTTTTTCATTTGGCCTTCATATAATGCCATTTTCTGAGAAACAATTGAGTTATTAACAGCTTCTCTTGTGTGAATATTCATTCCTAAGGGAGAAATTGACCCATAATGATAGGAACACCAGATCATTATGCTTTCCAGAGGAATGACTTGCTCCATCACAATTTTAAAGAGAACAGGCTTATGAAATGGGACTTACTCTCTCAATCTGTACTTAAAAAAAATAAATAAAATACAGTACCTAGTATTAGCATTTTAGCTCAAACTGCATAAAGGAAGAGTGAAGTTTAGCCTTGAACACTTTCGCTTCCTCATCCTGTGCTACTCAAAGTGGAAACGGTTCCTTGATTCTGCCAGGGGACCATCCATATATAACCATATGAATAAAACATCCAAACACCTTTTGTATCAGAGGATGTCAAGACCTGTAACGCTGACAGAGCAGAACAGACACATTGGAGGCTAGAGGGTTTTTTTGGACACATTATGTTGAAATATGCTCAAACCATTTGTGTAAATGTAGTAAAAGACCTTCAGAGGCAAAAAACTGATAGCCAGTTACCAATGGAAAAAATACACATTTGCCACCCTTCTTCAGCCATCTGTATGTGTTTTCTTAAGCAAATTTTGGATCCTATTATGCTTTTTCCCTTTTTTAATTTTAGTCAGTGTGTAGTGTATGTTTGGCCATAAAAAAAAAAAAAAAAAGATTTACAAAGTTACACTCCAAGTTCACTCCAAAGGGAGATATTTCGTTTTTTAAAAAAAACATTTCAAGAACTACAACAAACGGCTCGTTTGGACTACAGTGTTGTTTTCTCAGTGTTGTGATATCACAAAGTGGCCCATTAGAATATCATTAAAACAAAGCCCACCTACGGAAATTCGAATGGTTGGAGGGTGGGCAGCGGTGAGGTCGTGGAACGCTTGGTTGAGTGCATCAGACAACGAAGAAGTGCTGCTGTAGCATAAAGTTTTCTTAAGTTATTACACATGCACCTGAACAGCCTAATTATGTATGTAAATATGTATGTTACAATTATAAAAACATTTTTTATAAACTGCTGACAGTACAATACTGGACAATGATGTAATCTGCAGAATTTACACTTCAATTATGAGACTACAGTGTTTCCCATACATTGATTTATATGTAGCGCCCGCCACAAATAGATTTTCCAAAAGGCTTTTGACTTTGTTGAATATATCACGGTATTTCTGAAGGAAACCAACTGTCTTCAGAAAATTTTGGATGTCTTCATCTTGCATGTAATGCCTGATAAAGCAGTGTTTGTGAGTTTGTATACAGCGTTACCACTCCAACAGCATATCCTGCTGGCAGAGAATAAATTTGCATATATATATATATATGCCGCCACAAATACAGTGTCTGTGGGAAACACTGTACTATGGTATAAATAAATTCAACTGTAGAACAGTTTCACTGCAATTCATGTTATAATGTTAGAATTAAAGAACAATAAACATTATACATATTAAT
This sequence comes from Acrossocheilus fasciatus, assembly GCA_036784905.1. Lineage (NCBI taxonomy): Eukaryota > Metazoa > Chordata > Actinopteri > Cypriniformes > Cyprinidae > Acrossocheilus > Acrossocheilus fasciatus. Next base: position 26,644,296 of record CM071949.1, on the reverse strand, counting down.
GTTGCACTTATCTGTACATCGTAAATGCAGTTATTTTTAAGTGGTTGTTGACATCCTATCTAAAACGTGATTTAGCAAAAAAAAAACAAACAACAAAAAAACAACAATAATGTTACCATTCTAATATGTCTTACAATGCAAAGGTTCTGCACAATCCTCTTGTTCAATATTCTCGGGGTCTGAATTGATATGGTGCCAGATGGAACTTGCTGCTTTGGCAAGGGGCGGGGCAGTACTGAAACACCATCTAAGCTGTTCGCCAATCACAACGCACTGGGACAGCTAACCAATCACAACACATTTCGTTTTTCGGAAGGCAGGCCTTCATCAAACCCGGAACTAATCGAGCCATTTGTGCCAGGCTGGGGAGAGAGGCGTCATGATTTTTGAGCCAAGTGGATTTTGATTGCAGCTTCCAAAAGACAAAAAAATAGCCAAATAATATTTTCTATATTTGATACAATAACACCAGTGTGATTTAATCGTTCAGCGCATCATATCATCAGATGCTAAATTCAAATCTGTGTTCACTGGCACTGAGTCAGAGACAGATGCGTTTTTACAGCACTGTGCATTATAACCAATCACACACGATTCTGTTGAGCTCATGAATGCAATGACCAATCAGAGGTGTTCAGATGAGTCATCGCTAAAATGTCGGTGTTTTCTTCACTCGCTCGCAGACTGAATACCTCTCTCTGGCGAATTCTCTCGTCAGAAACAAACAAAGTGCAGATATGTGTATGAATCTGTAAGTAAGATATTCATTTCACAGTGTAAAAAGCTTCAGTGATTTTAATGGGAGTTTTTGAGAGTGCTTGAAAGCTAGACTGTCACTGAAAATGTTCTTTGATAACGTAAATGTTCTTTGCTCTCTTACTGTACAATTAAATTGAATATTTTTGATATTCACATCAAATATAAAGTCAGTCGTATTAAAAATATGTTATGGCATGACACCCATATCTGTTACTTAAGTAAACAGACATGCTTTTATAGTTAATAGACTACATTATTAGGCTACTTTGACCATCTAGGTGACAATCGAGATATTTCATGATATAGTTAATGCGTTTGGGAATGTTTTGAATAACAACCCAACCCAAATCCCCCCCCTTCTCGTGCCCCCTCAAAAATAATGAGTGCATGACGCCCCTGGAGAGAGGTATTGTAATAATGTCAATTATATGAAAGATAATACGTTTTTTGAACCACCAAGCATGAGAGCACCACAAAACAAAATCAAGACTTTGTAAATGAGCATAATAGGACCCCTTTAATAACTAATTATTAAGAAGTAAGTATAATATTATATGCAAATGTCATGTATACAGAGCTACACATATAGGCAAATATATCTATATGCAAATGCATATACAGCTATATCTACATACATATGAACATATGCATGTAGATATAGCTGCATTAATATGCATGCATCTACATGCATATACACTATGTCTATATGCATGAGTTGAGTTTCTGCATGACTGGCTTACTCCATGACGACACTCCAGACACTCCAAAATTAGATGATCTCTCAAGACACTAATCCAGTCTAACTTTTTGGTTCCTACCGCAGAATCACAAGATTAAAAATGCAAGATTATGGAATCTGAGAAGGATTTTTGCTTGTACGGCTAAAGAGAGGATCACAGGACTCTCTGAGTCTCTGTCTCTTCTTCCTCTTGGGTAATGTATGAATGTCACACAGACCGAGCCTGAAGTTTTTCAAGGACCCTTCTGCAAAAAGAGACGCTGCATGACAGGAGCCAGAACTGTACTGTTTCCCTTTCAAGGTCTGATGATATATAAAGCTGCACTGCCTTGAATATTCCGTCACCTGCACAAACATTATATATCATACATGTTACATATGTGTCATGATGCGGGGCATGAGGAATTACAGTCAAGGACATTGTAGGAAAGTGTTTGTGTAAATTCCTATTCAAGCTTGGTTAAGTAAAAGAAGTGAAAAATACTGGTACTTTAATATGAGAAAAAATCCAAAAATAAATAAATAAAAGCATAAAAAAGAGTCTTTCCAAAGTATACCGTTTGGAATTTGGAACCTGGATGCTGTTACTTAACTGAGAAATAAGTGCAACAGTTGTATTAATATTATTTAAATTATTTTACATGTATTTAATATTTATATACATTATTTACATAATAATACTAATATACTAATTTAAATTTGTATTACTGTTCATGCATAGTAATATTCATATTAGTACACAAATTAATGTATACATTGATATATATAGATAAATTTGAATTTGAATAGATTATATTAAATAATAAGATATTTAATATGTATATACATATGTACAGCAAGTAAATTAAGTATTGAACACGTCACCCTTTTTCCCCGTAAATATATTTCTGAAACTTAAATTTTCTGTAAAGCTGCTTTGCAACGATTTGCATGGTGAAAAGCACTACACAAATAAACTTGAATTGAATATTGACATGTCCAAATGACATGACAAAAATTGTGCTTAGTAACGCAGTTCATCACATTACACTTTTTTTGGTAATGTAATCAGACTACTTTTTGATTACTTTTAGATTACTTTTGTGCTAAGTCATATATAACATTGATTTAAATGGGATAATCGTGTACCATACTGATATAAATACAAAGACTAAGAAAATATATATTCCGTTCATTGTTATTAACAACATGAAGTGAATTATGCATCATTTATTGCTATAGTGTGAATATGTAATCAATCTAAAAGTAAATGTAGATGAACGAAAAATAGTCACGATTGTGAGATATGAAATAAGATATGGACTTCCATACATATTTGATTTTGCTGTTCAATCAAAATTGCTGTTGAAAATGGTAAAATTGCACTTCTGGTATTGCAAAACTCTAATGAGCTGTTTACTCATAACACGTTCTGAGACCGCTGATGAGGTGATTATTCTAATCGCATACCACTTTGACCCCTAAAGACAGTGCGAGTCTCTTGACGAAACTGCTTTTCCGGTCGCTTTCATTTGTCTTTGAGGATAAGGATGCCACCAGTAAGGCACTCAACCACATGAATGCCAGAAAATAAAGAGCAGTAGGAAGGAAGGGTCTGTCATCTCAGTTTTTTTGTCCCTCACGGGAACCTTTCCTGTGCTACTGCAAGCGTCTGCAAGTTTTAATTAAGCCAAGCCTCAGAATAAACACATCCACTCACACATACACACAAACGAAGGGGCTGAAGGATTAATTGTCTAGAGTCTTTGCCGATCTAATTAAGGGTCATTTCGCATCACGGCCATATTTTACCAGCCCCTGTGATAGAGGCGGTAATTAAATATGAGGGAGTTAGCTGCACTAACGATCTTGGGACCTTGCCTTTTGCATGCGCATGTCAAATTAAATCCCTCATAACAGCTTGCTCTTAATGGCATTTTATCGTTGAGGATTAGTATGTTCTGTCGACGCTGTAAACTCGGTTCAATTTTTGTAAACTGTTTGAGTACAGAGCACAGCGGTGGCCAGAGGGCTTCAGGGCTTCTTAATCCAGCCAGCCGACCAATCAGAGCTCTTCTGAAGCGGTCGTGCGGATATGCTAATAAAGGAAGACAAAAAGTAATTATTATTGCATGCAATTAGCAACCTGATAAGGCTCAGTTTTGAAGTAATGCAATTCTAAATCACTGCCATCTGTTTACTACCCATGTAGCACTCCAGTTACAATGTCAGGCCACATGAAAAGAAACCTTCTAGTTCTGTCTGTCTCGTTAATATGGCCATTTTATCAGTCTGAACACACACAATATTTTTTTTTTTCAATAAAAAAAAAAAAAAAAAAAGCTCAGGAAGGCTTTTGAATTCATTTTGCTTGGCGTGCTCACAGCTAAAAGATGTAAAATATAAACCTTTTTTCTCACCTCATTGTCACAGATGCATTTTTGTACTCGATTTTCTCTCACAGAGGCAATTTTCCATTGTTGCCTTCAAGTCCTCCTGGGAAGTTTGTTCTTATGAGCTCAGAAGTTGGAATTATGCTGAGATGTGTATTCTAATTTAGGTGGGGAAAAAGGGATGTTTGGGGACTAATTCATGCTTGGTATAAATAATTCAAGCACAGAGAATGATGTCCGTCACATCATAAATCAGCTAAATCAGCAGTATTTTCTGGTATTTTATTATCACTATTCTTCTCCCAAGAGTTAGGGTCATTCATTATAGTTATATAAACTAAACTAAAAATGGAGAAGAGAAAAAAAATTAAAATAAATAAATAAAAAATTAAAACTTCAGTTGGCTAGTTGCCAAATCTTGTATTTAGTTTAATTAATTTAATTTAATTTAGCAATATTTCTCATTGTTATTTAGTTTGTACTTTTTATGTATTAACAATATACTAAAATGAATAAAACTAAAATTAAAATTAAAAATTATAAAAACTTATTATTAAAAACAACTTGCTTCCTCTATTATGGTTTCGTAATTCCATTTAAATTCTACTGATCAAGCAAGTAGCTGTATATTTAGACAAAACATGTTTTATTTTTGCAAGCAACACTTGAATGTTTCATTATAATACAGTAGATATTTCTGCAGCTATGATCATATAAAGTTTTGGTCACACTAGACTTTGAGCGTGCAAAATTTCTTCAAACATTGCAACGGTCGTCATATGATGCCATGCACTGCAGCTTCTTTAAAAATAAATAAATAAATAAATAAATTCAACACATAAGAAATAATACATCTAAAATGTAAAAACAAGACATTTAAAATTGCATACTTCTTGCAAGAGCCAAGCAGCTGCCATAAAGAGGCATGGGAATGCTAACGGATATCTTTCTCCAGGTCTATCTATCATAAACCTGCTCATTTTCCAACATATAATGCCCTTCCTGACCGCTCACCTCATAATCATTCCAACATGATTTGAAGCAGCAAGTGAGAAATAGTGTCTGTCTCTTTTCTCTCTTTCTCTGTCTGCACGTCTGTCGCTTTTTTCCCTGCATTACCTTATGCTTGAGTACCCTGAATAATGATCAACCACCGCACATTTCCATATATCTGAAGATAAGAGAAGTCAATCTGCACACAGACAACTTAACCAGCTTTCTGCGGCCTCATTGTGTGACGCTTCAGTAGAGAGACGTAAAACACATGGACATGACCTGCTGAATCAATCTCCGCTTCAGAAAGAGAGAGAGAGAGAAGATACACAAAGAGAATAAAAGAAGGACACAGGGATGGAGCAGTGCCCCCCGCTAACAGTCTCACAGTACCCATTAAACAACGCTTATTGAATCAATTTACAATGCCTAATGTAGTTTTTGAGTACTGGGGAGTTCAAGGACAGGGACGATGTGTCTTTCATTGAACTGCTATATGCGTGCAAAGGTACGTGTGATGATGAATATATGTTTATATGTTACAAATGGATTTTAAATAAAATGCATATTAATGTATACGTTTGTTTTAGTGCTGTCAATCGATTAAATAAAATTAACTAATTAATCACACATTAAAAAAAAAAAAATAATAATAATAATCACAATTAATCCCACCTAACATTAAAGTTTCTAAATATACTTTTATATTGGAATAATTTCACATTCAATCTTCAAGTTAATGTACAAACAACATAAAGACAGTGTATGTATATATATATATATATATATATATATATATATATATATATATATATATATATATATATATATATATATATATATATATATATTATATTTGTTTAATGGCATCTTTTTTTTTTATGACTGAAGGCCAGTATCACTGATACCAATAATACTGATTTCTCTATACAATTGTCCCCCACCCCTAATATTTAACCATTGACTATAGCCATTCAACATTGCAGTACAATTGAGAGCTATCAATTTTAAGATTTATTAGACTTTAAAAACATAACTTCTAATTTAAGTAAACTTAAAACAATCTTCACTTAAACCCATTATAATAAATGTCAATATTTACCGTTGCCCTTCAGCAGAAATATACAGAAATAGAAATTTAAGTTATCAAATACTAAATTCTAAATTAAATATAGATGAATCCTTAAAGCTATAAAAGTTATTGTTTCCTCTTTTTTCCTTTTTCCTTTGATTAACAGACATCACAGTATGGTTATTTGGTTGTTTTGGCTGCTATTACTTTAAGAGCTGCTACTGCTGAACATGACACAGATCAACCTGATCTCACAGAATTCCGTGTAATGTTCACGGACTTAATTAACCTCCGAATCTGTGGAGGCATCACGGAATCGCCGATGCCTTTATCATCAATGTCTGCAGGTAAAACCTCTGCTTTTTCGGCTTTCTAACGCGGAGAAAGCACGTTTTTCACACCGGCTGTGCAAAGGGATATGACAGTTGATGATACAGTAAGCCTTAACCACTGCAACGCGATCTTAAGTAGAATAATATAAACATTAAATAATATAAAACGCCTACATTCACTACCACTCAGTCTCCGCTGTAGCTCCCGTGACCTAAATTCCCAGAATGCATTGCCGCTGTGACGACACATTCCCAGACTCTATTGAAGAGCGTTTCCGCGCTCGTTTCACTCGCCTTGCGCAGAGGTGAAGTGGAGCGCGTGTCTGAAATGTCTCTTCCCTGCAGGAATAAATAATAAAAAAAAAACAATAGAACCCTGCCCAAAACACAATAGAAAATGTAATGGATTTAATGGTTATAATGGGAATTGTATTGGTTTTAATGAAAACTATAATGGTATCTACTGGTAGGCTATGTGATCTGGTGGGATGTTAAATCCTATTGGATAAATGCCCAAAAGGAATTTTGTAATGGTTTTAATGGAAAAAGCGAATGGTTCATAATGGTATTTTAATGGAAACCATTGGAATTTATGTGTTGGTTTCTATTGGGCTTTTATTGTTTTTTTTCAGCAGGGTCGTTTGATCTGCTCGTAAAGACGTTCTGCGACTGAATAAATGCACTTCTTGTCAAGAGAAATAGTGACAGAAGTAGCAGTTGTAAGTGGGGTGGCCAACCCCTGTGTTAATTGCGTAAAATATTTTTAACACGTTAAACTGAAAAAGTTAATTGCCTGGTTAACGCGCTAATTTTTTTACACCACTAGTTTGTTTATGTGTTTATTTATTTATTTATTTTTCACTAGTAAATTTCAATGGTCTAACAACGTGAATTTTTATTTATTTATTTATTTATTTTAAAACATTAATGCAATGCAAATTTATAGTGTATCACAGAAGTGTACATTTATTTACCTTATTGTTATTATTATTATTTTCTTTTTTTTTTCTTTTCTTTTTTTTTTTTTTTGTAATTCATAAGCACAATGAAAATAGACCCCAATTAGATAACCAGAAATTTGGTGAGCTTTTAGTCTCTAAAGCTCACCAAGGTTGTATTTATTTGATCAACATAAACAAACAAACAAACAAAAAACAAACAAATAAATCTAATATCGTGAACTATAATTATAATGTAAAATCAATTTAATTTAAATAAAACAAATGTTTTCCATTTGAATATACTGTACACATTTTTCATTTGTTTCTGTATTTCAATTTATGATTAGGATAATTGCACTGCAGAACAATTTCCACACATTTTATCTTAAATTTGTACAAAAAAAATATATCATTAAAATAAACAAAATTAAATGTGGCCCTGGACCACAATACCAGTCATAAGTAACTGAAATTGAGATATATACATCTGAAAGCTGAATAAATAACTTTTGCTTTGGTTTGTTAGCATAGGATTTGGCTGAGATACAACTATTTGAAAATCTGGAATCTGAGGGTGCAACAAAAAAAAAAATCAAAATATTGAGAAAATCACCTTTAAAGTTGTCCAAATTAAGTCCTTAGCCATGCTAACTACTAATCAAAAATTAAAGGGGTGGTTTACTGCGATTTCACTTTTTTCATTTTAAATAGTGTGTAATGTTGCTGTTGGTGCATGAACAGTATCTGTAAAGTTGCTGCGCTGAAAGTTCAACATAAGCGGAGATATCGTGTTTTAAAAATCAGGAAGTTTAATGCCTACAAAAACGACTCATATGGGACTACAACGAGATACTTCCCGGGTTGCATACGAAATAAACCCATCAACCCCTCCCTCCGGAACATGAAGAAAGGGGGCAAGGCCATGTTCTGTGGCTTTGTCGCATAGGAAGAGTTATAGTGGACAGTTGTAGCCGTGCCGTCGAAACGGTGTTATTTTCACCCAGCTGTCAGGTCTTCTGTGTTCGGGCTTTCTACGGACGCTGTAGTTCGTCAACAATGGTTAAAATTTATGTTTGATTATGTTCCTGACAATTACAATCTTAGCTCTCTGTGCTGCGCATTTTACGGAAGACAGCTTCCAGAATCTACACGAGTTCAATGCCGGATTCACACAGAAACTATTACTAAAACATGGAGCAGTTCCAACTTTAAAAACAGAGGCAGCCACAACCTGTAAGTAAGATTTCATAATTTTAAATGTATTTGCATGTATAATTTCAGACGTAATGTTTTAGTTTTATCAAGGACGTAAACAAATGCCAAAGCTGGCTTTAGTAGCCAGTTAGTTAAATGCTAATGCTAAATGCTGACAAACGCGTACAAACATTTTGGACCCGAATTTGTAATTATGTACTAATTTTGTAAATGTATTTTCCATGTATACTTTATGACGTAATTTTTCGATTTGATCAAGAACGTAAACACAAGCCAACGCTGTTTGGTTAGTAGCCAGTTAGTTCAATGCTATTTTGTGTGTATAAGACAAACGTGTACAAACTTAAAAAAATTGTATGTAATCACAACAGCAAACTTCCATTCAGAAACGTTTGTAAGAGCCGTGCTTGCGGAAGTTCTGCTTGACTCTCTTCATTACCGCTTTCTGGGTCTGATTCTGGCTCAAACTGAAGGCAATATTGACACCATTATTTACATTTGACCGGAGCACATGCAGCTGTCGCTCATGAAGGTAATGGGCGTGAAGTTTCCGGACAATGTGCAGTACGCAGTTTAGCCAATCACAACACACCAATCACAACTAACCAATCTGAGCCCATCGCCTGTTTCTGAGGGAGTGGTTTCAGAGAATCAGGAAGTCAACCGGTCGTTCAAAAGACAGGAGAAAGCAGCTTACAATAAAGGTGAAATATATGAATAATAAGGCGTTTTTTAACAAACGAAACACGAAGACATGCTATATTGCACCCCATAAACACAATCAAGTAAAGAAAAAAAGCAGTGAACCACCCCTTTAAGTTTTGATATATTTACTGTAGGAAATGTACAAAACATATTCATGAAACATGATCTTTAGTAAATATCCTAATGAATTTTGGCATAAAAGAAGAATCAATAATTTTGACCCATACAATGTCTTGTTGGCTATTGCTACACATATATCTGTGTGACGACTTATGACTGTTTTTGTGCTCAAGGGTCACATATTACATTAAATAATGTTTATTTAAGACCAGATTATGAAAATATAAGAACAACAACAATACATAATATATAAACAAATGAATTAGCTATTAGATTTTCATTAACTATAAAAGTAAAGAAGTTATTTAAAAATGAAATGTTGCCATCCTAAAAGTAAGACTTCTTTTTTCCACATAAAGCTCTGTATGTATGAACATGAAATATCCAAAGTAGCCTATAGAATTCATTTAGTAAAATACACCCAAATGTGGTCAGTGCAAAAGTTTCCACATTGACTCCAGACTGACTTGCTAATGCTAATAGATTCATGGCCCTATTTGCGACTTGGCATGGACACAAAATTCATGTTTCACAAGATCGACAAGCCCGTGAGGCAAACACAGGAGAACCGGCATGACTCTAGCCAAAATGATGAAGGCTGTCAAATCTCAAACACAAACCAATAAGTCAAGCTGCAGTCCTGAGCTGCTGTTTTGCTGTGCTAAGCTAACTCCATGCAAAGACATTATCGATCAAGGCCTGCTGGTGTAGACGAGTGATGGAATAAGGTCAGAGAAAGAGCAAAAGGTCACTTGCTTAATTTAGAAATTTATGTTGTTCATGAGGGTCTAACATGTTTCAACATTAGACTGCTGTTATATCCATGTTAAAAATATCAACAAGCCCAATGCATGTGCTGGTCTTAAAGGCAGCCAACATGGTCAGGCTGGTCTATTTGATGGTTTTAAAGGGGTTTTGGACACTTATCAGCTGCTCAGGCTGTGAAAACAAAACCAATTTAATTCAGCTAAGACTACCAAACCACCTTAGGCTAGGGTGACCATACATTCTCTTTCCCCCGGACATGTCCTCTTTTTAGACCTTAAAAAAACGCATCTGGCCGGGATTTCTAAATTGCCCAAAAAGTCCAGAACTCGGCTTTTGCTTTCTACAGTTGTCATTCATTGTGTCCGTTTTTGTATTAAAGCCCTTTGCGGAACTGTTTTCTTAATCCCGCTCCCACTGAATTTCTGTCCTTTACCATCTGCTCCTGCAAACATTCTAATGTTGAATATAATTTTCGCGCATCAGGGAGCCACTATCTATTTGTGGAGTATTTAAATCACTTTGGATGAAGCTCGTGGATGCAGGGTTGCCAAATCCACATTTTTTGTATGGATTTGGGCTGATTTTAAACTGTTACGGTGGGTTGACTTTCTCCCGTGGGTTATAGGTTTGAAATATTGCATAAATTATATTTGACTCAAATTCTTGTATTGAAACATTTTGCATTCTACCTATGATAAAACTGTGGTAGATGTTAAGTTTTGCGAAGGATGGCCACTGGTAGGAAGCTTTTAGCTGTGTTTAAGATCAGTCTGAATAACAGTGAGTGTAAAATATGTATTTTAGGAATGGGAATGACATATTTTGAGTTTTGATACTTGGGATATGGTCATTGCGCTACTTTGGGGACTTCTTTAACCCCCCCTCCAACCCAACAACACCAACCCCACCCGTCTGCGTCCTGCCTCCACTGTACTCTTTTTTGAAAACTAAAATATGGCCACCTTACCTTAGGCTGGTTTAAATTCAAAATTTTGATATACACATTTATAGTCCTTCCCTTCAAGGAAAACAAACCAAAGACTTGTGCACTCCAATGTTTTATCCAATAGCAGGCAGTAAATCAATATTAATTGCCATAAAACAATCTAAAGGTTATAAAATAAAATAAAATTATCAATATGTCTGATCCTACTTTCTGTTTCATCAGAAAATACAGCACAGGAAAGGAAAATGCACAGATTTTCTTCTCTTTGATTAATTCCACCACTGATGGAAAAAAAACCCCCAAAAAACAAAAACAAACAAACAAACAAAAAAAAAAAACAGAATGAATGAATGACTGAATAATATTTATTATGTATTATATTATTATTATTTATTTTTTATTTTTTTGCACAAACCAGGTAGACCAACTTATTTTGGACTAATTAGTTGGTAAGTTGGTCAATCTGGTCTGATCTTAGCTGGTCGGCCAAGCTGACAAATGCCCAAAAATCTGCAAACTAGACCAGGTAAACCAGATTATCAAACCACAATTGAAAATGTCATGCTTACCTTTCCTACATATTGTGCATCTGTACCAATGTGTTCCTCTAAGACAAAGAACTGGTTCCATATCCATCCGCGTTTGGGCCGATGGTGGACCTCTGTTTCCCCGTCCTTAGTCTGGTTGTGGCTGTGAGTTGCATTGTGGCTTCTGGAAATGATTTTGGCTTGGCCGTGATGGCTCGCCTCATAACCCCTCTCCAGAAAACATAGGCACAAAAGTACAGGACACAAACAAGAGCTCGGGTTCACCTTCATGACTGCGAACAGGAGCCAAATTCCCAATATTCCGAAAGGATTCCAAAAGCTACAGCAAAACTCCCAAAGTTCTGCAATATTCCAAACACGCAGTGGTATTCCACAAATGGTATATTCCCAAGGATAAAGATGGCTTCCAAACCCTCCTCCTCCGCCACCTCCTCGTCCTCCACTGCCACCAACCAGCAGCCACGTCTACTCCTTATTCCCCCCCTCGGATAGTGGTTTGAGGGGCTTGATTTAATCAGACGCCGGACCGGAGGTCCAGAAAGCTTGAATGAGGTTCATATTTCAGTCGTTCATCTTGGAAAGGCAACAGAAATGCATTGACATCATGCACTGCAATAGCACTCGAGGAAGAACGCAGGTGCGTTCAAGCCCAGATCCAACAAACACGTAAGATGACAGCAGTGGCCATGTTGAATCTCCTGTGAAAAGATGAGATGGATAAACAATTTCAGTGTTTCATATGGTTGCAAAATACCACAAGAAAGGAAACATCTCAAAAGACATTTAATTACCAGTATGGCACCATTGCTTAATGTCCATTAATGTGAAGTTCAAGCCAATATGGGATCAAAATTGACCCTGTTTATTTTACTAATGCATGCTGCTGGTCTCACTGTAAAATATTCCTCAATGCATGTTATTCCAAGAGAAATGGTTTGTTCTGAAATTAATTTCCCTTGATAATGTTAACCAATACCCAATTAGCTTTTAGTCAGTTTCTATGTACAATCGCTGTGGCTTCACTGCAATGTCAGACAACCACTTTTTACCATTTTTTTTCATTTAATATTTAATTTCACTCTCAAACATGTTACATTATGCAAGAAAAAATGACAATTTACATGGAAATTCAACCAAAATAAACATTTTTGTCATCATTTACTCTCAGCATCTGCCATCGTTGAATGGAAAAGAGTAGATTGGACATTCCTTCATGCCATTTCATATTTTATCAAAGCTGACCAACGTGAGGATGGGTAAACGAAGACAGATTTTTCATTTTTGGGTGAACTATTCCATTAAAAGAAGTAATTTATGAAATTTCCTCACAGAGACCCAAAACAACAGATGCTTGGCACAGTAAGTCCGTAACTAATTAGCTCTAGTTATAATCAATATTTCGCTGTTTAACAAGGCTTGCCATAATGCAGTACCTTTGGATTCAGTTATTTACAGCAACTGTGGTGGAGACAGAACACGTTCACAATGCAGTCAAATATAGTTCTTCATCCTAAATTAGCAGCAGTTAATATGAAGATGTAAAAGCAAATCTAATGCAAAATGATTATCTCTCAGAAGGATGAGTTGCGCTCGGGTAACCTGAAATACAAATTTTCGAGTGTTCTTGGTGATATAGAAGATTGCTAAACCAGGCAAGCATAAGACACTTTAGTCATGCTTTGGTAATAAACAGAACACATTTAATCATGAAATAGTGTGGAGTTGCGAGCGGCATATTTAGTTTAATGAATGCAGAAATGCTAATCCCTCTTCTATGCACCAACAGCACTCTCATCAAGGTTTAAAAAGGTCAGAAATGTTATCAAATATAATTAAATGTGAGAAATCTACAGGATTCTGCATGCTGTCAATTACGGGAAGTAGACTTGACTAAATATATTTATGCTTACATATAGCTAATGATATTAAGTTCACCTGCAAGTTACCATTCATGCTGCATCAGGGTAGTTGACGTATCAATGTGTCCTATGGTGTGACGGAATAATGTAAAAAAAAAATAAAAATAACATTTGAAAAAACTCTAACATTGAAGATAAACCTCTCTCATGCTACAGTATTTGTGTAACTCTAAGAATGAAGATACGTTTTTCTCATGTATGTTAAGTTTTTTTTTTTTTTTTTTTTCTACATTTTTGCTGTCACACCATAAGACATAGTCCAATTTCTATTTGTCAACTACCCATCAGAGAATGTGATTTTAATGGGTGAGATGCGTTTCAAAGATGCCGGAGAAAAAAAAAAAATCAAGGATTTGCAAAAACTAGCTGCAATGCAATCTGACCAAAGTCCCTATGTAGATATAACCAGCAAAGAAATATAGTGGAAAAAATGCTAAAATCTTATCGAATTGAATGAACAAAGACAAAATTCTCCACAGCTGTTTTAACAACACATTTACAATTAGCAACAAAGTTCAAATTACACTTAAAATCAGTATTTTTAATTTAATTTAAACCGTACAGTGTTAATAAAACAACAACAACAAATGTACTCACTATTTCTATGTAATTAAATAAAATTTCCTAGCTAATTCTGAGAAAAAAAAATGCTACTCAATATGTTTAATTGTACATGCATTAATTGATATTCTCAATGAATATATCTACAGCAAATAGATTTTAAATAGACATTCAATGTGTATGTATCCAAAAGTTTGCAGAAGTTTCTTTAAAGCCAACTGATTTCAGCACGACAGAAACATCCAACAACTAACTAACCACCACCAGAGACATGCAAGCTTCCGATTGTAATACTGTCATTGGCGTCAAATCCTTTAAAGTGTAAACAGCTGAAATCCCCTTAAAAATGTACATGGATTAAAAATATGTTCTGGATTCTTGGATAATCCTCATGTTTGAGCAAGCTCTTCACTCAGGAAATAATGCAGCTTGCATTTACGCCTAGAAAAAGAGTCGGTTGTTATACCAAGTCTTCAATCAGAGAGGGAACCAAACATACCCGCGTCTTTCAGTCAGAACTGTTAAACTCAATCAATCAGCTGCTCACAACACTTCAACAAAACATACATACATACATACACATATATATATATATATATATATATATATATATATATATATATATATATATATATATATATATGTATGTATGTTTTGTTGAAGTGTTGTGAGCAGCTGATTGACGCGGGTATGTTTAGGTTCCCCCTAATATTATTATTATTATTATTAGTAGTAGTAGTAGTAGTATTAGTATTGGTAGTAGTAGTAGTAGTAGTAGTAGTAGTAGTAGTAGTAGTAGTAGTAGTATTAGTAGTGGTAGTAGTAGTAGTAGTAGTATTAGTATTGGTAGTAGTAGTAGTAGTAGTAGTAGTAGTAGTAGTAGTAGTAGTAGTAGTATTAGTAGTGGTAGTAGTAGTAGTAGTAGTAGAAATTATGATGATCGATATGGTGACTGAAGTGCAGCCTATCACTTAAAATGTGTATTATTGTAAAATTAATTAAATAAAATAAATAAATAAATAAATAAATAAAATGATACCATTGCTCAATGTTGATTTGACAGGCTTCTGAAGTAAAATTTTGACAAATAGTTTTGGAGATTTCCATCTCTCCCCATTGAAATAGAGGGTGTACTTTATGGTTATTACCTACATAAAAAGCATCTCAGAGACCTTGCCAAGATGGCCCCGGGTGAACCGATGGGCTTTACCCGCGGCGCGGCTGTTCTCTGAGGTGAGGCGATGGGGTATTAGCCTCTGGACTTGATTTGACAAGGTATGTTCCGGATTTAAACCACTCCGGGGTGTGGGTGTGGATGTGTGTGTGTGTGTGTGTGTGTGTGTGTGTGTCAGCACCTCCTGAGATGCTCTTCAATCAGAGAGCTGATGTAATGATTGTATTGCTGATTATAATTAAAACACCCTTTCAATCCCCCCTCCTCCACTCTCTTTTCTTTTGCTCTCAGTCCATTGGTTACGGCTCACAGCTGTGTTCAATCAATGGCAGCTGGTCTCCAGTAGCGAAGCATTCATACAGCGGTGGGGACTTTCTCTACTGTCTGATCAGAGAACAGCAGGACACGCATTTCATGTCATAATGGTTTAGATTACAATATCAGCATTGGGTTCTGCTCTAAAATCTGTATTATTTATAGCAGCACACTGGCATATCACCAGTGGAATGTGACGTTTGGAACAATTTATCAAAAGAACAATTGAAAAACTTTGTTAATCATAGTCAAATGGGATTTTAAATAAACACTTTTCTTTTGAACTTTTTATTCATTAAATAATCCTGGGGGAAAATGTATCAGTTTCCACAAAGATATTAAGCAGTGCAACTGTTTTCAACATTAATAATAATAAAAAGTAATAAAATAATAAATATATATATATTCAAATAGAAGACTAATATATATAGACAAAAAATATATGTTCGAACATTTACAAAAAGGAGTAAGAGCGATAAGAACAAGTACGACCAAAAAGTGGAGAGAGTGGATAACATTAGAGCAGAGAAATGAGACGGCGAGGAAGAGAATGAGGCCTTGTGTTGCCTGGAGCGAGTATTTTCATGACCTGCTGTGCTTTCTCAGTCTGGACCCTCTGCTGATATCAAACTACAGAAGGAGAGAGGAGGGTACGGAGGGTCAAACTACCCACGGCAGAAGAGAGAAAGACTAATGATAACTGCTGTTAGAACACATTGTCAGGCAGATGGAGGAGTAATCGCTCTAACAGTGAAGTAGACCAATTACAATGGCATAGACTGGACACTATTTCTAAAGAAATTCATGCTACTTATTTGAATAATGGTTTTTAATATTGGATCAACCTATAAATGGCACCATTTGTTGGGTCTCTAAAGAATATCGCCCAACTACACAACTAAACTCTTTTCTATCAGTAGGTCCTGACATAAAGTACAGTATTAGTACAGACATAAAGCTACAAGAAAATGACACAAAAAATTAGGGGGGGGGGGGGGGGTACAAAATAAAATGTAAACAGTTTTATTAATTTTTTTTTTTTTTAATAAAATATTACTTATATAAAAAGTGTATATGATAAATATAATATATAAATTTAATCAAATGATGACAACTCAAAAAAAAAAAAAAAACATTTTCCAGTGAAAATGTGCAGCATTAAAGGTTAATATTTAATCCAAAATATGCCGCCCCCCAAAAAAAAAAAAAAAAAAAAAAACAATATTATGAAAAATATTTAAATATAGCATTAACTTAAATATGTATTCATTTATTTTTTTGTAGTCTATTGATTTATTGTCAATAAGAAGATTCATGTTATATTATAAAAATATTTAATTAAATAATTTAAGATTAAAGTATTATGATATATCAATGAATAATAATAATGATAATGATAATAATAATAATAATAATTATTATTATTATTATTATTATCATTATTATTATTATTAGGCATATGATTAATATTATATAACACTTTTATAAATCAAATTTTGTTATAATATAAAATGAATAACTTTTTTTCTCTTAAAAAAACAAAACAAAAAAAACAATTAAAACTTTCTACATCAAGTCCAGCTATGAGTTTACATTTTTTATGCTGTCCATATTCTGATATTGTAAAAATGTTCTTTGTCTATCCAAACATACACCAATGCGTCTCCTGCACATATGAATACCTGTAAATGTCGATAAGATCACAGAGCCAAAAGCAGTGTGAATGTGTGAAGTACCTTAATGTTTATGTATGTACACACATAATCTTAGAAAATACATATTTTATGGTACACAAACAGCTTTAAAGCAACAGGACTGAAAGAAGCTTTTAGGGAGGTGAGAAACATTAACAGGTTTGCTTTCTGTGCTGCTCTGTATGTTTTCGTGAACGCTCAAATAATGTATGTACGCTGACTGCCAAACGCTCCCAGCCTACATCATGAAATATACATAAAAGTTCAGAAAGATCAGACGCTCACCAATGAAAGCACTTACACACACACACACACACACACACACACACACACACACACACACACACACACACACACACACACACACACAAACACGCTCAGAGACAGGCTGGAATGATACTCATACAACCGGAATTACATTGTGAACAAATCTCTCCAACAGCTCCTGAATATTCATTTGGTGGTGCGAGCCAATTTCCACTATCGTTTGGCAGCTGAAGGTGAGAAGGCCACTCAGACATTGTGTTTTTTGGTTGCCTGCGTTGAAATGTCAGAAATAAAATCGCAAAGCACCTGCAGGAAATGACAGTTTTGATTTCAGAAGGCGGTTAAAAGTGAGAAGAGATCTTGCTGATTATTCATGATGCCATGCAGCAGTGGGCAGCTTTCTTTCTTTCTTTTGGACTTGAGCTCTGCTGCGTCACACAGAGATGCCGGGCGGATGATCAGTCAGGTTTCATGCGAACTTTCAGACTTCTAACAACCACAAACAAGATCTTTAGTGTACATCAGTTTTTTTGTTTTGTTTTCTTTTGTTTTTTTCTTCTTTTTTCTTCTGTTGTTGGCAATGAGATTACAAAGAGAGCAAATGGAGACATTTGCTTCAGGCTATTGTTTCTCTTTTTTTCTTTTCTTTTTTTGTCCGGAGAAACAAACCAAGCAATAAGAAGTAAAACAAACACAAGAAAATAGATAACAGAGAGAGCAGAGTAGAGTAGAGTAGAGTAGAGTAAAATAAAATAAAGGCAACTTACAAAATAAATAAACCAGACCAGGGTGACCAAATAAAATAATAAAACTGAGTAATTTCACATAAAATAACAATTAAAATAAATTAAATTAAATAGGTAGCTTTAAAACAATCAAATAAAACAATAAATAAAATAGACAAGACAAGAGTAATTGCACATAAAATAAAATAAAAAAATAAAATAAAATAAAGGCAACTTATAAGCTAAATAAGCCAAACTAGAGTAATCAAATACATAAAGAAATAAAGAAAATAGAGTAATCTCACATAAAATAAAATAATAAAAAATAAAATAATAAATGAAATTACATTAAATTAAATAGGCAGCTCCAAAGAAATCAATTAAAACGATAAAGAAAACAGACCAGACTAGATTAATTGCTCGTAAAATTTAAATAAATAAAGGTAACTTATAAAATAAATTAACCAGACCAGAATAAACAAATAATAAAATAAAGAAACTAGAGTAATCTCACATAAAAATTAAAACTATAAAAAATAAAATAAAATAATAAAGCAAAAGACCAGACCATAGTAATATCACATAGACAAATACAATAAAATAAATTGAAATAAAATTGAAAGTATAAAATAAAATAATATTAAAAACTAATATGATGTAAATCAATTATAATAAATAATTTAAAATATACGGTAAACATAAAAAAAAAAAAAAACTGTTTTACCATGATGCCAAACGACTATTGTAAATATTATGAAAAACATGGTAGTACTGCATTACTACAGTACTTAAGTGACATATCAAACTTTGCATTAGCTCGTTCTTAAAGACCACATGATCTGAGCTATATTACCCAATTTGCTTTTAAGGTAATATAGCTCTGTGCTCCTCTTATTGTATGCCACCCATTTGTTTCTCATTTGCATCTATTTTGATTTCTCCACAACAATGAGATCAGTGACATCAGCTGAGAGCTAAACTAAAGTTTCTGAATTCACTCAGTGGTCTTTCCTCCGAGCACATTTCTGGTCCCTATTTCACTTGCTGTTTTTCACTTCTCGATGTTTGATCATAGATCCAGAGCAAAGTGACAGCTCTCTCTGCTTTCTCTTCTTCTGACGCATCTGCAGCCATTTTAGAGGACAACCCGAAGCCATGAAAGCCAGCGTAAGCGACAATCTCTGCACGGCTTTAGTGGCCTAAATCACTCCTGCATCCCATCTGCCGCGCGTTTGATGAAGAGATGGAGATGGAGAGGGAGGGGAAGAAGAGAGAGAGGAAAGGATGGAGGGAGGGAAAGAGAGAAGGGATTCTCCTGTCTTTCTCATCACAGAAGGAGGACACTGCCTCTGAGACAGTATCCATCTGCTACACTCTGCAGAGAGCCATTTTCACTCTGACAGTCTATTTACCTTTAAAACTCTCTTCATCTCTCTCTCTCTGTTTCTCTCTCTCCTCGTCTTATTCCCTTGCTGCATTGCAGCACACGTTGAGTTATGGTTTCACTGATATCATGTAGCAACAAAAAGCTCTTTACTGTGCAGTGCTGCCCAGCACAAGTCCTACGGTGTGTGGGGAAGGGCGGCACCTCTGCCGGTTACACAGTTCTACTGAACAGAATAAGGTTTCTGCGGACAGATTTATCAAGAAGCTCTCAGCATGCAGGACTGCTTTGCATCATTTACATACGAGAGCCATCAAGAAACAATGAGAAAATGCAGAGCAGGATGTGACCCAAACAAGTCAAGACGAGGAAGAACTTTGCATACTATTGAATCCAGTGTAGTATGCAGTATACAACTTATAGGTGCGCAATCACAGGTTTGACTATAGATTAAACTGTATACAATCAAAATTTCAGTGGCAATGCTTTTAGATTCTTCAAATTAGTGTGCTGTTTAAATTGTCAAATAAATAAATAAATTAAATTAAATTAAATTAAATTAAATTAAATTAAATTAAATTAAATTAAATTAAATTGTAATATAATAAATAATAACAAATAAAATATATTGTAAAATATCCAAAAACATTATTAACATAACAAAAAAGCAAAAAAAAAAAGCAAAAAAAAAAAAGATAACGGAAAACAGTACTATAGAGCCTGGTCTCATTAAAATGTGTATAAATAGTACGCAAAATAAAAACGAAAACTTGTGGTATTGATACGAAAAAAATGGACTTTGGCGTATATATGATACAAACGTATTTGGCGTGCATATGATATGAAATTTGTTGGCATACATATGATACGCAGTTTTCGTGTACATATGATACGCATCTACCCCACAACCCTAATCCTTCCCATCGCGTAGCATAGACACGCCAAAGTCAATTTTTGGGTATCAATACCACGAGTTTTCATTTTTATTTGGCGTACTATTTATACGCACTTTCATAAGATCGGGTTGTACTATACTGCTTTTTTTATACTTAATTTATATGATTAAAACTAGATTTTTAAAATTAAATTGTTTAAACTATTTAAAGTTTTTATCCTAGTCATTTTGTTCTAATCCTATGTAGTTTTACTATAACTTTTCTCATATCATGTGGATGTCAAATACAAACAGAGAAGAAAAACTGAAAAACAAACAAAAAAAAAAACAATAAAATAAAATAAATAAATAAGTTATTATTCACTGGATGCAAATGCAACCTGAATTCTGTAAATGTTGGGACGTTTTTTTTTTTGTTTGTTTTTTTTTAATTTGAATAAAATGAAAACTAAAAGAATTTCAAATCACATGAGCCAATATTTTATTCACAATAGAACATAGAGAACATAACAAATGTTTAAATTGAGGAAAATTTACAATTTTATGCACAAAATGAGCTCATTTGATGACGTTGAGGAACGTTGTTTTTAAAATATTCCACAATCTTTTTACGCACTCTTTCACAGATTGGAGAGCCTCTGCCCATCTTTACTTCTGAGAGACTCTACCTTTCTAAGACATCAGTTTTATAGCTAATTATGTTACAGACCTGATGTCAAGCAACGTAATTAGTTGCTAGATGTTCTCCCAGCTGAATCTTTTCAAAATGTCTTGCTTTTTGAGCCCTTTGTTGCCCCCGTGCCAACTTTTTTTGAGACTTGTAGCAGGAATCAAATTTGAAAGGAGCTCATTTAGTGGATAAAAGTGTAAAATGTCGTTTAAACATTTGTTATGTTCTCTATGTTCTATTGTGAATAAAATATTGGCTCATGTGATTTGAAAGTCTTTTAGTTTTCATTTTATTCAAATGAAAAAAAAAAAAAAATGTACCAACATTTCCGGAATTCGGGTTGTAGTAATTAATAGGGGTGTGCAGTGGAGCCATCATTTGTATCTGTATCTGTATCTGTATCTGTGACAATCTCAAAATTATTTGTATCTGTCTCTGTATTCGGATAGATCCGGAAGTGGGCGTGGCTTAAACCGGAAGTTTGTCAAATTATATGAAAATACCATTTTAAATGCAAATCTGTTCGAGTCGTAGTTTTCATTTAACAAATATGCCTTGTATAAATAAAGAAAGTATTATTTTTTATTAAAATTATAACTGTAAATATATTCTATTTAAAACTCTATCAAAAAAGAAAAATAACTTTATTCTTCTTATTTTCTAGTGAAACTTTGTGTACAAATTTGACAAGAGACAAATATCCATAATCTTAAATAAGAGCACTAGTAGGAAAAAAAAAGAAATAGAAATGGAAAGAAAGTGTTCAGAATCCTATCATAGCAGATTGTCAATAAAGCTTGCTTGAACTTTAAGTAACTTTTCTTCGTCTTGTATAATTAAATGTAATGCCATTCAGGAAAAGGGTAAATGTAACAAGTTTTTACACTCATTCACTTCACACATCCAGGCCCATAGCCAGCTATGAGGTTCAGACCTCTGTAAATGTTTCATGTTCAAAAATAAAATTTGAAAACCTTATGAAAAATTATTTAAAATCATGTCGCTGAATAAATTCATGTGGATGACTCGCAGCAGCTGGGTAACAGGAGTGAAGGAGCAGCGCAAGTGCAGCCTCCGCTCCGCTATGTTGCCAGATCTAGTTATTATAAGCGTCGCTGGGCTTATTTTAATACTTAATGTAATAGCGTTAATAAAGTAATTAGGACATTAATAAAGTGGGAGAATGAAGGTGGAGGTTAGAGATTCTGTTTCCTATTTGCAAAATACAAGATTTAAACTTATTTTGGTGCATTTTTCAGGAGATTGGTTGTGTTTGTTTTTTGTAGCAATATCTGGCAACACTGCTTCACCGGCACTGACTGGCAGCAATCAAAACAGGAGCGCGCGGATAGTTTATTGCTGAAGAGACCACATTCGTTAAACGCAATGATCACCACGGCACGATATATCTGTACGAAACTGTGTCAAACGCTATCAAAGCAATTATCATTGCACAAATCTTAAGAACCACAAACCTCACTAATTGCACTGCTGTTCCAGCAAACATGCGATTGTGTGCCGAATATTTGTTCTGTTATTCGGATAAATCCGTTATTCGTTTTGAAGCCATTATCTGTGCCTTTCCGAATAAGGTATTCAGCTTCGGGCACAACCCTAGTAATTAATATAACTTATAAGGATAACTTTATTTAATTACTATTTTAATTACTACTTGGCAATTAAAGGTGCTATATGTAGGATTGACACCCAGCGGTTGAACTAGGTATTGCAGTCCAAATTCAAAATATTGGAGACGGTTTTTTTTCACCCGGCCCCTCCTCCTCAGATTTGACGCACACGCAGGTTGCCAGATTAACTACACCAACAGAAACGAGCACACATGCTGACGAATGAAATTAAATACACTGGGTTTTCCGCCAACTGGCAACCCTCGGTGCCGAGATACAATTGGGTAAACTGGCAGTGGGCGGGTTTCACAAACCATTAACAAACAAAGTCATTCCGGGCCGGAATGCACATTTTCAAAGGAGAATAACTGACTGTAGCATTGTTTTCAGATAAACAAGTATGTTAACCTAGCATGTTTCTTAAATATCTACAAACATATTATGGTATTTTTATGCTTTAGTAGAGTCAAAATCCTACATACAGCACCTTTAAATAGGTTTTTACTACACATTTCAAATGTATACTATATTTTGACAGTACTTGCAAATTAATAATGCACGATCATGCCACATTCGAAAGTGTTTGTGATAACATTATTATCATCAAATTTTGATTGGCTAATGCTACCATTTCACATAAGGAACTGCTACTTCAGTACACAGTGTAATGGTTCATGAATATATTAATGGTCGTTTCAGTACCACTTGAAACCTGTAATGCATTATAAAAGTACTCATAATGTCTTTTTTATAGTGCTACTGTGTGCAGTCACAGGTGTCCATTTATTAGCATTTTAAAACTACTTTAATCATGCCTCATACAGTCATATCAGACATAAACGCACTGCAATGAATTACGAAAACCTGTATGCAGCATTAGATATACAGGCTTCAGGTAAAGCTGACACTGCGGGATCTGATGTGTATTCAGCAGGGACAAACTCCACCATCTGACTGCTACAAAATGATGCTTCATCTTTAAAAATTGCAGCGTGTACTCTGCCCCAAAATGCCCAAAAGCCCAGACAAACACACACACAACAGTGAATAAGTCTTCATTCAAAGACCAAACTAGTAAAAGCATCTGTGTGAGCCATACAACAGTAACACTGAAACTTGGCACCTGTTTTAACTTCTTACACTTTTAATGAAATCTCCTTTCCCCCTCACATAACATCTGTCATACTACTCCCGAAGTGTGACTCTTCTAATGTCTTGTTCTCAGATCTGTGAGACTGAATTAACACCCGTCTCTCTCTCATATCTGTGTTTTAATGCAGGCAGTGAGCTCCCTGCTGGGTTCTGAGGTCTTTAGCTGCATTTTGGTTTCTAGGAAACAGAACAGAGTGGTCCCGCTATATGCATATATTCACACAAAATTCAAGATGAGATACAGTGTATTAGTATATACAGTATAACGGAAGAGGGGTGTTATGCATAATACCCTGAAGGGGTTTATTTTTCAATAATGACCAAATAACTACACATTATCCCATTATTTTCTACCTACAAAATAAATACATTCATGGGCATTAAATATTGATTTTAAATTGAATTTATTGTATATGTGAAAAAAAGAGCACAGCAAATGTAGAAAACAAGTTCCTACACTTTAGTAGCCATTATATAAATGAATGATGTAGCTATATTCATAGTTTATGGAAAAATATATTAAGAAACTACGGAAAAAAAAAAAAAAGTGACCACTTGAAATTTCTCAGTTTCTCTGGATTTACAGTTTATAATTACGTGTTTGAGTAAAACATTTTTTTTTTTTTATTCCATATACTGATGACATGTCTTCCACATTTTAAACAAAATGTATTTACCATGTATATAAGTTATGGAACAGCCTGTAATTACAGTTTGTAATTATGTAGATGTAATAGGCAGCTACTTTTACACATATGTAACAGGCCGAGTCTGTTACACAGCTACTTGTAGTACACTTGAAGTACATGAAGTACACTTAAGTACAATCTTGATACACTTTATTTTATGTAGCTTATGTCTGTGTACTTACATTTATAATTACGTTGTATAAAGTCTGCATCACATATGTAACAATCTTTTGGTTACATAAGTAGCTGTGTAACAGACTCGGTCTGATACATAAGTGTAACAGTAGCTGCCTATTACATCTACATAATTACAAACTGTAAGTACAGGCTGTTCCATAACTTAGTTACATGGTAAGTACATTTACTTTCATGTAAGTACAACGGCTACTACTAAGTACTTAATTAGGTAATTAATCTGTATTATGGACACCTTAAAATAAAGTGTTACCTAATATTTTACTCAAACTCATACCTAAATACAGAGCAACTGAGAAGGGGGGTGGTGTCTTTCAAGGGGTCTCTTTACCCCCCCCCCCCATAGCTGTATTTATAATAATAATAATAATAATAATAATAATAATAATAAAAACAATATTGTTAATATTAATAAATACATTTTAAATAAATTATTATTATTTTATTTACACCAACAAAATATACCATTGCAGTATACTGTGGTATTCTTTGTGTTTAAGTTAGTTTTTATTTTTAATTATTAATAATTAAAGCAATTATTAATAATTATTATTATTATACATGTTTTATTTATTTATTATATACATTATATTGCAATTATTGTCTTAATTTTTTGCATAGCACACACTCTCTTTATATACTATTTATCATATTATTTATGCTTATTATATGAATAAATAAGGTTTTTGTATCTTTTGAACCCTTTACTTATGTAAATAATACATAATTGGAATATTATTTAGATATCAAATTATTATTTGTCTAATATGCATGCAACAGTCTTCTTCATTTTTCACAACCTATAGCAATCATCTTATTTGTAGGTCAGCTTTTCAAGAACAACATGAAAACACCTCTGGGCTAGTTGGCAAACAATTTAACATCTCCATCAGCATGGCACAAACACTTGTGCATCATGACTTGTTGGCTGAGCCAACAGTCTTATGGTCACCACTTATCATCAGCATGCAAAATAAATAAATGATAAATAAATTGAAAGACAGAGGAGGAGCGAACATAACAGAAAGAAGCCCTGGGGGTGCATGCATAAAAAGTATAAAAATATGACTAAATCATGATGTCTTTTAACCGCTATTTAAAATACAGCCTAATCAAATTAAGAACAAACAGATACAAATATACAGTCAAGCAAGCACTTAAGCTCCTGATTTAGCTCTATGAAATAAACATTATAGTATTTCCCATTTTAAATAAACATGCCGTGCCTTATTATAGCCCTCAGATCTTTCCAACTTCAACAAGTCGCATCGTTCTCTCTATAAGCGAGGAAAATAACTTATTAATGCACACAAAAATGTTTCCCTGGGTGACCCATGAGTGCCTGTTTGGTCTCTGGAGAACCTCGGTGGGGCACCGGTGCTACTGGAAATGGAAACGCTCTCTCGTTTTTCAGCACAAAGAGCTCCCAGGTGCCTGTAGGTGATGACTTTCTGTGAAAACTGTCCCTGATTTTCTGATACATGTCAGGCGTAATGTATAAATAGCCAGTGAGCTGTTCGATTCGTCATGCTTCTGCCCTTTGCGATCGTAATGATTTGCGCAGGTTTAGATGGACACTGCGAGGTCGGACAGAAAAGTCAAATGGCCACAAACAGGAACAATACTATTGATAATGACAACTGTCCGAGAACCCCTAATGTTACATCCTGACAGGCGGTAAAGTGTGATCAATGGCTTTCAACGCTGCTCCAGGTTATGAAACTGATCTGATGATCTTCATGATCTTCACACACAGCTGCTGTCTACTGAGTCAGAGGATTCTCAAAAATAATGGTTTCGAAAAGGGGTTTACGGCCATTTGTGGTTGCAGGAGAAGCTTTAGACAAAAGATATGACTCTTTAGAAACTATCTAAAAAATAAAAAAATAAAAAGGTGAGGATTATGCTTTTTCTTTGCTCCTAGAGGCAATACATCAGCATCAATATCAATCCAGTTTTCATTTGCACTGTAAAAGCTATTTATCAGTTCTAAATAAAACAAATATTATTAGAGTATGTTTTACAAGAAAATACTATTTTATTAAATGAGAAACCGTAATTGCCTTGATCGAAATTGATCTTAAATGCATTTTCAGTGGCCCTTGTATTTACATGTCAAATTACCTCTTACAGTAATCTTTCCTCAGTCACACAGGCTGTTTTATATATATATATATATAAACCCAATTAAACCACACTATTGAACAGCCACTAAGTGGATACTTTTACATGTCGAAACCACAACGAGTGCTGCACGAAACAGTCAGACTGACGAGAACAGATCGATTTGGAGACAGACAGATCAGTGAAACAAGCAGTGTTTGCGAGTCGTGCATCTCTCTAATCCAGTCCACCCTAACTAGGGCTCACTCGATCTGGTTTAAGCTGGGTAGCACAGTCTTAACTTAATTATTGGGAGTTACTTTAAAACTACCCTGTAGCTTTCCAAACAAGTTAATTTATTACTCTTTTGAAACTAATTTTAACCCCAAGGTGATACTCTTTTTTTTTTCTTTAGTCATACAGTTAAAATATCTAAATATGCTTGAAACAAGACAATTTTACTTGAAGCAACACTGCTTGTGGATTGCATCATGTGAAATGAACTGTGTTTTATTTTACTGTACCGGCAGATTTATTTATATTTAAAAGAAATGGAAAAATCAGCCATTGCAATAAGAGCAAATACACTCATATTAAAGATACATTCTCTGAAAACAAGTCTTTGTTTCAAATTGGCTTTCTTGAATCAAATAATTTTAATTTAACGATTAAATTAAATAAATAAATACATACATACTGTAAATAAATAAAATGATTTAAAAGTGCATTATGGTTTCCACCAAAATATTAAGCAGTTTCATTTGTTTTCAAGATTGATAATTAGAAATATTTTGAGCAGCAAATCAGCATATTAGAATGATTTATGGAGGATCATGTGACACTGAAGACTGGAGTAATGATGCTGAAAATTCAGCTTTGCATCACAGGAATAAATTAGATTTTAAACCATTAAAAAAAAAAAACAACAACTATCTTTAGTCCTGTCAAATGATTAATTGCGATTAATCGCATCCAAAATAAAAGTTTTTGTTTGCCTAATACATATATGTGTACTGTGTTTATTTATTATGTATATATAAATACACACACAATCAGTATATATTTTGAAAATATTTACATGTATATACATTTATATATTTATATTATTATAATTATATATAAAATATTTAATATATAAACATAACATTTTTCTTAAATATATTCATGCATGTGTTTGTATTGATATATACACAATACATATTCACAGTATACACTCATATATTATGTAAACAAAAACATTTATTTTGCATGCGATTAATCGTTTGACAGCACTAGTTATTTTAAACTGTAATAATATTATTATTTCACTATATTATTGTTTTTCTTGTATTTTGATTCAAACAAATGCAGCCTAGTTGAGCATAAGAGATGAATTTTAAAAACATTCAAATCTTACTAAATCCAAACTTTACAATAAAAATAAAAGGCTCTTTAACAAAATGGCCAAGATGTCGAAGGCTGTGTTTTGAGTCTTAGGTTCATGCTAATCGAAAGAGATGGCTGTGGTCTTCAAAATAATCGACATCACTGCAGTGTAACAGGCTCTGTAATCTATGCTACCCTCCATATTGCTCCTTTACACCATGACGCTCACAGAACTGCTTTTTTTCAACTACTGCATTTCCCAGAACAGCTCATTCACATTTCCGCTGCTTCTCTGCGTGTTTTTTTCTTTATATCTGCCTCGCACCTTTGCATGAAACCTTCCCCCGGGTATGATTTGGGGCACATTCCCCGTATACATCTCTGTCGCTCTTTCTTTGCTTTGTCATCCTCCGCAGCCTGTTCTCATCTAGTCACAGGTGGCTGTACGTGTTTGGATGAGAGTGGTATTTCAAAGCAATTAGCATGAATGCACGTTTCCCCTGCAGTCTAATTTACTGCGTGATGTGTGAAGTGGCTTTTGTATCCCGTGAGTGTATGGGATGAGTGTGAGTGTGTGTGTGCGAAAGGATGATCTTATTGAGCATTAGTAATGAAATGTTTATCATGGCTGCTTTTTTCCTCTGCTCAGTCAATCAAGAGGTCATTCCACTCTGACAAGACTCTGCAATAAGAAACTGCATGACAATAACAAAAACATACTGGGGCAAAAGCGCTAAACAGTATTTTAGCACGAAACAAATTCATTAACCACTCATAAACCAGTTTAGCAGGTGCTAAATGCGCTCAAAAGGCCTTCGCTGCATTTGCATCAAGTCATAATTGTCCTTTTCTGAGCAAACATAGCTTTTTTCTAAGTAAAGTTGGTCTATTATATATATATATATATATATATATATATATATATATATATATATATATATATATATATATATATATATATATATATATATAATTTATTTATTTATTTTTCATTCTATTTCGTATGCCGCAAGTTACATTATTACTACGCATTATGTAATAAGGTATTTAAGCGTGTTGGTGTACATTTCTATTAATCATGGAATGAGTTATTCATCAAATGTTGAAGAAGAGCATTATGACCTGGAATGCATTCACTCTTTCTGCATTTTAAAGAGTCGATTCAGGTTTCTGGATCATTGGCGAAGCATTGCTGTACATTTAAAGTAAAGTACAGCAGATTACAGTAGTCTGCTTCATCCACTGCATTTCACCATTACTGATATGTATAATTTCTTTAGTGAACTGGGCACTAAAATAAGACATTGCAAGCAAATAAATAGTGCTATCATTGTGTGCAGTTCATTCTTGGTGAATCCTCCCTCTGTGTATTAGAGAGAGAAAGGATTATTGACTTGCATGAGTCTATGAGTATGTGTTTTAAAGTGAGCCATATTCTGTTTTACTGAATTCTGTCTCTCTCATAACTTGTTCTGTCAGGAGAGCTGCTGAGGAGTGAAGCTCATGGGAAATCCTGAGGTGGGAGACCAGATAAAGATGCACCGATGCTAGGTGATTGCAGAAATGACAGAGCGAGATATATAAAGTGATAGAGAGATAAATGAGGTGATATAACTTTTGGTGCGGTAAACAAATCAGCTTCATGAATATAGCACTTCCATAAAATACCAATGGTGTCATGAAATTCCTTAAAGCCCTTAAATGTGCCACGAGAAATGAGAAAATGTTGATGGTTTGATAAATGAAAGGGATGGGAAAAGGGGAGGCAAACACAAAGGAGAGGGGAAGGAAAAGAAAGGAAAGGGGAAAGGGAAATATGGTAGGACTATGATAATGTTAAAGGAAGAGGAACAAGAAAGCAAATAAAAGGGGAAGAAAAGGAAGGAATAGGAAAGCAAAAAGGAATTAACAAGAAGGAAACGTAAAGGGAAATGGAAGGGATGAGAAGAAAAAGGGAAGATGAAAATGAAAGAGGAAGGAGAAGGTGAAAGAAAAAGCGAAAGAGTGAGAAAGTAAATGGAAAAGGGAAAATGAAAAGGAAAGGAAACAGTGGAAAAAAAGGGGAAAAGGAGAGGAATGGACATGAAAGGGGAAAGGGAAAGAAAACTGAAGGAGAAAGGGACAATAAAAACAAGAAAGGGAAATGGAAAAGGGAAAGACAGACTATGAAAGGGGAAAGAAAATGCAAGTGGAAGAGAATAAATAAGCAAAAGGACGGGGGGGGGGGGTGTACAGGGAAATGGGGAAAGGGAAGAGGAAAGGAAATAAAAGTGGAAGATAAAACCAAAGGGCAAAGATAAGAAAGGAAAATGGAAATGGAAAGGGAATGAACAAGGAATAGGAGAGAAGGAGAAGGTAAAATAAAGAAAGCAAAATTCTTTGAAGGATCAGAAAAGAAAAGGGAAATGAAAGGAAAGGGAAAAAAATAAAATATAGAAAAAGGGTAACGGGTGAGAAGGGAAATTCAAGTGGAATGGAAATGAAAGGGGAAGGGGAAAATAAAACTGAAGGAAAGGGGAAATGGAAAAAAAGAAACAAGAAAGCAAATGAAAAAGACAATGGGAAGGAGAAATGAAATGAAAGAGGAAGAGGGAAACAAAGGTGACAAAGAAGAGGAAGAGGAAAAGAGAAGGTACAAGAAGGGAAAATGGAACAGGGAAGGGAACAGATAAAAGGGAAGGGGACAGTGAAAAAAGGGAAATGGAAATAAAGGAGGAAGGGGAAAAGAAAAGAGAAGGGACGGCAAGAACAGGAAAAGGGATGATTTAAGAAGATAAAATAGAAAGGAAAAAGGAAAGGGATGAGATGGGAAGAGGAAAAGAAAAATAAATGAAATTGGAAGGAGACAGTGACAAAAAAATAAAGAGAAAGGGAAAGAGAAAAGTAGAATTGAAATGAAAGAGGAAGGGGAAAAGAAGTGAAGAGAAAGAGAAGGGGAACAGGAAAAGGGATGAGATGGGAACGCGAAAAAGAAAAATGAAAAAGAAATGAAAGTGGAAGGAGACAGCGGCATAAAAAAGAGAAAGGGAAAGGGAAAAGGAAGTACACTGAACAAAATTATAAAACGCAACACTTTTGTTTTTGCCCCCATTTTTCATGAGCTGAACTCAAAGATGTAAGACTTTTTCTATGTACACAAAAGGCCTATTTCTCTCAAATATTGTTCACAAATCTGTCTAACTCTGTGTAAGTGAGCACTTCTCCTTTGCCGAGATACTCCATCCACCTCACAGGTGTGGCATATCAAGATGCTGATTAGACAGCATGATTATTGCACAGGTGTGCCTTAGGCTGGCCACAATAAAAGGCCACTCTAAAACGTGCAGTTTTATCACACAGCACAATGCCACAGATGTTGTAAGTTTTGAGGGAGCGTGCAATTGGCATGTTGACTGCAGGAATGTCCACCAGAGCTGTTGCCCATGAATTGAATGTTTATTTCTCTACCATAAGCCATCTCCAAAGGCGTTTCAGACAGCTGCTGCAACAATCGGTTTGCATAACCAAATAATTTCTGCACAAACTGTCAGAAACTGTCTCAGGGAAGCTCATTTGCATGCTCGACCTGACTGCAGTTCATCGTCGTGACCGACTTGAGTGGGCAAATGCTCACATTTGATGGCGTCTGGCACTTTGGAGAGGTGTTCACTTCACGGATGAATCCCAGTTTTCACTGTACAGGGCAGTTGGCAGACAGCGTGTATGGCGTCGTGTGGGTGAGCGGTTTGCTGATGTCAACATTGTGGATCCCATGGTGGCGGTGGTGTTATGGTATGGGCAGGCGTATGTTATGGACAAAGAGCACGGGTGCATTTTATTGATGGAATTCTGAATGCACAGAGATACCGTGACAAGATCCTGAGGCCTATTTTTGTGCCATTCATCCACGACCATCACCTCATGTTGCAAGGATCTGTACACAATTCCTGGAAGCTGAAAACATCCCAGTTCTTGCATGGCCAGCATATTCACTGGACATGTCACCCATTGAGCATGTTTGGAATGCTCTGGATCGATGTGTACGACAGCTTGTTCCAGTTCCTGCCAATTTCCAGCAACTTCTCACAGCCATTGAAGAGGAGTGGACCAACATTCCACAGGACACAATCAACAACCTGATCAACTCTATGTGAAGGAGATGTGTTGCACTGCGTGAGGAAAATGATGGTCACACCAGATACTGACTGGTTTTCGGACAACCCCAATACAGTAAAACTGCACATTTTAGAGTGGCCTTTTATTGTGGCCAACCTAGGCACACCTGTGCAATAATCATGCTGTCTAATCAGCATCTTGATATGCCACACCTGTGAGGTGGATGAATTATCTCGGCAAAGGAGAAGTGCTCACTAACACAGAGTTAGACAGATTTGTGAACAATATTTGAGAGAAATAGGCCTTTTGTGTACATAGAAAAAGTCTTAGATCTTTGAGTTCAGCTCATGAAAAATGGGGGCAAAAACAAAAGTGTTGCGTTTATAATTTTGTTCAGTATAGAATGGAAATGAAAGAGGAAGGAGAAAAGAAAAGTGAAGGGACAATAAAACAAGAGGAAAGGAGATGATTCAGGGTGGGAAAGAAATTAAGGTACAATGATATTCAAGATAGAGAAGGAAAAGAGAGAAGAAAGACGACAAACCAAAGGAACAGTAGACAAGTAAACAATGCAAGGATGAAGACTGCATGTGCCATCACAGCCTGTCTGTGATCCACGCTCATGTTTCATCACACATTCTTCTCTCTTACCGAGAGAAATCGCTACTTTCATGACAACTATAAGCATCCTTAACAATCTCACACAGCAGGATAATCACTTCATTTCAGGCTTTTTTGTCTCCCTAATGATGTTTCTCTCCTCGAAGTGCTGTTTGAACTCACTGCCTCAACACTTAGCAATAAGCCACACGGTATTTGTCTTGCGCAGACATGCTAACACAACAAACAGAAAACTATAGACATTAGCCTCCTGCAGGCAAAGCCAAATCAGCCCCCAATGCTAGTTTATTTCATGGTATTAATGACTTTCTGTGAACTGTGACGCAGGCAGCTTTTAGCATCAAGAGTATTTGCTTAATTAAAGGGCTACAGGAAGTAATGAGCTGTCTGGACTAGATAGCCGTGTATTCTACTCTATTAGGACGAGTCAGTTGTGCAGAGGATGAATTAGAGGAGCAGTTTCACAGGTCTGAAGGTTATGATGCCTCAAGGGTTTCATTCACTTATTGACACTTATTTTCTGCTTTGTTTGGTGTGAACCGCCATTCAGAGGTTAACAGGGGGATGGTTCAAAGATTGATTTATTATGTGGACTTCATTTAACACCGTGTTCTCATCAAAAGACCCTTCAAAGATGGACCCCTCTCTTGATGAAGTATTCAAAAGGCTATTGGTATCAGCAGTATGAAATCATGGATTCCAGATGGAGATGATTCAATCCTTGAACCTTTACCCTGTTTGTAACAAAGTAAACAAGTATAATTATAATATATATAGTGCTGTCAATCGATTAAAAAAATTAATAGCGTTAATCACAGTCATGGACTGTGATTAATCATGATTAGTCACAAATTTAAAATACTAGTATTTACCTGTAAATGTGTTGAAATAAAGAAATACATGACAAACTAGTTTAAGGAAACATAACCTTTCACACTTCCGCCAGGAATGAGACATAATCCTTATTATTCTTTAATCATTATTATGTTGTTTTTATTCAGCCATTATCAGCCTTTATACTGGCAATAAAACGTTTACCAAGCCACATCACTTCAATCCCAGTATACATTTACCCAACTATTATCAAAAGTATTTCTAAATAAATACAACAAAACATTGCGACCTTACGTGAAGTATTATGACAAAATGCATTATGAAGAATTGGACCTGTTCTGCTGGTGCATTAGAGCTAACATTAACATCATGCTACATAAGACAATTTATGAGATTAATAGTACACTTTTACTCAGAACTCACTTCAAACCACCATCGAGTGTTTGTAATAACTTCCTTTTACGATCACATGTGGAATTTGTTAGTTTACTGTTGTTAAAATATACTATTTATAGCCTTTTATATTGCTGCACAAATTAGCATTTCAGATGTACACATTTAACTCAAGAAAATCACACACAAACCATATCTATCGTAATCGTGTCTTTATTATCTTATATAATCTATAGTGGCTGTCGTCATGTTTATTTCTACTGCTCTGGCTACAACTCACGTTTTTTGTGATGTTACAACCGCCTCTCCGTTCTTAAGTTGCCAGGGATACATTCCAAGTATAACACACATTAGTAAAAGGATCTACCGTATTGTCCCGAATATAAGACGACCCCCCTTTTTCCAGATGTTCCATTTGGAAAAACAAATATTTTTTTTATTTTTCTCTCTCTCTCTCTCTCTCTCTCTCTCTGTAAAACACATTTTTTCTTAAATTATTTTCAAATTGCACATTGAAAAATATACACTTTTTGATATAAAATTAATGACATTACACTTATTGTCATTATATAATGTAATAATAATAATAATAATAATTATTATTATTATTATTATTACATTATATAATGACAATAAGTGTAATGTCATTAATTCAATAATAATATATTAACATAACAATATTCTGTAGTCATAATAATAATAATTATAATTATTATTATGATTACAGAATATTGTTATGTTAATATATTATTATTTTTTGAATATTCTGTGTTATTTATAAATATCTAAATATTTAATTTGCACAGTAAAAATAAATAAATAATTAAAACAGTTTTAATTTGACTAAGTCTGCTCAAAAATAAAATAAATCGATTATTGTCGTAATTATATAATGTAATAATAATTAGATTTTATTTTATTTTAACTTTTTTTATTTTTATGAAAAAGAAGAAAATATGTTGGTGCCATGATTTAGTAATTCATATAGTCCTTATAATCCAGAAATGTTGAGCTGTGGTGCTCATGCTGAACATGCAGGTTTGAGTCCGCCCTTTCATTCGTTTTTGACAAAAAGTGGCCCCAAATAACCCTCAAATAGCAAAGGTACTCACTTCATACAAGGCTCATGAATCAGAATGAATCGCAACAAAATCTGCAACCAAATGGTTCATGAGGAAGAGCTCTGTCATGCATTGTCAACAGTATGTGAAGAATCACTAGATTTCCTGTTGGAAACATCCACATCATTGCCATACATAACTAGGCCTGTATGTCAATGGACTGAGAGTGATTTATACAGCCAAATGCTGCTGCTCTCTGGAGAGAATCAAATCCCTTTCAAATCCTACAACCAACTCCTCTGCAAAGTGGCCCAAATTGAATCATTTCAGAAGAAGGAGCTGAGAAAAGAACGCTTTCCACACACGGCAGACTCAGAAAGCTCGCTTTATCTCTATCCCCATCGTTCTCATTCTATCTTATGAAATCTTCCATTTAACCGTCTGACAGTACAACAGCACAAGCTCTGTATCGAACCACAACAGTCCTTTCAGGGGCTGTAATAGAGCAACGTTGTGTCTCAAACAGCAAACAGCTTTGTGTGCAAGGAAAATGATAAGAAAACAAGCTGCCTCTGAAAAAAAAAAAAAAGTGACATTAAGCACCACACCACACATGCAGACGTGCTTCAACAACTTCTTCTCCGGCAGTGGAATCTACCCAAACATTATTAGCATTCATCTACCGCCCCTGATCTCCTCCTCTCCTTTCGTCTGGATGACGGCGCGACCCCAGCTCAGAGCTCCAGCCGAGCGGTGGATTTTAAGTGCGGCTGTAAGAAGATAAGCCTTATAAGCCGCAGACATGCACCTCTCAGCTGCGTCTGGCAATCTGATGAAGCGCACATCATCGCATACACGGCTGAACAGTGTCAGTTTACTTCGCACAGCGCAGCAGGAGATACTCAACAGATATCGCACACTGAATACAGATCTGTTTTATCCTGATGTTGACTTCTTGTCTCATGCATGTTGGAAAATAAAGTGGCATTACTCACTTTCTATAGTCGGTTGATGCACAGCAACTTCCTTCAGATAACTCACTCACTCACTGCCTACATTACTATAAAAAACACATTCAGTATGACACATGAAAATAGAAAATATTCCACATTACCTAATGATATAAGTCCACAGATGTGCATCGGGTGCGTGTGGTAAAGTTTCCAAACAGACTTTCTGTCCCATGCGTACCATTGTCGCCGCGTGTCTGCGCTCCCTTGTTGAGCCTGTGCTGCTCTGGATGCGTGTGTGGGAGAATCCTCTCTCACTTCTCCGTTGCAGCAGCTCGGGCGAGCTGAGCGCTCTGATTGGCCATCTCAGAGCTCACTGAGCGTCTGTCTTGCATGTGCCAGCCCTCCTTGCTTCCCTCTCTCTCTCTCTCTCTCTCTCTCTTTGACTAAAATTCTCACAGGCTGCACACAATGCATGGCTACTATTAGTTTTATTATGTCTGATATAGAGTTAATTTAATTTCTTTCTTTGATCATATTCATATCACCACTAGCATTTCATTTTCTTCATTGCACACTGCTGGTTGTTCTCTGTGTTGTTTTGTTTCCCTGTCTTTCTGGAAAGGTGTTTTATCGCTTTCTACTCCAGGCTGCATTGACATTGTCAAACAATCTTTTTCATGGGTATTTTTGACACACTAAATCGATTATGAATCAAATGTGTTTCATAACTGATAAGCTCTGCAGCATTGACAGTGTTATTGAACTGAATTGAATCAACACTGAACTGACGACACAATTGCCTTCTGTGGAGATGCTTATAGTTAGATTAAAGGAATAGTTCACCCAAAAATGAAAATTTGTTGAAAATGTACCCACCCTCTGGCCATCTAAGATGTAGATGAGGTGAGTTTGTTTCTTCATCAGAACAGAGTTACAGAAATGTAGCATTACATCACTAGCTCACCAGTGGATCCTCTGCAGTGAATGGGTGCCGTCAGAATGAGAGTTCAAACAGCTGATAAAAACATCACAATAAGTCCATCAGTTAACATCTTGAAAAGTGAAAGCTACATGTTTGTAAGATACAAATCCATCATACAACTCTATTCTAATATTGCTTTCTCCATTCATAATATTGTTTTGTCTGAATCAGGAGAGCAATTTGTACAGATCAAGCACCATTTTCAGCAGAAAAAGTTCAAAACAGCTTGTTTTGATTATAATGTGGGCAAAAAAACAGAAGATAGACTTTTTCACCCGAGTAAGCGTTATTATGGATTATGGACTGGTATTGTGGCCATGTAGGAGTGATGTTTTAAAGTTAAAATGCCTTCATGACGAATTTGTTTACTACAAACATGCAGTTTTTCCTACAAGTGTATTAAAACCGACTTGCACAGCATACATCAATATTAATGCAAACCAGCTAGACAGAAGCAAACAAAACCATTTACCCATCCTTATCCTTCAAAAGATGTTAATTGTTAGACTGGAGTTGCGTGAATTACTTGTGGATTAGTGTGATGTTTTTATCAGCTGTTTGGCTCTCATTCTGACAGCACCCATTTACTGCAGAGAATCCATTAGTGGGAAAGTGATGTAATGATAAATTTCTCTAAATATCAAACAAAATCTGTTCTGAAACAAACTCGTCTACATCTTTGATGGGCTGAGGATGACTAAATTTCATTATTGGATGAACTACTACGCTAAGATTGTTTTATATTTTGATGAACTATGCACTATTATTGGACTAAACTGAATCAACACTGAACTGACTTGAGCTGAATAATAACTAGGGCTGGGTATGGAGTTCGATACTTTTTAGGCACTGACCGAATTGCCTCGATAGCATTGAGTATCGAAAAATGTCTTGTCGTTCGGTACCAAACTTCCATAGACTACCTAAGGGGTTAATCTCGTCAACGTCAGTGAGCCAATAAGCCTGTAGCTTGGTGTATTCACACCAGGAAAGTCCGATAGTTCACTTGCTTTGGACCGGACCAAATAGAATGTTTTTTGTTTGTTTGTTTGTTTGGTGCGGTTCGGTTCGGTTCGGTTCGCTTTCACACTGCCCTTTTTGCAAGTGAACCAGAAATTGTAAACAAAACCACAGGGGTGTTAAGGTCATCCTTTCATTGGACAGAAATTCTCAAGCAGGGAAAAACAGGAAGTGCAAAAACAGGCTAATCATGAAGATCTTTCGTAGTGCAATTTTTAAAATTATTTTACTGATTTGCTGTCATGAGATAAAAAACGCAATATGAAGAAACTTATGAGCATCACATATGAGACAATGTCATACAATGTTGTAATTACGACTTGCCAAAAATAAAATCTATAGATGTGAAATACTCAAAGCATATCAAAATGTTAGTTTAAACATTTAACCTAGATAAATGTGCGGTATTGGGAGCATATCCAATCGTTTGTGCGGAGAGTGGAAGCTGAAGCGCGCTTCGGGATATCAGTGGAAACAAATTGAATACGCCGTAATTGTTGCTCAAAAAAGGTAATAATAATCGTTCGGAACTGTAAAGGGTATATTTTTATTTGTGTGCACTCACAATATCAAGAAAACGTGCTTATCTAAAATAAAGAAAACTAATAGGATGCCCTTCCTATTTTAATATTTTCCTTACAGACATGATGCATATATCTATAGAAAGCTTTGTATTACTACAAAACGAAATAAATCATATCCAAAACAAAAACTATTTCATTATAATCCGTAAAGATGCATTTCTTTCTAAAGGCACGTCCAATGAGGAGATGGCAAGTCAGGATTTTTAACTTCATCTTTGTGACACTGACTCAGAAAACACTAGTTTATTAATAAATAATTCAAATATCTCGTTACTATTTCCCCCAGACACATTCATTGTAACTTTTGCTGGGGCTTTGCGGCAAGTTTTAGCCTATTTTGTGCGCTCATGTCATGTTGCTGTGGGCGCAGGGGCGTAAATTTCATCTAACAGTAGGGGGGGACAATAAACGTAAAATTTCTCAAGAGCTATTTTTGAGGGGGACACAAATAATACAGCCAAAAGTGTACTTGTAAGGATAGATATGTGTACACAGCATGTGTACATAGCATGGAGACCGTGTTTAAATATGAGTTCATGGTTCACCAAGCGGTCATATTATAATTATTATTTTGCGTCATCCATAGTATTTAAGGTTTCGTCTGAAACCTAGTATGTCTCTTTCGCATTAATTCAACCGCATTAAACCCACTGATCTGTCACTTAACATCATATTGAACGAAACCCAACACATAGGTCTACAATATTAGCCTAATATCAGTTCACACACAGGCTTATCGCCGTGTTAGTTGTAGTGGGTGACAAGCTACGGTATTAAGCTTGTTAACCTTATAATCGCTCATAGAAAATACATTGGATGTCATAATTTTTTTGTCATGACTAATTTATTAATGATCCAGCATCATCTGTATTAAAGAGAAATAATCATTTCACCCGATGTTTAATGAGAATAAAATAGCCTTGACAGCCTACTTACACATAACTAACTAGCTCTCTCTCACCAGACTCGTGTGTGTGTGTGTGTGTGTGTGTGTGTGTGTGTGTATCCGTAAAGAAGGAAAGCAGGCCGTGGACCAAACCACTGTGAGGAGGGGGGAATCAAAACATTTCTGAACTTAAAACGTTTTTGGCGTTTATTTTGTTTTACTAATCACACAATTATTTAAAATATATGTCCATTATATCATTTTCAATACACAGAGTCGCTTGTAATGATATTTTTAGGGGGGACAAGCCTCAGATGGGGGGGCCCGTCCCCCCCGGGATTTACGCCTATGTGTGGGCGCTATGGTCAAGAAACCTATGCACGCGTTTTTAAGCATTACTGTTTGAAAACAAGTGATTTAAAGGAGATTTGAAATGCAAACAACAACACTATGCGCGAGCTGTGTGCTTTCTGAGCGTGCTTTCTGCAACTGGATCGGATCGAGGCCGGTTCATATTCACACCTTAAACAAACAGTACCAGAGTTCGTTTGGAAGCGGACCGAGACCACCTCTTCAGCTAGGTCGTGGTACTTGTTTGGTCCGTTTTGGTGCGCACCCGAGTGCGACTCGTTCGGCGTGACGGCGCCACGCAGATCGTGTTTGACATCCGCGAGAGCGATTCTGAAGCATTCGGAGCAGTCTGCTCTCTATCAAGCGGTACAGTGCAGCGCCGCGCATCTGTCCATACTACACGACCGAAAGTGTGCGTTTCTTGACCATTCATTCACACTATAGCATCATGCTACATAAGACAATAAATAAGATTTATATTCCGCTTTCACTCAAAACTCACTTTACATTTACATTTAATCATTTAACTTTAAAGCACCAAGGAGTGTTTGTAATAACTTCCGTTTGCCTTCTGTTTTGTCAAATAGCCTATGTTATGTCCTCTGAGTCAGAACAGCTATTGCGGAAGAAAATGTTATACATACTGGCAGACAGCGCTGGAAGGTTCAAATGATTATCAGTAAAAATTAGTGGAACATTAATAGAAATGATGATTATGTCTGAACTATGCGTTTTAAAACGAACATGCACTAACATAGCCAAAAATATAAAATATAATATAAAAATAAATAAAATTTGTATCGAAAAAAGTATCGTTCAGGAACCGGTGTCGCAGTCAATATATCGGTATCGAAAATTTTGGAACGATAATAATAACATTATCCTGTGTACGGCTGCTTTATAGCTGAACTGAGATTGCTTCATAAATAATGAACTTTCCAACGAACATATCAAAGTGCATTTTCGCAAGTAGCAGTCAGTTTTGTCACTTATAATAATATTCAAGAGCCAGGCTATTAAGTTTTCTAAAGTTATATAATTTAATGGTTACAATTTTCAATTCTATACCCCTGTAAATGTATTTATTTGGTCCTTGGTAAGTTGTCATGTTTTATTTTGAATTACCTGACATATGAAATTATTTTATTCAGCAAGGATGCAACGTTAAATACATTTATGACATTACAAAATATCAGGATCAAAGAATCCTGAAATAAATGTAGCATTTATTTATTTTTTCACAAATAAAACAAGCAACACAATTTCTTTCAATGTTTGCTTTCAACATTGATAACCAAATCAGTATATTAGAATGATTTTTGAAGGATCATGTGACAATGAAGTCTGGAGTAACGATGCTGAAAATTCAGCCTTGCATCACATGAATAAATTACATTTTAAAATATATTAAACTGGAAAACTTTTTAAATAATATTTTACAATATTACTGCTTTTACTGTATTTTTGATCATAAATGTAGCCTTGGTGAGCACATAATAGACTTGTTTCAAAAAACATTATAAAATCATACAAGCGCAACCGAAGTCATGTGATCCACGAGGCTACACAGACTTAAGAACTAAACAAAACTAAACCCATGACAGTCACACAACCCATATATTTCAACAATGAGCTTTATATGAGGCCAATCAGCCCAAACAATGCACTAAATTACTCAACCGACTTGCACAGCATGCATCAATATTGACACAAACCAACTAGACGGAAGCAAACACAACCATTTACTCATCCATATCCACTGATAACAGAGCGCAGAACAGTTTGCAATGCATTGCCGCAATCAGTTATGTCTAAAAAGTAAACAGAATATAAACAGAAAATAAATTGGATGTACCATACGTCAAACTATCAGATGTGCAGCCAAACATCTCACAGCTTACACCTTTCGTTTTATTATATCGGTTTGTCATCCCTCGCTCATTTTCTCCTCTCGCTCCTGCAGGTGGGTTGAAGTCCAGCGGTGGTATCTTTTCTCTCTGCCTTCTCTCTGGGGCTTTGAAGAGAAACGTAATGAATAATGAAGAAAAGAAGAGACGTAGTGAAGGAGGGAGAGAAAAAACGAGCTGAGGAGATGGGGAGTGGGAATGAGAGGCCCTTCACGAGCCTCCACTGCCTTTGAACGGATAGATATTAAAAAAAAAAGATAGAAAAGGAGTGAAGGCCTCTCTAGCGTGTTCAGCCATCAATTAGGCGGACAGCAGGAGGAGGTGTGGAAGAGAGGGGAGCGAGAGGTGGAGCGTGTGAAGTGTCGGACGATTAAACCGGTGAGAAGGAGAGGTGAAGGCTGAGGAAAAGAGGACTGCTGAAAGACAGCGGGGACACCAGCCAGTCACTGACTTCTCAACTCCACTCATTCCAGCCATTTATCATTCACACAGGCTACAAACCCTGTCCCCGGAGAGCAAGCGCTAACGTTTGCCACACACACAGGGCCGGACTGTCGAAGAGTTTCGACTCCAATGTGTTTGTGGTAAAATCAATGATGACCTTTCAACCATGACTGTTCAGTGTTATGCTGCTGAAACCTCAGAACCATCCAATCTAAAGCAAACTACTACTGCTATCAGGCTTTCTTGAATTTAACAGAACCAAAAAACAGATCAATGATTTTTGGTCAATTTTCCCAGAACAGAAACACTTAGGCCCCATCCACATGTAGGCACGTTTAGCTATATATGTAAAAATGTTGTATCGTCCAGAAGGATCCGGCATTTTGGGAGCGTGAAACCACTATTTTTTTTTTAAACCAGGTCACAGAGTGGATAAATCTGAAAAGGACACCCTTGCATTTTCGTGTGTACAGCCAATCCGTATATTTTGTGAAACTATGATGTCATCAACGCACGTCTCGCCCCTAGTCAGACACCGCTATACGTCTGGTAACAGCAACAACAACATGAACAAACACTGAACGATTGTCTTTTTATTAAATAACATTGACACAGATTAATAAATGTATTGTTCCATGTTCGTTTTCGAAAAAGCTTAGACCTTAGTCAAGCACACCAGTTAACATGAACTAACTTGAAAATCTTCTAAAGCATTTATTAATCATAGTTAATGTTAATTTTGATGTATACTAATACATTTTTCATTTGTATTTGTTAATATTACTTAATGAACCTGAGCTAACATCAACTAACTTTGAACAGGTGTATTTTTTTATTAATTAACATTAACAAAGCTTTATAAATACTGTAACAAATGCATTGTGCATTGTTAGTTAATATTAACTAAGGAAGGTTATTACAAAGTGTTACTTGCAGACTTAAAATAAAAAAAAAGAGGTCTGAGTATGGTATGCTCTGAGTGTACATTAAAAATGCATTTATCTGCTAAAAATGAATATTATTCACTTTTTTGAAAAAAAAAAATATTACATACAGAAGACGTCATAATATGTATGGATAAGATATGGGCAAAATCCTCAAAGTGTAATGTTACTGGTCAAAAAACAATAAAAAGTAAAGTAAAATATGATCAATTAAACAAATGAAACCCTGAATTAAACAAATAAATAAATAAATAAATTAGGTCTGAGTAATGGCATGATGTGTGTGCAAACTTAAAAGTGTATGTGGAATTGTATAAATCGTGTTCACTAGCATACAGAAGATTTTTTTTAATATATATTATATTATGATATTTACATTACAGGGCTAAATTTTTAACATGTTGTTACTAGTCACAATCAAATTGAAAAAGAAAAAAAAATACAAGTTAAATCGATTAAAATACCAAAAAAACAATTAAGAAACAATTTAAAACAAATAAAATAAAATGTTGGTCTGTGTATAATATCTAATATTTGATATGAAAATACTCCCAAAGGAACCCAACAAATTAGAAGGTCTGTGTCCAAAACAGGATGCATTATATTTCATAGTGAAGCAGTCAAGGAAACAAGTGTGGTTGCAGCTTTAAAATAAAAATATCCCCTAAAGATAGTGTATGAG
Source organism: Acrossocheilus fasciatus (assembly GCA_036784905.1). Lineage (NCBI taxonomy): Eukaryota > Metazoa > Chordata > Actinopteri > Cypriniformes > Cyprinidae > Acrossocheilus > Acrossocheilus fasciatus. Next base: position 26,600,293 of record CM071949.1, on the reverse strand, counting down.
TTCTCTTTCCATTTTGTTGATAAAATCTGCAGTGCTACAGTATATTCCAGTCCAGAGCTGTTTGTAGGTTATGATCACTTGCCTCAAAACATGCATCATGTATCTTCACTTGAAGCTAAAATTGCAAAGATGTTATAGTGAAAATATAATATGTTTTTACCAGTAGGATTTCCAATCAATCCATTATGAATTTATATCAATTGCACATCTGAGCATGTTTACCTGAGGCAATGTGAATGTACAGACTTGGATGATGTTAGTGATATGTAGGACTGACTGCATGGCACATATTGATGAGGTCAGTCTTTAGCCGTATGATTTTTATGATGTGTTAAGTACAAGAGAGGCCTTCAACACTGACATACAGTTTTATAGTGGCTGTGACTGACATATTGAGCCGGAAAAAAGCCTCTTTTCTCCTTGGTGTCTTCAAATAACCAAGCTTAAGACACAGCTCTAATATTTTTTGGTTATTTCAACCAGACAACAATGAGAGAGAGCAAATTGTGCTTCCACTTCTAATATTTTTATTTTAAGAAAAACACCACCACAATCTCACATATACAGTGTTTCAAACTGTACTCAGATTTGTCAACATACCAAAGTCTGCAACTAATAACTCAATAATCAATACAAGTGAATGTTTAAACAGTATATGCATGTAATATTTGCAACCTTTCTCATCAAACACTTCAAACACCAACTGATCTGAACTGCTAAATACATTAATTGTATATTATGTGATCTGTATATCAGCAATCTTGTCTATTTATAGTTTTCATAAATGTAAACTTAAAAAAAAAAAAAAAAAAACTCAAGTAATAGCCACAATTAGCCAGCTTAATTTAGAAAGACTCAAATTTAGACTCCATTTAATTAATGTATAAAATGTATCACTATATTTAATAATAATAATAATAATTATTATTATTATTATTATTATTATTGTGTATTACTATGATTATGATTAGTAATTATAAATAATTAAGAAGGAAAGAAAGAAAGAAAGAAAGAAAGAAAGAAAGAAAGAAAGAAAGAAAGAAAGAAAGACAGACTTTTATGGAACATAATTATCTGTAAATCAAAGCCAGCTTGTGACAGTTAAACACTGAATCAAATTAATAGTTGCGTCTTTGTTCGCCTCTCAAATGAATGTGAACGCCGGTTGGTTCTTCGAAGGGCAGAGATCTCCTGTCCAAGCAGCACCTCCAGCACGAACACCAGCACCATATCTGTGGAAAAGGGGAATGCGATTGGCCGTGTGATCAGGGATTGGCCGAGGCAGCAGAGAGTCACCCGTTTGGGCAATTAATCTGCGTCGAGCTCAATGGAGAGAGATTATGCAGTCAAGTGAATCTCATTTCAAGCTGCTGCTCTGGTGGGAGGGTATGCGTGGGCTACTCTGCGACACAAAGACAAATGACCAGCGAGCAGTCGAGTGTGAGTGGAAGATTGGAGAACCAAAGGGGGAAGCCGTATGGATTCTGTCAAAGTCCATAATCCACTGCTGCTCTTGACTTCAAACGAGAAGGCAAAGATTACAATTTTCTGTACCGATTAAATAACCACGGGCACTAGCAACACCAAGGTCATGGGTTCGATTCACACAGTAAACTGCCAGATGTATAAATGCTAATCATCAGGACCCTATGACTTGTTTTGAATATGCTCTGCGTCACTGTGTGAATGAGCAGCCAGTTTTGTCTGCTACAGAAACTCGAGCACACAACGGCATCTGCTGTCTCACTATATGAGGACAAGAACTACGGTAGCCGAGAGAGCTCATAGAAAGAAAAAAGAAAAAAAAAAAAAAAACACCTGCAAATTAAGAAAACAACTTCAGCAATTTTACAACACACACGCTGCAAATGCTCGCAACACAACCAAATAAAGGAACGCACTGCAATTATTTGGTTGTGTTGTGAGCATTTGCAGCACCTGCTGTTAAACTGATGAAGATGTTTTCTTGATTTGCTGGTGCTTTTTCTATTTGTATGTGTTTTCTGAAGTTGCAGCACATTGAGCTCTCTCGGCCACCGTAAAGAAAACATAAACTTCATTTATTAAATCATAAAACACAGAATCCATAAAAATGAATACAGACAAAACAGAAATTCTGAAAATAAATAAACAAACACACACACAAAAAACCCCCCCAAAAAACCCAGTAATTGTATATGGGCACTATTATTTTTAATTGAAATGAATGATTAAATTGTTAAAAGTTTTATGAATTCAATAGATCAGACATGCATTTTGAGTATTGAAATAACTTGATAATTAATATGGTATTGTAAATTAGAATTAAATGCAGACAAATTAAAATGAAAATCAGAATTTGGGACAAAATAAAATGTGTGTGGGGGGAGGATTTAATAGGCCCATAAATCATATATTTATAACCTTGTTACAAATAACACTCTTAAAACAGAAGACACAGAGGAGTTCAGGGTTTCTCGAATCATCATGTGGTGCATTTCAAGGAATGGCACTCAGAAAATATCCCCATTACCTGACAGATATCACTGAATTAGGGTCTAGAAATGCCTCACCTGTGTCTGTGATGGTGTTAGACTGTAGAAAATTAATGTCACCAGATGCCATCAGATTGTTCATGTAGCCAATCACAGTACTTTGAGGCACTGTCAAGCATTCAGCATAGCCACATGCCGGCCCATATATAGCTGAGAGTGTTTAATTACATATTCAGCTTCATAAGCAATTGTTAGCTTCTCAAATGAGAACTTTCTCCTATAACACAACAGAACAAAGCAAAACAACAAAACACAGGATAAATACAAAAAAAACATTGTCAATTCTGGTTGAATCTATTCTCAGAATGCCATTGTTGTCTTGTCCCAGAATATGACAGGAGTGCACAGAGCCCAAAGCTGAATATTCTTATGACATTACAACAGAGGCAACATCTCAGAAGCAATATCTCCGTGATTCCCCTCATGCATATTCACAGAAGCTGCCGAACATGTGACAAACGTCTCCCAGCAGGAAGAATGGTCTCCCCGGACAGCCGCGGAAGACACTCAGGCAATTAAACCAGTCGCAGGATCCATACAAACCACGGCTCTCGCCGCCAGAGGCGGAAACTCGACACTAAAACTCTGAAACAGGTGCCGTTCCTGACAGCCGAATAGAGCAGTAGCTTTTACTTCCACCATATTTTTATACGAGTACAAATCACAGAAGCACTTGTGCTGGAAATTACCGCTAACATCCAATTTTTCGACCATCATTCCCTCAGACGAAGTACAGATGAGGACTTGGCTGGCAGCAATTCCATTTATATGTAGAACTTGTTTGGCAGACAAAGTCATGCACTGCCATTCATAAAGGAGAAAATGTAAAATTGATTTGATACCAGTTGAAAGTAAGATCCAAATGATGAGGGGAATGCATTATGGGTTTGTTAAATAAATAAATAAATAGCAAATATGTTGGGAAAGAACCAAATGTTCAGTGAATAATTAAAGAAAAAAAAACTGAAATAAGTAGTGTGTGTGAGTGTGAGTGTGTGTGTGTGTGTGTGTGTGTGTGTGTGTGTGTGTGTGTAGAAAAAATAGATGAAACATAGAAAAAAAACAACAACATTCTAAGTGAATAGTGAACTAAATATCAACAAAACAGTTAGTATATATTAGTATATAAGCAACCTCATCTCAAGTTAAATCTTTTTTTTTTTTTTGGCAACAATCAAGTAAAATAATTTAAAAAAATACATAGTATGGTGGTTAAACAACCACATTTTTAATGAATACTCAAAGTTAGTTTAACATTTTTCTATAGCCTCTAAATTGCAATTTTCATCCACATTTGCATGCTTATGCTAATTGCCAATACAGTATTTACAAAAAATGTGTTTGGCCCAGTGCTTTAATACTATTTTGTCGCTATTCAAATACACTTTATTTCACAACACAAAATGTTCAAATCAAATTCAACAGATCTAATTACGGCATTTGCATAACATGGGCTCCACCATATGTACTTAATCACATCATACATGTAAACACAACCACGGACGTCATGGGTTTTCACCTCCAAACAACAGACTGCAAGCGCCACAGATCCATAACAAAGCACCCACCCTGCATTCATACTTGGAATACAACTATAAAAAGCACCAAAATAATTACAGGCATCTAAATTGCCTGCGCAAACAACAGTCTAAATCTAGATACAATAAGCACAGTACAATAACTCACTGCTAGGTCAGGCTCATTCAGAGATAAATATGGAACATCCATCACTGATAATTAGAGGTAACATTATAAAAGTAGGCCAAAGCGTTCACGTCTACTCGTCTTAAAAGCAACTGAAATATGGTTACATTCACGCTTTATTTAATCGGGAAGAAGGAAATGTAGGCCATCAGCTCAACCATGACAATAAGACAAAATCAACAACAACAACATGATCATATCTGGCAATTAGAAATAATCATTTTAGATTAAGATACCCAGAACAGATCAGAATTAATTCAACATTTTAAAGTAAAATAAAAAGGGAAATTCAAAGAAGTTAATTACCATATGTGAATTATTTTGCTTTAGTAATCTGCTTTTCACAAGAACTAGCTCTAGAAATAGTCTGCTTTTCACAAGAACTAGCTCTAGAGGCCGTATTAAAGGCTTCCTACTTTCATTAAAGAGGTTTCGGTTTCCTCGAACAAAGTGCAGTGATATCACTCCAGAGGTGCCTCATCAAACGACCTTGAAATTTCCCTCAGTAGACTCCAAAATCTAAGCTATAATGCTCACATTTCTATTGTAGCTTAAGGCTGTGGGTCAAAGGTCTCCCAGTGGGAGCCCATTACGTCCTTTCCGAGACGTTCAGTGACCTTCATCATCGTCTCCCCGAGCAACAGAGGAATAACAATTATAACCATAGGAAAGGGTCCTTCAGTTTTATGTGATTCTAATCAAACCAGCCCCCCTTTACATAATCAATGCTACTTGAGCAGGACGTGTCGTCTTTTTAATTCTTTACTATTTAAACCACACCGATTCATGCATACTTGATTTGGAAGGTCCGGGGACAATTTTGAAAACTACAGTATGTTCAGTCGACAGAAAGCAAGGAGTGCGCTGACCAAGGTAAAGTGGTCTAATTTAACACTCCATTTATGCAGAATCAAAAGCTACAATCCTACTCTCTTTCTTGTGCTAGGAACTAATACAAAGGAATCAATGACATAAGGAGATGTTCTAAGTTAACGGCTTAAGCTCTAGCACAAGACATCTATGGCTTCTTGTCAATCATCACGGAAATATGACTAGTTCTTCAGCTTGTGTAAACCAACAATATGTTACACGCTCTCAATGGAAGTATAATCATGATTTTTGTGCCATATAGCCTTCTTTTGTCGTACTGTATACTTTTATTCAGCAGTGATGCATTAAACTGATCAAAAGTGACAGTAAAGACATTACAATTCAAATACCTTCTATTTCAAATAAATAATGTTCTTTTAGAATTTCTACTCATTTTTTTTTTCTCCACCAAACCAGCATATTACAATTATTTCAGAAGGATCGTGTGACACTGCTTTGTCATCACAGGAATAAGTAAAATCAAAAACAGTTAAACAAATTTATTATTTTTACTGACCAAATAAATGCAGCCCTGGTGAGCATAAGAGACTTCTTTAAAAAATAATAATAATAATAAAATAAATAAATAAATCTTACTGACACCAAACCTTTGAATGATAGTATAAATACAATGTATCTGTCAATGCTATTTTTAATACTTATGATGTTTTATTTATTTAAATCACAAGTAAAAATGGCAAATGTGTGCAAATATTTAGACTGAATATTAAAAAATGTTGATAAAATGAATTACTTGTGGAATGTCACCAGTAATTCTGTCACATTATCATGAATTAGCAACATTTACTCTGTTGTGATGATCAAAAACAACAAATAAAACACAAAATTAAACAGTTATGGTAAATTTAAATAATAAAAGGTGTCGTCTTAAAAAAATAAAATAATAATAATAATAATATTATATATATATATATATATATATATATAGTTTAAAATAACCATATCCAATAGTGCTAGTTTATTTTATTACAATGGAAATTTAAAAAGATGCAAACTTTAAAGTCTCGACTACAAAACAACAGAACAAAATGTTTACCACATTGCCACATTATAGAAAAAAATTACAGTTCACTGAGCACAAAATAACCTTGTGACAACATGCCCCAAAATCACCAACATCCAAAACCACTGCTAGAGAGAACACACATTTCTGCAACCGCACTATCCAAGCTAAAGTTACAACAAATGCAAGTCATGCCAGTGTAGAGTGAAGTGATGAACACCTGTCTAGGGTGTTTCAGTAATATCAAATTAGAATTTTAATTAGCTCTGTGTCTTTAATTGTGTCTCATATGCAACTTTTATTCTCCAGGCAATATTTTTAGCAGTATAATATTCAGCATACCAATGTGAACAGCAGGTAAGAGAAGAGTAAACCGGCATGAACAATCAAGGTACCACCAGACCTTAGTCTCTCTGAACTGCTCATAAATACTCCCTGTGTATGCATTTATGTGATTATTATGTTGAGACTAATGGAGTCTTGTGCCTGTACATGATGCGCAGGATCAATATTCACCCTGAGAGGGGTAGTATTTATGTCTGCAGATGAAATCTGACACAAATATCAAAGGGTTGGGGACGCGGCCATGTCGATGTAACCGAACACATCTACCCAGAATCTGACAAGATATCAACACAACGTGAGCCAGAGAGACAAGAAACTCTCTCGTCTAGAATGGATAAACTATGATGTCTACCGAGGTAAATATATGAGAATTACAGAGAAAAGAGCAAAATATAAACCCTAACAGCTCAGATATCTATTAATATCATCAACATAAATGCACTGGAAATAACAAAAAGTTAGTGTGCGAAAATAGAGCACTTTAAGTACATTATGGAAGTGTACTTGTTTTTCACCTGGGAAAGTAAAGTCAAATCTATTTTATATTAATTTTGCAACGTAATACAATGTAAACAAAGTTTTAAATCATTTAAGTAATTGAACTTTTTAATGACCAAAAACACTTAGTATACAGCTAAAATAATTACACTTAAGACAATTAAAAACACCAAGGTAATCAACATTCTAATTTGATGTTATTAAAAAAAAAAAAAAAAAAAAACCTCAGATAGAAACAAACCCACACACATTGGAAAAATGAGCATGTGAAAGTTTAAAAATGTAATGTCTTTAACGTACAATATCGTTCAAAAGTTTGGGGTCAGTAAACTTTTTAGAAAAGCGTTTAAAGAAATCAGTTCATTTAAATTGCAATAACATTTTGCAATATTACTACTTTCACTGCATTTTTGCTCATATAAATGCAGCGCTGTTGAGCATAAAATACTTTAGAATGTCAATTCCCAATGTCACATAGCACCTACTTATCATCAACGCTAACAACTGTGTAAATAAAGCTTGAAAACACTGAAACTGCACGCCCTGATTAAATATTCATGCCCTGGTGCATGCTGGGAATACCCACAGCTTGAGAAACCAGTATCCCGTGTACACCAGCACCACAAACATAACTACACAAAACCCTGACACAAACTCACTCACTTGCACTGTAGATACAGTATATATTTGATTACAAAAGTAATGACTGTATTCCTGTAGCTCAAATGTTAGTTTTTTTTTTTTTCTTTCAAAGTTATAGTTAAAATATATTAGAGAATGTTTTACAAGAAAATACTATTTCAGTCTTTTTCAATTTAATTCAATTCAATGTGCTACCTGCAGTTTCTTTGTCATAATTTGAAAAATTATCTAGCAATTTCTAAGTGTAAACGGTCACATTATAAGTCACAAACTGCACTTTATCCTATATAAGATCATGTCAGATCTATGCAATTTACTCAAATCTGTGAATAAACATATTGGGATCAATACTTCAATCACTGCAAAACTAATAATTACTTGAAGTTAGAGCATGTTATGGCTTCCATATGTTATGTGCTTGAATTGAGTGCACATAACAAATCTACTTAACATTTTGAACTAATTTAAATGCAAAAAAAAAAGAAAAAAAAAGCACATTTTTTCCCCACACATTTGCTTAACCACAACTTCTTTTTTTTTCAATGTGCAAAAACAAACAACCTCCAGCTACAGCAGCATACAAACGCATTTAACCTCGTCTGCTCCAGGCTGCCTGTGGATCCATGATTTTGCTCATTTGTTGCACATCCTTTAATACTTTAAACCAACCGGTTGCTCTGGGCACGCCTGCATTAGTTATGTTTTGTTTTGGTTTGGCCTGAAGATCAAGTGCACTCTGAAAAATCCTGTTTTGAGAAACACACTAATTCTTATGTTGCATCTTCTTCCTCCGAGGATGCATTGATACTGGAACATGGGACCTGATGCTTCAGGCATCGCATCTGTAAAGGGGCTTGAATACTGATTGACCTTTGTCAGGTTTCCTATAGTACGGTGGCCGACTTCAGAAAACACATGCAAATAGAAAAAGAACCAGCAAATCAAGAAAACATCTTCATCAGTTTGACAGCAGGTGGTGCAAATGCTCACAACGCAAACAAATAAAGAAACGCGCTGCAAATGCTCACAACACAACCAAATAAAGAATTTTATTTGCAGCGCATTTCTTTGTTTGGTTGTGCTGTGAGTATTTGCAGTGCATTTCTTTATTTGGTTGTGTTGTGGGCATTTGCAGCGTGTGTGTTTTCAAATTGATGAAGTTGTTTTCTTAATTTGCAGCGTGCCACCGTACTATAGTCACATTTCGAAATCCACCGAAATTGGACCTCATAACGTTTTCTATCTTCAATGCTTTAAAGAAATACTTCTGCCATAATGGGAAAAAAGTATTTTTGACGTCCTTCATTGCCTAAAGTTATCAAACGGTATTATTTATATTAAAAAAGGTATTGGTAATATCACTTTCCAAGTGTTTTCCAAAGCACAGACCACTGGGACGAGCAAAAACTTTGTTCCAAAAAAACTCAAAATCTCTAAATCATCAGTTGCTGGACATTCAAAGGTTTAAAATCTCTGCAGTCTGCTGGGCTGGTGTTCCATTTATCCGCCCCCTTCCCCTGTGTGGATTACTCTTTAAAATTTAAACCAAGCATAAAACCAGCTCAGGGAGTGCTTGCAAAATCCCTTGTCAGCCCCCATCCAATTACTCTGCGCTGGTTCAGTGGACATCAATGACAAATTCCTCTGTTCGGGAATAATTAAAACAGATAGGTTTGATGCCCTAGCGTTGTCTAAACTCTGCTCATCAAAGAATTGCACAAAATCACTGTCTTATTACTTTGACTCTTTCTAATTGTTGTGTAATCTGCAGAATACATATTGGAAGACATTTGTACAGTATAAAAGATATTTTTGACTTCAGAGGCTTTGCACAAAGCGATAAGACTGAACATCAGGCTGCAGAAACTAGAAAAGCGTGCTTTTAAAAGGTAAACATCCCATTTCTGACCTCACTCTGAACTGCCCATAAATAGCAAATCCACGTGGAGTTTATGTTAGAAGCATTACACTCATGCATTATTCCCAGTGGTAGATCTGGATTTGGGTTGCTGATGCACAACGTGCCCAAGGACTTTTTTTTTTTTTTTTTTTTTTAAACGCTACAGTATTTTAGATTAATATTTATATGAAAATGAAAAAAAGCACATCTTCTCTTCAAGGAATAGTTAATCCAAAAATGAAAATTTGCTGAAAAATTTCTGTAAATGAGTTTTTTTCTTAGTCATCAATGAATCCTCTGCAGTGAATGGGTGCCATCGGAATGAGAGTCCAAACAGTTGATAAAAGCATCACAATAACCCACATGACTCCTGTCCATCAATTAATGAAAATTAATTCATCAAGACTTCAAACCATTGCTTCCAGATTCCTCTATCCAGAATAATGCTTTCTCCAGCAAAAAAAAGTTGCCTTGTCTGAATCAGGTGAAATATACGCACAGATCAAGAAATGTTTACATGCGAAAGCAGCCCAAAACAAATATGTCTATGGATTTTGATGTGGAAGGACAACAGGGGATGGACTTTTGTGGACTTATTGAGATGTGCTTATCAGCTGTTTAGACACATGTTGACGGTACCCATTCACTGCAGAGGATCCACTGGTGATCAAGTGTTGAAATGCTAAATTTCTCCAAATCTATTCCAATAAATAAACAAATTCACCTACATACTGGATGGTCTGAGGGTGAATAAATTGTCATCAAATGTTCATTTTAGGTGAACTATTCATTTAACCACTTTTTTATCTTCATTAGCTCAGTTTAAAAAGTGGTGAGGCAAATAGAAAAGACAAGTATTCCAAGACCTCATTAAAATGAGGTCCTAAAAATCTGCATGTTTAATAATTATAAGAGATTTTTAAATTCCATTTAGATAGAGTAGCATATCCAAAAGTCAGAGTTTTATTTTAGCTTAATTTGTTATTGACAGCATAAGCACCTCTTTGTGTCAATAACAAACTGTATTTTTTCCTGCCAATGAAATAATTATTTGTTACGACAAACTAAAAGCATGTTCCCATAACTTGTTTTGATTAAATAATGCCTGCCAAGACAATAGATGTATATGAAAACATCACTAAATCATTGTACCTGTGCCAGCCTTATAAGAGTCTTTCCTGACCCAGGATGGCAGGATGGCAGCATAAATACAACTAAAGATACAATTCAATGCAAATAAATAAATACCTAGTATAGTCCTTAAGTGCTTACGGTTTTGCACATCTAGACAAGAGTAGATTGTTTTATACATATGTAATATAATATGTAATGACGACAGCTGGTCTGGCATCTTATCTTATCTTGTTGTTGTTGTTGTTGTTGTATTATGTGAGAGGGTTATGTTGTTTTATGTTGTTTGTTAGTGTGATGAAATGCCTGTTGATAACACTAATCAATTTCCCCAAGGGGACAAATAAAACTTACTTTACCTACCTAATGTGACCAACCAAATTTGTTTTAGTGACACTTGAAATATCTTTTTAAGAAGGGGTGCCCAATCCTGTTCCTTCAGCAACATTCAGCTCTAAAGGTCCTTGCACACTGAGTCCAACATTTCCGTATGTGTTTTTTCCATGTTCATCATCCTTTCTTATCACAAGACTTGTTGCAGAAAATCGAACCTAATCCAAATTTTTTTTTATGACGGACAAAAGTTTCAGAGGCAGAAACGACACAACAACAGAATGATAGAACAATGGATGGCTGGAAGGAACAACAGAACAATGGATGGATGGATGCTTGTATGGACAGATGGATGGATGGAACAAAAGAACAAACAACAGAATGGATGGAACAGATAGAAAAATGGATGGAGTGATAGAACAATGGACGAGTGGATGGAACAAGAGAACAAACATCAGAATGGATGGAACAGATAGAGCAATGGATGGATGGATCAATGGATGGGTGGATGGATGGATGGACGGACGGATGGAATGGCAATGATGGATGGATGGATGGACGGACGGATGGATGGATGGATGGATAGATAGATAGATAGATAGGTGGATGGATGGATGGATGGATGGATGGATGAAACAACAGATGGAACAAAATAACGATGGACGATGGATGATGATGTATGGAACTACAGAATTATAGATAGATAAATAGATAGATAGGTGGATGGATGGATGCAGAAAACCCTGGTTTCTAATGAAGGAAGGCCTACTGTTTAAACTACAGTACACCGAAAACAGGTCAGTATCTGGTGTGACCACCATTTGCCTCATGCAGTGCAACACATCTCCTTCACATAGAGTTGAACAGGTTGTTGATTGTGGCCTGTGGAATGTCGGTCCACTCCTCTTCATATGGCTGTGAGAAGTTGCTGGATATTGGCAGGAACTGGAACACACGTTCGTATACGCCAATCCAGAGCATCCCAAACATGCTCAATAGGTGACATGTCCGGTGAGTATGCTGGCCATGCAAGAACTGGGATGTTTTCAGCTTCGGAGAATTGTGTACAGACATGGGGCCGTGCATTATCATGCTGCAACATGAGGTGATGGTCGTGGATGAATGGCACAACAATGGGCCTCAGGATCTCGTCACGGTATCTCTGTGCATTCAGAATTCCATCAATAAAATGTACCCGTGTTTGTTGTCCATAACATACGCCTGCCCATACCCTAACGCCACCGCCACCATGGGCCACTCGATCCACAATGTTGACATCAGCAAACCGCTCACCCACACGATGCCAAACACGCTGTCTGCCATCTGCCCTGTACAGTGAAAACCGGGATTCATCCGTGAAGAGAACACCTCTCCAAAGTGCCAGACGCCATCGAATGTGAGCATTTGCCCACTCAAGTCAGTTATGACTAGGGTTGGGTATCGTATGTTTTTTTTCAATACCGTTGCCAAATCGATACTTTTAAAACGGTACCGGTACGTAAACGGTGCCTGAACCGATACTCATAAAAAAATAAATAAATAAATAAAAATTAACAATTAATAATTGGCCATTAGCACTAAACACAGATATTTTTCCTTCATACTGGATGCCAGAGGGCACCCTCGCACAAAAAAACCCCCACATATCCAGTCACAGAAGTAGCGAAATGAAGCTCCAGGAAATCCCCAATATGGACAAAGGAATTGCTATCGCTGTAACTGATGCTGCCCTAATTCACGTGCTATTGGAATTATCATAAATACGAGTTTCCTAATTGGAAATTGGACGTGAACGGCCTTTCAAGTCGTATTTACTACTGGGAAATTCGGAAATAATTTTGATACCCGAGTTTCAGAGTTGGGCGGCTCATAAACTTTAAACATGGTGGAGGGGACAACCATTGCTGTTCTCACAACAACTACATCCTTATGTCTTGTTGCTAAAGTAGTGTATTTATAGGCTAGATATGAGCGATCATGTGAAGCATATTGTATGTTTTATAAGCAGTGAAATAAGCATGTATTTGACCGAAATTCCAGAATTGTCAGCAAACTGCATGTATAGTGCGGTGAATGTTTATATGACTGTCAACCAATGGGATACTACATTTCATTCTTTCCGACATTAAAGCACTTGAATGCGACAAGCTCGTAATTACAACTTCATAAGTGGGAAATAGGAAATTTCCGATAGCATGTGAAGGCAGCATGAGTAAACAAGATATAAACATTTTGAATGATAAAACAAATACAATAAACATATTTTATCACATAATTTATCTGTGTTATTCAAGCCATATCTGGTATTTTCATAATAATTAAGTATATTTATAATCCATTGCTAATCGATGTATTAGTAGCCTATGGAACATATTTTCTGCCTCATTCTGTGACAAGAAGCTACATCAGATCACAAAAGGTAGCATTTAACTGGTGTTGTGGACTAAAAAGGTTATAATGTTCTCTTTTGTTGGACAACAGGTTTAAAAACGTGAATACAAGATAATTTTATCTTTAGGCATTTTAATTTAAACATGTTTAGCTTAGCTACTTAATGGAAGGCTAGCTGCTGCCATCAGAGCAAGTGTAATTTCTGCATTCACGCGCTCCTCAGATGCTCTCATTTCCAGAGTTGTGCTTTTAAGTCAGAATGTGAAAACAGCACGCTCACAGGGTTGGCTCACGTTACTACAAAGATTTGTTGGACTTTGTAGAAGTTAGAGCTTTTTGACTTGGGTTCACATGCATTTTCTCAGTCGGGAAATTATTTTTCACGTGCGGTGCCAGTGATGATGCTTCTTACAAATATGTCAATTGATCGCTCAGGCATGGCACCGAAATCTGCGTTCTGATTCGGTTCTAGTACATACCAGTTACATAGGTCCTGAGCTGGTGTGGTTACACATGGTCTGCGGTTGTGAGGCTGGTTGGATGTACTGCCAAATTCTCTGAAATGCTTTTGGAGACGGCTTATGGTAGAGAAATGAACATTTAATTCATGGGCAACAGCTCTGGTGGACATTCCTGTAGTCAGCATGCCAATTGCACGCTCCTTCAAACCTTGCGACATCTTTGGCATTGTGCTGTGTGATAAAACTGCACATTTTAGAGTGGCCTTTTATTGTGGCCATCTGTGCAATAATCATGCTGTCTAATCAGCATCTTGATATGCCACACCTGTGAGGTGGATGGATTATCTCGGCAAAGGAGAAGCGCTCCTTAACACAGTTTTAGACAGATTTGTGAACAATATTTGAGCGAAATAGGCCTTTCGTGTACATAGAAAAAGTCTTAGATCTTTGAGTTCAGCTCATGAAAAATGGGGGCAAAAACAGTGTTTATAATTTTGTTCAGTGTAGATAAGAGGCCTAATAGGAACACCCAGCATATCTGGTGACCAGCAATGCAGGGATATCACATCTGCTGGGTTTAAGAATAGCACGCAGTGACAGAAGTTATCCTCTTTGGGAATATTTGGATACGTAGTCTTCAGAGACGGCTGTGATAGAATCTGTAATTGAGCCAAAATGTGTCTTGATCTCACCTGACCTCACACTGCTTTAATCCATCCGTCTCCACTGCTCCTGCTGTTTTAGCCTATCAGGTGGTGTTTGTGGGAAGCCGAGTCACCTCCAGATACACCTGTGTGCTCTTGGTATCTTCACAGCGACAGCGGAGCTAATGGCAGCTGACGCAGCCCCCTCGCTGTGACATGAAGTGTCTGTAGAGCTGCAGACAGCGACGTCTCAAAGGACTAGATTCACAGTCACAGTCAGAGAGTGAAGAGTGGACAAACACGCACATACACGCTCAGAAGATCTGTAGTGCTGTTAGGAGATTTACACGAGTGCCCACGCACGCAATCACATATACAGTATGTCATAATCACATTCAATATCAGCAACTTGTAATGAATGATACCTACAATTGTGTGGCTTATTCTCTTTTCAATTATCTCTCTTTCACTTTAAGATTATAAAAAAGAGAATAAGACAATCCATATCTATGATCAACCAACCAGAACAAGCTTACTTAGCAATGTCAGCACACCATGAAAACCCATATAGGAACGCCCTGGAAACCACTCACAACTAAGGTTGGGAACCATGAACTATCTACACTCTTAAACTTGACTCTAATGAACCAGTCGTTTTTATTTCATTAAAAACTTGCTTCCTGAACAAATCATCCTTATAAGTGGTTATTTTTAGTGAATAAAACGCATATGATTGAGTGGTTGCTAAATTACTTCTCTCTCATATACAGGTGCTGGTCATATAATTAGAATATCATCAAAAAGTTGATATATTTTACTAATTCCATTCAAAAAGAGAAACTTGTACATTATATTCATTCATTACACACAGACTGATATATTTCAAATGTTTATTTCTTTTAATTTTGATGATTTGATGAGCTCATGAAAGTCAAAAATCAGTATCTCAAAATATTAGAATATTTACATTTGAGTTTGAATAAATGACCATCCCTACAGTATAAATTCTGGGTATCTCTTGTTCTTTGAAACCACAATAATGGGGAAGACTGCTGACTTGCCAATGATCCAGAAGACGAACATTGAAGCCCTCCACAAAGAGGGTAAGTCACATAGGGTCATTACTGAAAGGTGTGGCTGTTTACAGAGTGCTTTATCAAAGCATATTAAATGCAAAGTTGACTGGAAGGAAGAATTTGGGTAGGAAAAGGTGCACAAGAAACAGGGATGACCGCAAGCTTGAGAATACAGTCAAGCAAAGCCGATTCAAACACTTGTGAGAGCTTCACAAGGAGTGAACTGAAGCTGGAGTCAGTGCGTCAAGAGTCACCACGCTCAGACGTCTTCAGGAAAAGGGCTACCAAGCCACTTCTGAACCAGAGACAACGTCAGAAGCATCTTAACTGGGCTGTGGAGAAAAAGAACTGGACTGTTGCTCAGTGGTCCAAAGTCCTCTTTTCAGATGAAAGTAAATTTTACATTTCATTTGGAAATCAAGGTCCCAGAGTCTGAAAGAAGAGTGGAGAGGCACAGAATCCATGTTGCTTGAAGTCCAGTGTGAAGTTTCCACAGTCTGTGATGATTTGGGCTGCCATGTCATCTGCTGGTGTTGGTCCACTGTGTTTTCTGATGTCCACAGTCAACGCAGCCATCTACCAGGAAATTTTACAGCACTTCATGCTTCCTTCTGTTGACAAGCTTTATGGAGATGCTGATTTCATTTTTCCAGCAGGACTTGGCACCCGCCCACACTGCCAAAGGTACCAAAAGCTAGTTCAATGACCATGGTGTTACTGTGCTGGATTGGCCAGCAAACTCGCCTGACCTGAACCCCATAGAGAATCTATGAGGTAATTTCAAGAGGAAGATGAGAGACACCAGACCCAACAATGCAGATGAGCTGAAGGCCACTATCAGAGCAACCTGGGCTCTCATAACACCTGAGCAGTGCCACAGACTGGTCGACTCCATGCCACGCCGCGTTGCTGCAGTAATTCAGGCAAAAGGAGCCCCAACTAAGTATTGAGTGCTGTACATGCTCATACTTTTCATTTTCATACTTTTCAGTTGGCCAAGATTTCTAAAAACCTTTCTTTGTATTGGTCTTAAGTAATATTCTAATATTTTGAGATACCGATTTTTGACTTTCATGAGCTGTAAGCTCTAATCATCAAAATTAAAAGAAATAAACATTTGAAATATATCAGTCTGTGTGTAATTAATGAATATAATATACAAGTTTCACTTTTTGAATGGAATTAGTGAAATAAATCAACTTTTTGATGATATTCTAATTATATGACCAGCACCTGTATATATATATGTATATGTATACACAATCTAAAAATACTGGGTTAAAAAAATAACCCAACCTCGACCCAGCCGCTACTATGGGACAGAACACACGCTGGGTTGTTTTGACCCAAGTGCTGGGTTTAACCATTTGACCCAGAATGCTGGGTTGTTTATTTGACCCAACCAGCGGGTCAGATTAACTGTGTTGCTGGGTTAAACATTACCTAAACATTGGGTTATTTGTTGTCTCATTGCCTTGCTACCTTTATATTGGCTAATATTACCAATAATAATAAATAACAATCACAAAGAAATGTAAAATGATTATTTTTTCTGTAATACAATTACACAACACAAAAATGCAACTGCAAATATCAATTTAATGAGTTTTCACATTTCTTTTTAAAACAATTGGGGTGCTACTGTTATACATTACATCCAACCCCTACAGACACAAATAAAACAACGGTTTTTGTAGATCAGTTTCTTTAAAACACAAAACTGTGTAAACTAGGTTCAAACATTGTGCAATTAAAACTAAGCCAAACAAAGAGACCTACAACAGACAATACATGTGACAAAAAATTAAAACGTTACAAGTGGCCAGAAAAAAACTGTTGCCCTCAAATACCTCACACATGAAGACTCATGTCCATCAATATGATATCCCAGCCAACATGTATATGTGGGCCCCACATGGTTTATGCTGGGTCTACATGGGTACCAAGTGGGCATGGTCCCAAAATGGGCATCTTATCTGGGGCCCACTTGGGTCAGCTAAGTAGGTCCCACATGGTCAAAAACAGATGGGCTCCCTATGTGGGTCCTAGTTGGGTCACAAATGGGAAATGAGTGCATGGGCTCGAAATGGGCAACACAAATGGGGCCCATATGGGTTTAACCAATGGGTTAGACGTGGGCAAATACAATCAATCCCATATAGGCTGCCTACACTGGCCCAAGGTAAAACCCACATAGGCAACGTCTATATGGGTTCAGAATGGGGAAACACATATGGGGCCCTCTTGGTCAAACCATATGAGTAAAACATGGGCAAACACAATCATTCCCATATAGGCTGCCTACACTGGCCCAAGATAGTACCCACAAAGGCAAACTCTGTTGGGGTTCTGAATGGGGAAACACATATGGGGCCCTCTTGGTCAAACCATATGAGTAAAACATGGGCAAACACAATCATTCCCATATAGGCTGCCTACACTGGCCCAAGGTAGTACACACAAAGGCAAACTCTATATGGGTTCTGAATGGGGAAACACGTACGGAGCCCTCTTTGCCAAACTATATGGGTCAGACATGGGCAAACACAATCATTCCCATATAGGCTGCCTACACTGGCCCAAGGTAGCACCCACATAGGCAACTTCTACATGGGTTCTGATGGGGAATTGCAAACGGGGCCTTCTTGGTCAAACCATATGAGTAAAACATGGGCAAACACAATCATTCCCATATAGGCTGCCTATACTGGCCCAAGGTAGTACACACAAAGGCAAACTCTATATGGGTTATGAATGGGGAAACACGTACGGAGCCCTCTTTGCCAATATGGGTCAGACATGGGCAAACACAATCATTCTCAAATAGGTTGGCTACATGGGCTCACCCACATGGGTAATCTCTGTATGGGGTGTGAATGGGGAAATACATATGGGGTAGTGATGGGTCATTCATGAATGATCTGTTCATTATGTCTGTCATGTGACAAATGAATGAAAGACTTTGAAGGTAAAGTAATTATTTATGTTCCCCATTAAGTATATTTGGCTGCATTATAATGATTTCCTAATTTGGAATATGATCAAGATTGTGTAGGTGGATGTGTTCGGGGAATTTGGCTGGTAAAAATATAATATTTAACGCCACTTAAATGATTGAAATGAATTTGTTCATTTTGATGAACGAGACCAAAGGAAAGAGTCAGTAAAATGATCTGAACTTCCCATCACTAATATGGGGCCCTCTTGGGTAAGACATAAGCATTCTGGATAAGACATGAGCAAACACAATCAGTCCTATATAGGCTGACTACATGGGCCCTAGGCTGTACATAAATAGGTACAGATTGGGCAGTGTGTTTGGGATCTATGTGAGTACAGTATTGACTTTATTCTCCAGAGAAACAAGCGCGTCACCATCTTCAGAATATTGTCTTTGAACTTGTGCAGTAGCTCTGTATATTTCTATGGCATCGCTGTCTAAGTTATTTAGCTGGTAAAGTGGTTTTATGTATTGTAGAGTTAACGAAAGTTATCGTAAACATTGTAATGTTTAAAGCAAATGTGGTTTCACTTTATATTAGGTGGCCTTAACTACTATGTACTTACATCAAAAAATAAGTGCAATGTACTTATTGTGTTCATATTGTATTGCAAAACACTTTTGCTGCAATTGAGGGGGATACGGGGAAGGTTAGGGACAGGTTTGGTGGTCTGGGTAGGTTTAAGGGTGGGTTAAGGTGTAAGGGATGGGTCAACAGTGTAATTATGAATGTAATTATAGAAATTAATTACAGATGTAATTACATATAGGTATTTGAAAAAATATAAGTACAATGTAAAAACATGTATGTACACAATAAGTGCATTGTACCAAATGATTAATTCAAATGTAAGTACATAGTAGTTAAGGCCACCTAATATAAAGTGGGACCGCAAATGTCTTGACAAATGTTAGTAGACCAGGAAGATTTTAAAACAAGCGGTTCATTTATAAGTCTGATGATCACAGAAGATGGCAAACGCAGCACTAAAAAGGGGCGGGGCTACATAAGGTGAAAAGTCAACACCAGTCCTGGAGGGCCGGTGTATAGCATACTTTAATTTCAACAAACACACCTGTCTCTAATTCACAAATCATTTTGAACACTGTGTTTAGCTTGTTTGGTGTGTTTGGTTAGAGATAGAATTAAACTCAACAGTACATTTAGGATTGTTGGAAGAGATCAGCAATGGCCTGCAAAGCACATGCTTATCTCCATATAGTTATTTCAAAATCTAAATGGTTCAAAATATCCAGATAATGGTCATTGTGCAATATGAAGAACGGGTTACAGAAGGCTAATTATCTATCGAGATAATGGGATTATAGTGGCTTTGAGATGCAGAACTCAAACCCCTAGCAACAGCTGCCTGATTCCACAGAAGTAGTCCAGAGTTTTATGGTCAGTTAGTTAGTAACAGATAATGAAATAGCCCAAGCGAAGAAAGATAGATTGGAAATTCATGTTTCTGATGGGAAAATCCAATGTAAATCCAGAAATTGTATTTGCAGCATGATACAGGAGTTCAGAATAAATTGCCCTTTCATTCAGTTAGCATATTGTGTTTTGTGTTGAGTTTTCTTTTTGGACCAAGAGTACAGACTTTTCTTTTCAGTCTAGTCGGCACATGACCGACCTTCAAAGTTGAAATATGATTGAAATAATGTCAGTTGCTGTTTTAACGTTGACACAATGTTGATATAAAGTTTAATGCCAAATCATTGAAAAATGATTTTAACAAAAACAAATCATTACAAAAAAAAAAAGAAGACAATTAAAATATCTGTTGAATCAATGTCATGTCATTAAAAAGAAATATCTGCCTTGAATTATTATGATCATTAATATTTTATTTATTAGCATTTTATGATATTTTAATCAAAACACCTCTTCAAAAATCCAAATGTAAATGTACAAATATAATTATTATCATTAGTAACAATAATTATAATGGGTGCAGTTTTAATCTCAAAAGAGCAGTGAGATTTTGTGTGGATTTACAATTTTGTGTGTGTGCCTACAGTTTACCATGCATTATTGAACTTTTAATCATACACTGTCATCAGAACACTATTTGACCAATTTATCAAATAATACAGCCTAAAAAAATAAAACAATGCACATGTTTCTTTAATAATAATTAAAACAAAAAAATACTCTTTACTTTCGTTACCGCTCTGAAACAATTGCAATTGGTTGTTTCACCTGGTTGCTTTCATCATGATTGGTTAATCTGACTGTCATCCACGAAACTGGCCAATGAGAAAAGTGCGCGCCTTCTTACTAGTAAATTTGAAAATACGTCAGTTTGGTGATGTGTTTGACTGCGAGATTACTCGGTCAGTTCCGGTTATGTGCCAGTTAAAGTCTTATTTTAAATTAATTTGAGTTGTGGCATGTCAGTGGAGAACAGCAGCTGGAGTGTGAACACAGAGGAAGGGGCAGACTGGATGTGGTCCTGCAAACATGGCGATATCAGGTAACAAAACATTTTTCAGTCAAACCATAGTAAAGTTATGTTTTGTGTCCATAATTTATGCGAGTGAGAAATCAAAGTGAGAGTCTATAATTGCGATTAGTGTATTAGCGCTGGCTAGTAAGTTATGTATTTCAATGCAGTGTCTGAGTTTGCTGTGTGTTTGTATTAATGTCAGTTAGGTTAGTTTAAAACTCAAACTCGTGAGAAGTAAAGGAGCATCGGAATAAGTAAAGTGAATGAGAAAACAATTTACACTCAGAGACACTGGCATCTATAGGATAGTTGAGATGTTGTATTTGTTGTGTCGATGACCGTTTCTGAGTATTTTTATTTTTTATTTTCTCCTCTTCAAATACTGATAACTGCTAATGATAAGATATTGGTTTACATTTTAAATCAAACACGTTTTTCAGGGAAAACAGGCACCCAACACAGAGACTACAGTAAGATGTTATTCAGTTTTAACCGTTTCTAGACCTCACATTGGGATAATGTCTGTAGTATTAAGTATGATTCTAATCATTATAAGTACATTTGTATGACATTTTCCCACTGGTGATAGAAAATGTGAGTAACTTTTTTTTTTTCTCCTGTTGTCTTTCTTCCTCTGAGGTGGCACAAAGAAAGAGAAACAGAACTTTTCACCATCATCGGTCCTTTATTTCATTCACTGGGGAACATCACAACCTTCAGATGTGTCTTATCAGGATAAATGCAGCTGCAGGGAAAATTATTTGAAGGTAGGTTTGATTGTGATGTACAAATTGGCTTTTTTTTAAGCTACAGTTGTGTTCACCTTGCTATGATATCTATGGAAAGGGCCCATTTTTGTGAATCCTCTTTGTCTTTCTTTTGGGGATTCACATTTTTCTTATGAGATTGTCATGCATTAGGTTTATGTTTAAGTTTTCAATCATTACTAACAGTTTCAAAGCTGACAATTTATGTTGTTTAAATGGCGCATAATGGCAAATGGCAGTACAATTTAAATACATTTTGTTTAAGATTGTTTAAAGGAATGGTTAAAAAAAAGCATTCTTTTTAAGGACTCGTCAGCCCCATCCTACTCCAGATTCACCAAGGATCCAGCAGAAGCCCTGTTCACACTACAAGCGACACGCAACGACAAAGCAACACGATCCCATTCATTTCAATGGAGAGCTGGCGATTTCCGGCGACAGAGGCCGTTGGCGTGTCCAGCGACGTGACACGTGATGGGGCGTGTCCAGCGACGTGACAAAGTTCAGAATCATTCAACGTCATGCAAATGAAGAGTGACTTTCAGGAGCAATAGCCAATAGGAAAGAAGACGGTAGAGCTCATGTGATCGTTCTCCTCTCAGCTGTAGATAAACATACACAAAGAAAAAAAGTAGGCTCTGCTTCTCATTCATATTTGTTTGTATGTACGGATTTAATTTATATTTATATTATATTTACTCTCTTGCCTCCCAAATGTTTTTATTTAGCGGCAAGAATCCTGATTCGCTGTGAAGGCAACCAGTAGTGAGAACGCCCGCTAGCAACCTCATCGCCAGCCCCGGTGACCGCAGCTTCATTACTGGCCATTTGGAGGAGGATTGTCCTTCATCTGCTACACTGCACTGTCACTTCTGGTATGGATTCACAGACCTTTTGTGATATGTGAGATGTTTACTTAAAGGGACAGTTCACCCCAAAATGAAAGTTCTACCATCATTTACCCTTCAGCACCCTTATGTTTTTTCAAACCTGTATGAAGTCTTCAACAGAAGAAAGAACAAAAAAATATTTTGAAGAATATTGATAACCAAATAGTTCATAGTAGCCATTGACCTCCATACAGTAGTAGGGAAAAAAAATTACTGTGGAAATCAATGTGGCCCGTTAACTGTTTAGTTACCAATGTTTGGAACAACATAAGGGTGAATGAACGATGACAGCATTTTCATTTTTGAATGAAATATCCCTTTAATACAATGTATAATTATGATTCTGGATTAAAAGTGTCATGTTTCTCTACAAATATTATCAGAATCACATTTTGTTATGCTGCTGCCTTGTTAAACTGCTTTAAATTACTTTTTTTCCACATCAATCTACACTCCATACACCATACTGACAAAGCAAAAACAGAATTGTCACAACTTCGTAAATGTATTAAAAATAAAAAACTGAAATAAGTATTCATACCCTTAACTAAATATTTAGCTGAAGAACCTTTATAGTCTCAAGTTTTTTTTTTTGATGCGACAAGCTTTGCTCATCAGCATTTGGCAATTATCTGCCATCCTTCTCATCTCTTCACCTCTCATGCTCTGTCAGGTTGGATGGGGGCAGATGCACATTTTCAGGTTTCTCCAGAAATATTTGATTTTTTACATATAAAAATTGCCTTGGCAGAAAAAAGGTTTGGAAACGCTGATTTAATCATTCAGACCTTTTATTTTATTTTAATTTTTTAACATTTTTTTTTTTTATTATTCATTCAAGATTAAACATTTTAAATGGACTGCAGCCTTTAACATTTTGTCAGAACTTCTAGTAAATTACATTTTATTTTTAGTTGTCTGTTCAGAATCGTGATGTCTGAAACTAAAAAAATTGTAATTCTCTATGCATCCAGAATCATGCATCTGTAGCTTATGTCATCATTTACTCACCCTCAAATTGCTCCAAACCTGTATGAATTTCATTATTCTGCTCAACACAAAATATATTTTCAAAAAGGTTGTGGGGTACCATGGACTTCATATTATTTTTTCATACTGTGGAGGTTAATGGTGCCTCACAAAAAAAAAAAAAAAACTTTATGCATTATTTTGTCGATCTATTCCGTCCATGTCAGAGAATCTGAACATGAGAAACTACCTAGCAGAAAAATATCTAAAATGCATGTGCATACATTATAAGCTTATTTTATGATTACAAATTGAAATAAGAATTGTCTGAATAAATAAACAGTAATTCTCTGTTATTTTGCCCTTCCAGTGATATACTAAGGATAAGAAAAAAATTAATTTGGAATGGTCAATGTATTGGAATAAGTTATTTCATATGGTATTTTAACATTTGTATAGCATAATATTTCACATTTACTAAACGCATCCTAAAAAAGTTGAATGGCATAAACACTTTGGTTTTTACTCTGTTGTTTTCCGTACTGTAGGCGAAGGCAGCATCCTCATACACCATCTTCCTGAAAATTTTTAAAATGTCCTTTCTTTTTTTTTTTTTTTAAATCATTTTAGTATAACCATGATTCAGCTAAGCACAAAAGTGCTAATTTAATGTTATTTTGTATAGCTGTATATCTAAAAAAAATAATCAATATTTGTTTTGCAGAGGCTCTTTAGAAGACTGCACTGATGTCAAAGGTCAACTGGCAAGAAGCTGAGGGGGAACTCTCAAAATTGGTACAAGAGACAGAGGAGGACTGAGGGTGTCTAGAATGCACAAATGTCTGTCTGCAGTGTAAGCAGTACTGAAAAATGTATAGTTGCTGCTGCTTCTAACTGTCCCCAGTTTTTTTTCTTGTGCAAATGTTCAAAGCTTTCAGTAAACACTGGTTCAAATACAGGTTCAAAATGTGTGTTAACTTTGACAGTTACATTAATTTTAACAATTAGGTATCAGAATGTAGCATAATATGATGGGTAGTTTCAATAAATTTGAAATTTTAAGCATATTGTCTTGTTGGGCCCCACCTAAAACCCAGTGAAATCCTGCATAAAAACCACATGGATAAGTTGCATGGGGCCAACATGGAACCCGTGGACAAACCCACTTACAACCCATACTTAGATGGATCCCAGATGGGTATTGCATATTATCTCTTGTTGGGCCCCACTGAAAACCCAGGGAAATCCTGCATAAAACCCACATGGATAAGTTGCATGGGGCCAACATGGAACCCGTGGACAAACCCACTTACAACCCATACTTAGATGGATCTCAGATGGGTATTGCATATCATCCCTAGTTGGGCCCCACCTAAAGCCCAGGGAAATCCTGCATAAAACCCACATGGGTATGTTGCATGGGGCCAACATGGAACCTGTGGACAAACCCACTTACAACCCATATTTCAGCCCATGTAGTAACCTTGTAGTACCCACATAAAAAATAAAGCTGGGGCCAAGATGGGTCTTGCACATGTTGCCCAATTGGGGCCCATCTGTTGGCAAGTACAATCCCACATGAAATCCATGTGGGCAATTGGCATTGGGCCATTATGGAACCTGCGGACAATCCCATTTTGGGCCCACTTTTTCAGCCCATGTAAAACCCACCTGGGCCCCACACACAAATGTTGGCTGGGATACTGCATGCTGGAGAAATTCCCAGGAAGGAAGATGTTAGTGTAACATCAAGCACAAAAAAGGACCTGAAAAAGATAAACAGCTTTATCAAAAGTCCATTTCAATGGCATGGCCCGAAACAATGGCGAAGGTGTGGGATGTCGTTGTCTTGTCACCAAGGCAACAAATGTGCAGGAATACACCACCATGTTGGTCCCCACCTGTTAATTACCCGGCACTTAGTCTTGCAACATAACTTACATTTTTGTTGTAACATTTAAGATGACTTAAATAAATAACGTTTAAGTGTATTTTATGGAAATCAGCCAAACCATCAGGGTTTTCATACAGTATGCCAGCCTGGAAATCCAGTGATCTGCCTATTATTCATCAATCTCAAATACAAATTACTATTTCTAACAGTAACATATAAAGAACACGTTACATGGCCTCTCTAACTTACTGTTAACCTAGATAGACCTCTTGTGTCCTGATTAAAGCAACACAAGCATTCACTAAAACAGAGGAAGAGTAAAAGGACCTCATACACCATGAGAGATTAAGTCTAACTTTACATACTGTACCTAAGACAACATTACATTTAAGTAACAATATTTAAGAATAATATTGCATACCATTTAAGAATAATATTACATACCAGTAATCGTGGTACTTAATCATTCACAGAATAAGGCTAACGTTAACCCCACACAGTGACAGTTCAAATATCACATTAACTGTGAAATCAGTGTGCTCTTACCACAACTTATTAAAAAAAAAATAGAGGTAAATAATCATATCATCATATTAATTTACCTTATAATCCTGCTTACTGCAAGTTGCTTGACCTTCTGACGACGAGACGAGTGAAGAATCCAAAAAAATTCGATGAAGAGGAAAAATAATAAACCGGTTGGGTCAAAATAACCCAACCCAGGTGTTCAGTGTGAAAGAACCCTTTGAAGTCCATTTTACCCAGCATGAGCAACCCAACTGCGTGTTTACAGTACCTCAAACAATGGCCCAGCACAATTAACCCAAAAATGCGTTTACAGATATAACCCAGCACTTTTTAGAGTGTATATATTCCATACACACATACAAATTTTTTTTTTTTTAAAGCAAATGCTGGATTGAGCCTTT
Organism: Acrossocheilus fasciatus; assembly: GCA_036784905.1. NCBI lineage: Eukaryota > Metazoa > Chordata > Actinopteri > Cypriniformes > Cyprinidae > Acrossocheilus > Acrossocheilus fasciatus. The sequence continues at coordinate 26,573,837 of CM071949.1, read as the reverse complement.
TGGGTCTTTTTTTTTTCAGTTTTGGGGTAGTTTTTGTGTTACTCAGCTCCTGGGTCAAATGTAACAACCCAATGCTGTAACCCAGCGGTTGAGTTATTTATTGTGGGTAATTTGTGTCGTCTTCTGGAGTAGATGCGTTCTAAGCGCCATTGAATTGATGCATTTCTTCAGTAAATACAGGTTTGTGTACATTTTATTTTATATTCAAAATCGTTACTGTACTGTATATCATTCAGAGCAACATACAGGCGCGCGGTGTGAATCATAAACTATTTTATTCATAAAGATAGAGAATACAAATACTCTGGATGTTAAAATATTTCCTCAGAGCTGTTTACTGTTTGTTTTTGGGCAGTCGTAGTATATTTCAGCTATGACTGAAACGCAGGGTGGCGGTCTTAGCCGTGAGCAGTTCCCCACCGAACACAACTCCAGCTTGGGCACGAGAGCCACGCAGGCTCTCCTGACAAAGAAATGATCAGTGTATAATTTTAATGGTAGGTTTATTTGAACAGTGAGAGACAGAATAACAACAAAAAAATCCAGAAAAACGAATTTCAAAATAGTTATAAATTGATTTGCATATGAATGAGTCAAATAAGTATGTGATCCCCTATCAATCAGCAAGATATTTGGCTCCCAGGTGTCTTTTATATACAGGTAAGGAGCTGAGATTAGGAGCACTCTCTTAAAGGATCTTAACCTGTATAAAAGACACTTGTCCACAGAAGCAATCAACCAATCAGATTCCAAACTCTCCACCATGGCCAAGACCAAAGAGCTGTCCTGGAATGTCAGGGACAAGATTGTAGACCTACACAAGTCTGGAATGGGCTACAAGACCATCGCCAAGCAGCTTGGTGAGAAGGTGACAACAGTTGGTGCAAATATTCGCAAATGGAAGAAACACAAAATATTTGCCAATCTCCCTCGGTCTGTGGCTCCATGCAAGATCTCACCTCGTGGACCTTCAATGATCATGAGAACGGTGAGGAATCAGCTCAGAACTGAGGTAACACACTACACTACACGGTAACACACTACGCCGTGAAGGACTGAAATCCTGCAGTGCCCGCAAGATCCCCCTGCTCAAGAAAGCACATGTACATGCCCGTCTGAAGTTTGCCAATGATTCAGATGAGAACTGGGTGAAAGTGTTGTGCTCAGATGAGACCAAAATCAAGCTCTTTGTCATCAACTCAACTCACCGTGTTTGGAGGAGGAGGAATGCTGCCTATGACCCCAAGAACACCATCCCCACCGTTAAACATGGAGGTGGAAACATTATGCTTTGGGGGTGTTTTTCTTCAACTTCACCACATCAAAGGGGCAATGGACAGTGGCCGTGTACCATCAGGGCCAGGGCATTGAAGTCAGCCAGGGCATTGAAAATGGGTCGTGGATGGGTATTCCAGCATGACAATGACCAAAAACACACGGCCAAGGCAACAAAGGAGTGGCTCAAGAAGAAGCATATTAAGGTCCTGGAGTGAGCTAGCCAGTCTCCAGACCTTAATCCCATAGAAAATCTGTGGAGGGAGCTGAAGGTTCGATTTGCCAAACGTCAGCCTCAAAACCTTAATGACTTGGAGAGGATCTGCAAAGAGGAGTGGACCAAAATCCCTCCTGAGATGTGTGCAAACCTGGTGGCCAACTACAAGAAACGTCTGACCTCTGTGATTGCCAACGAGGGTTTTGGCACCAAGTACTAAGTCATGTTTTGTGAAGGGGTCAAATTCTTATTTCACTCATTAAAAAGCAAATCGATTTATAACTTTTTTTAAATGCATTTTTCTGGATTTTTGTTGTTGTTATTCTGTCTCTCACTGTTCAAATAAACCTACCATTAAAATTATAGACTGATCATTTCTTTGTCAGTGGGCAAACATACAAAATCAGTAGGGGATCAAATAATTTTAAAACATAAAAACGATAAACAATGCTGTAAATGATAAATAACGGAAAATCATGCAAACCAGTGGATGTGTGGAGTATTTTACAAAAGTTAAGAGGATTTAAGTTAATCTGTAAACATTATTTCATGTATAAAGTAAAAAAAAAAAAAAAAAAAGCTATAATATAATAAAAATGAATCAACCCATTATGATGGGTTAAATAAACAACCCAAGTTGCTGGGTAAAATTAACCCCAAATGTGTCCTGTTCTATATTTGCCCAGCCCTTGGGATAAAAACAACCCAAATTGGGTTGTTTTTAACCCAGTGTTTTTTTTTTTTTTTTTTTTTTTTTTTTTTTTTTTACAGTGTATATATACCACTCCAACTAAATCAATGTATTCATATATATATATATATATATATATATATATATATATATATATATATATATATATATATATGAATAAATTCAATGACAGACATTAAGAGTTGTTTCTATATTTTGCTTGTTTAAATTTATAGTAAATTTAATAGTAAATTTATAGCTATAATTCTGAATTTTTAATCAGAATTTGCATGATCAATTATTGGATATGCAGTTATCTTTAAAAAGTGTATGCAATTTATAAATAAAAAAAAGTAAAAATTGTGTTAAATTTGTAAAATTGTATTAAAAATAGATTTTTGTGTTTGTGTGTTTGTTTGTTTTTTAATCTGTTCTCTCGAAATCTGACATGATCTCACCATTTAACAGATGTCAGATAAATGCTATAATTGCATAATTTATAACGATAAATAACTTTCTTTATATTTCTTCTTGAAAAACTACTAAACGTAACCATCTGATACTTGGTAAATCCTTACATTTCCCTACAAACTACAAAAATCTAGTTACGGTTACAATTAGAACATATAAACTAAACTAACGTGTCAGAACATGAGGTTCACAAGAACTCTCAGCTGTTGAACTCATTCAAGGTACTCTGACCTTGTTTTTCAATGCAGATAGACTCATCGGTCATAGAATCACTAGTCACTGATTATTTGACAGCATGAGACCGAATATTTTTGTCCTAATGTTGCTATTCAGAGATGAGAGGAATACTAGAGAGAGAGCGAGAGAAATGCATTTTTTTCCCCTTGACAAGTAAATGAAGCTTTTGTCGTTTAACAAGGCTGTCAGTGGCTGGCAGTGAGCGTTTGCTCGGTTAGTCGAGGTACGGCTTATAATCTTCCTCAACCTTCCTGCTTGAAAATGAGCCTGTCTGTCACGTTTCCCTCTGTTTTCCCACTCTCACAGACAACCTTGATTCTCTTTTCCTGAAAACCATTGCTCAGAGCACTGACAAGAGAGGATGAAGTCGGCTGCATGTGGTGTCATTTGTGTTGCCAGCTTTGGTGAACCGATCATGTTTTTCAAACTCCTAGTCATATACAGGTTACAGGCAGCGTCCAGAATTATCTTTGCCACATCTGTCAATGATGACTGATTTTACCAGCTAAAATATTTCTTATCAAACTGTATTTAAAAAATAATAAAAAAAAAAAATAATAATAAAAAAAAAATGTGTCAAAAAAACAAACAAACATGAAGTCACATGCTAACTAGCTGCAAATCATTTTTCAAGTTCATGCAATTTAATAGCACTATATATTAATTCAAGGACATCAGGCAAACTTCTCTTTGAAAAAGATTTCACTGTTGTAAAAGTTCTAGCTAAAACCATTTACAGTATTATATATATATATATATATATATATATATATATATCAAGACTAATATCACCATTAACACAATATCTCTATAAATGGATGAAAACTTAATTTGGTTTCTTAGGATAAAATATTTAATTATTACAAATTTACATTAAAATCTACTAGCTACTTTTCTAGTTCAAACATTACAAAAAATATGGTGCACTTAACATTGATATTTATTTACTGGTGAAATAATGGTGTTCTTTCCTCTGTCATTATCATTTTGTCCACTTGTAAATTGTGTATGTTCATACAAACGATCAAAAATAGCATTAAATTGTTCAAAAAGAAAAGAACAGTAAATACATTTTAATGTCAAAAAAGAGTTCTATTTCAAATAAATGCTACATCATAAAGAAAAGCATTTGCATCACAGGAATATATATATATAGTGGTAGAGCATTGCATTAGCAGGTCGTGGGTTCAATTCCTAGGGAACACACATACTGATAAAAAAAAAAGTATAGCCTGAATGCACTGTAAGTCGCTATGGTGAGCATAAAGGCTTCTTTTACAAATATTAAAATATTTTACCACCACCACACTTTTTTTCACTTTTCATATTGGCATCATGCTCTAGTTTAAGTTGGAAGAGTAAAACATGACCTGACAAAAGAAATTAACAGCCTTTTTCAAATACCACAATATGAGAAACTACTCCAACTCGATATGAATTTTAGTTTCTTTAGGATTTTCTCAAGACCACATACGCAAATAAAAAGAAAAAAGTGAAGCAACATTAATAAGACTGCTTGGTCAACATGCTGTCCACAATCCTGGAATGCAGCAAAATATAATATAAAGAAAATTACAATATTTTACCTCATAAACGTAAAATAATGGTGACATTTTCATGTTTTTTTTATGTTTTTAAATAGTGGACATTGGGTTCACACAGTTGGTTTGGCTTGAGATGACTTGAGACCAGAATGCTGTTGTGGGTGAGGTGTCATGTGCGCATTTGACAGTCAGAAAGATCCAACATGAGGTGCGTGGAAACCTCAAAAAGCTGTTCGGTCATAATTAATTTTCTAATAGGTGCACTGAAATCTAATACTTAAAGTTAAGGGGTTTAAAGAACCCTAACTGTTATTAATAGCAATGATAGCTGTAGCACACACCACTAAAAGCTGACAGTCTTCAACCCAAGCCTCATTCCAGATGCAAACTGTCCTTTGTATTGAACAAAATCAACGATATGGGGTCACCCTGTCTATCCCCTGCAGAGGCATGACAATGTGATGTTTACAATGCAAGTCTAATTATTCCCGTGTTTGACTTCAGTCTGGGAGATAAATGGGTTTGTAACCAGCATGGACTTCCACAGGAAGAGTAAAAGATACGCAGCTGAATCCGGATTTGCTAGTGATGCAGAGAAAATAAGCGTTCCACAGTACTGTGTTTATCTCCCACTGATGTACACACACTTTCACACAAAGTGTCTTTGGTCTATTGAATGTGCGGCGGTAATCCAGGGCTAGGAAATGCTCTCCCACGGTGAAGTGAGGCGGATCACAAATGTTCTCTGCCTGTGGATCCGCATGTAGGCCCGATTCAGAGCTCTCTCTCTCTCACACACACACCTCTTTATCCCTGTCTCTTCCTGTTTTTATTTCTCTTTTCTCTTTTTTGCCTCCCTCTTTCGGCATTCTGTGAGCAGAACAGAATTGTAGTATTAAATGTCCTTCCATTTTGGACCATTGGATCTGTGTCGTGACCCAATTCATAATGTGTTTTCAAATCGCACTATTATTTGTAAAGCAATGGCTCACCCAAAAATGAAAGTCTGATGAAAATTTACTTCCCCTCGGGCCTTTCCAAGGTTCTTTATCTGAACAGATTTGGAGAAATTTAGCATTATCACTTGCTCACCATGGATCCTCTGCAGTGAGTGGGTGCCGTCAGAATGATAATTCAAGCAGCTGATAAAAACATATCACAGTAATCCACAAGATTCAAGTCCATTAATTAAAGGGGTGGTTTACTGGGTTTTTTCTAGGCTTGATTGTGTTTATGGGGTGCAATCTAACGTGTTCATGCTTAATTTTTTTAAAAACATATTATGTTTCATATAATTTACCTTTATTCCACACCGCTCTGTCCCTTCTCTAAAAAAAACCTTGATTATTTCCTGTTTTTATGAAGCCCCTCCCTCAGAAATACGTGATGGGCTCTGATTGGTTAGCTAGCTCAGTGTGTTGTGATTCACTAAACCGCCGAGCGTGCGTCTAAATCTCCCGCCCCTCAGCTCAGCGGCATGTATTGTAAACAAAGGAGTCTATGGCGTTAAAAGTGGGACAAAACTGTGCAAGCGCATGAACACAGCCCGCAAGCGAATTACAGTACTGCGCGCACAAAATAACAAAACCCGCAGATCTAAACACAGGCGCGAGCAGAATCTGCGCAAGTAATTTCTCGGACTACGCAGAGGATATTAGTGAAGAGGATTGCGCAGAACCTGTGCAAGCACGGCTTTTAATGGTATGTTTGTTTGTTGTCTCATACCTTTAGATATGCTGTTATTATGCTACTGCTTATGTTAGTTTTTAATATACGGTTTTATTCTGATTAAAGGGGTGGTTTACTGCTTTTTTTCTTTGCTTGATTGTGTTTATGGGGTGCAATATAACATGTCTTCGTGTTTCGTTTGTTAAAAAACGCCTTATTTTTCATATTTTTCACCTTTATTGTAAGCCGCTTTCTCCTCTGTCATTTGAACGATTGATTGACTTCCTGATTCTATGAAACCACTCCCTCAGAAACAGGCGATGGGCTCAGATTGGTTAGTTTTGATCGGTGTGTTGTGATTGGCTAAACTGCGTACTGCACATTGTCCGGAAACTTCACGCCCATTACCTTTACGGGCGACAGTTACATGTGCTCCCGTCAAATGTAAATAATGGTGTCAATATTGCCTTCAGTTTGAGCCAGAATCAGACCCAGAAAGCGGTAATGAAGAGAGTCGAGCAGAACTTCTGTAAGCACGGCTCTTACAAACGTTTCTGAATGGAAGTTTGCTGTTGTGATTACATATCATTTTTTGAAGTTTGTGTCTTATACACACAAAACAGCATCGAACTAACTGGCTACTAACCAAACAGTGTTGGCTTGTGTTTACATTCTTGATCAAATCGAAAAATTACGTCATAAAGTATACATGGAAAATACATTTACAAAATTAGTACACAATTACAAATTCGGGTCCAAAATGTTTGTATGTGTTTGTCATAGACACACGAAATAGCTTTTAACTAACTGGCTACTAAAGCCAGCGTTGGCATTTCTTTACGTCCTTGATAAAACTAAAACATTACGTCTGAAATTATACATGCAAATACATTTAAAATTATGAAATCTTACTTACAGGTTGTGGCCCAACAACTGCTGCCTCTGGTTTTAAAGTTGGAACTGCTCCATGTTTTAGTAATAGATTCTGTGTGAATCCGGCATTGAACTCGTGTAGATTCTGGAAGCTGTCTTCCGTAAAATGCGCAGCACAGAGAGCTAAATTAGGAATGTAATTGTCAGGAACATAATCAAACATAAATTTTAAGCATTGTTGACGAACTACAGCGTCCGTAGGAAGCCCGAACACAGAAGACCTGACAGCTGGGTGAAAATAACACCGTTTCGACGGCATGGCTACAACTCTCCGCTATAACTCTTCCTCTTCGACAAAGCCGCAGAACATGGCCTTGCCCCCTTTTCTGCATGTTCCGGAGGGAGGGGTTGATGGGTTTATTTCGTATGCAACCCGGGAAGTAGTTCGTTGTAGTCCCATATGAGTCGTTTTGGTAGGCATTAAACTTCTGTCAGGACCACTATCGTCAAAAGATAAGATACTTAGCATAAAGTTTTGGTTTGGCGGTATGGTTCTGTTCTGTGCAAAAACTCCCTGCCCATCCATGCAGCCTGTCATGAATGAGCAGGGAGAGCAACAATAATAACCCCCCTAGGGTAAACAGAACAGAACAAAGCAGATATCATTAATGTACTTAATGATATTTAAGTGTATTTAAGTCTGATTCAGCAAGGAATATCAGAAAGACAAGTCCTGACTGCGAAAGGAGGAGTTGGGGATGGAGGAGGGTGATTTGCTCCTGAGCAAGCGGAAAAAGCTGCTGATTGATACGGAAGAGAGCTTATATAGGAATGCCGCGATAGGTGTTGTATTCCTATAGGTAGATACGATCAGCTGAGAATCAGCTGATGCAAGCTTGACTCACGTGACCTGCCAGAACTAACGCTAACGCTTCATTTCTGTCAGGACCACTATCGTCAAAAGATAAGATACTTAGCATAAAGTTTTGGTTTGGCGGTATGGTTCTGTTCTGTGCAAAAACTCCCTGCCCATCCATGCAGCCTGTCATGAATGAGCAGGGAGAGCAACAATAATAACCCCCCAACACAAACGATAGGCCCGGACCCCCCGACACAACGATAGGCCAGAACCGCCCAAACCACAACTGATGCATTCTGAAAGAAGCATATCCTTCTGAAATAGCAGAGACTGGGGCAGCAACCCCTTATGGAGAAGGCAGTGAAGGGGTGCTCTTCTTTATAAGCAGCCAAGAAGAGCAGCAAGCCCCTTACCAGAAGAGAGTAGCAGCGAAGGGATGCTCTTCTTAATAAGCAGCCAAGAAGAGCAGCAAGCCCCTTTTTGCAATACCTAAAAAAAAAAAAAAAATGCAGAAAAATTGACAGCTAATTGACTCACTAAAAATGACAGCCTAATTTGCAGCAAACAAACGTACTGCAGCCATAGAAGCGAGCAATGAACGGTTCAGAGAGAGATCGCATATTCTACCTGGCCTAAAGCTTCAGCATCCATTTAAAAACTCTATAGAAACAGCATATAACTCGGATCAACTCATCAGTTTACAGGTTGTCGTCTCCCATTGACATTGTGCTCGTTATGTTACGCGTCTTCAATCTGACAACCCACGTGCGTGAAGACAGAAATCCTTACCAATGCACTCGATAGCTTTGCAACAAGCATGTAGCAGTAGTCAGAGAAACTTAAGGAAATAGCAGTCCCAATAACTAGATGAGCCATAAGCAGCAAGCATATTTCGAGAACAATCAGATGGCCTAAACAACAGGTTAAATATTAGCTTCTTACTGTTGCAGATTTACCAAGTACCAGTACTTGCAGTACAACCAATAGCTTAAAGAAACAAGCGGGTCTAGCAACAAACATGATACTGAGCACTAGATAAGCCCTAAAAGCAAGCAAAATCCCAATACCCTAACAGCTTTAAAGCAAAGACCTTCTGAAATAGCGTAGACTGCGGCAGCATGCCCTTTAAGAAGAGAAGCCGCGAAGGGGTGCTCTTCTTTAATCAGCAGCTGAGAAGAGCAGCATGCCCCTTTAATGCAGTACAGCATGGTCAATACCCGACGTTTAGGCAACAGCATGTTGCCCTTATCCAGATAACGTTAATCGTTAGCATTAATAACCTTTGGTAGCAAATCTACATACTGCCTGTTAAGTATCAAGCACGTTACAGGTACACTGATTAAAGCAACGGCATATCAAATAGAAATAAAATAGGATAAGTTTAATGAAACGGAATTCCCAATAATAGATGAGTCTTAAGCAGCACCTGTTTCATATCAGACAGCCTTAAACAACATATTAAAAACAAGCCTCGCTGTGGTAGGTTTACTGGGTATTGTCACCAGCGTGACAAAATACAACCAATCAGCCTAAAGCAACAGCATGCCTAGCAAACAAACATGTTACTGAACAACTGCTTTAACAACGAGCAATATTTGACGATAGCATAATTGCCAACATACCATGAGGCAATGAGAACGAAATAGAACTTAGCTTAACTTCGTGAAGACATTCAGTGATGAATAAAGGGTTAAGTGTTCAGTTTTTACGTGGATGCTTTAACCCTCCTTGATATCTTGCTTACTTCCAGCTGGAAAAGCAGATCTCGTGTAAAAGTGTTGTTGATGCAGTCACATTAGCACAACTTCAGCGATGAATTGCGGGCATTGAGTCTACGTCAATGATATATCGTTATGAGAAGCAGTGCTTGCTCAGGTCACTTCCGATTCTATAAGCTTATATCAATCGCGGTGAATTCGCATTCAAGTTCACAAACTGTTGAATCTGGTGAGAACTCCGTGCGAAATGAACCCCTGAAAATTCCTGACTGAAAGCTTTCCCGTAGAGATGGAATTCACCGTCTGATTTGCTCCTGAGCAAGCGGAAAAAGCTGCTGATTGATACGGAAGAGAGCTTATATAGGAATGCCGCGATAGGTGTTGTATTCCTATAGGTAGATACGATCAGCTGAGAATCAGCTGATGCAAGCTTGACTCACGTGACCTGCCAGAACTAACGCTAACGCTTCATTTCCTGATTTTTAAAAGACGATATCTCCGCTTACGTTGAACTTTCAGCGCAGCAACATTGCAGATACTGTTCATGCACCAACAGCAACATTACACACTATTTAAAATGAAAAAAGTGAAATCGCAGTAAACCACCCCTTTAAAGCTTTAATACAGTATGGCAACCGCACACGCGTCCATGTATAATGCTTCTCATTGCTATGTGAAAATGTATAATTGGAACAGTTTGTTGGAGCTGATCTGACGATCTGAATGAGAGAGAGAGAGAGAGAGAGAGAGAGAGAGAGAGAGAGAGAGCGAGAGCTGTTTTAGAACATTGATTTTGAAACTTGTGAATCCATTAGAATCGATAGAAGACAGAATCGCGATTCATATATGAATAGATTTTTACGTGCGCCCCTAGTTTTCTCTTCCTCTTCTCTAAAGCAGCACAGCATGGCCCCGCCCCCTTCCTTACATCTTCCCGAGGGCGGGGTTTATCTGGGTCAGACCCGGGAAGTTGTTCGTTGTAGTCCCTTACCAGCCGTTTTTGTAGGCATTAAACTTCCAGAATTTTAAAAGACGATATCTCTGTTTGCATTGAACTTTCAGTGCTGCAACTTTGCAGATGTTGTTTATGCTCAAACAGCAACATTACCAGTGATGGGAATAATGGCGTTATAAATAAACGGCGTTACTAACGGCGTTATTTTTTTCAGTAACGAGTAATCAAACAAATTACTGTTTCCCCCGTTACAACGCCATTACCGTTACTGACAATAAAATGTGGCGTTACCATATCATATTATTATAATTAAATTGTTCAGTTCATCTAATGGATGCACAGTGTAGCTGTATTTGACGTACCATAAACATTGTGAAGTCGCACGACTCGCCGTCGCTTTCTCTCACATACACGCACGCAAAGAAAGATACAGAGCAAGAGAGTCTTTCATAACATGCTGAATTGACACGCTACATGTAAACGATATTCTTTGTTCCTTTGGAGTTCCTTTGGAATTCTTTAGCTTTTAAGAACTGCCGGTTTCTCTTGTAGTGGGCGGAACTAATGCGCAGCACATTGATCCTTAGGGCGTTTTATATTGATGACAAATATGCCTTCATACTTGGTTATTCTAATTACTAAAGTTCTATCATCATATAATATTAAATTATCATAATATTATATTATATTATAATGCTTGACTGACTGATACTAAGTGTCAGTAGATAAATAGTGTAGATTAATGTAGAATGTTTTATAATAATAATTTGTTGTTTTTAGTGTCAATTTCATTAATTTAACATATTTAATATTGGGTGCATCCAAAGTTATTTGACATTTGAACATTTTTTAAAAAGTAACATTTTTTTTTCCCTGGTAATTAGTTACTTTTATAATGATGTAACTCAGTTACTAACTCAGTTACTATTTGTGAGAAGTAACTAGTAACTATAACTAATTACTTTTTTAAAGCAAGGTGCCCAACACTGAACATTACACACTAACTAACGTTAAAAAAGTGAAATTGCAATAAACCACCCCTTTAATGTCTTGTGAAGTGAAAAGCTGCATGTTTATAAGAAACGAACCCATCATTTAAGGTATTTTAAATTTAAACTGTGGATTCAGTTGGAGTCCATAATCCATAATAACACTTCCTCCTGTGAAAAAGTCCATTCCCTGTTGTCCTCTAACATCAAAATTCATAGGACATTTTTAGTTGTAAACAGTGCTTGATCTGTGCATATTTCTCTCCTGATTCAGACTAAACAACTTTTTCATGGGAGAAGGCAAGATTATGAATAGAAGACTCATATTTTAGCCAGAAGTAATGGTTTGAAGTTAGAAACGACTTGTTTAATTTACAAATGTAGCTTTTTGCTTCACGAGATGTTGACTGATGGACTGGAGTGGTGTGGATTATATGTGGATTATTGTGATGTTTTTATCAGCTGTTTAGACTCTCATTGTGAAGGCACCCATTTACTGTAGAGGATCCACTGGTGAGCAAGTGGTGTAGTGCTACATTTTTCCAAATTTGTTCATAAATACTGTAGTGTACACAGTATATAATGTATTATTGTTACAGCACTTATTATCATGTTAAAATATGCATATGGAGTGCAAAAATTAATATGAACATACAGTAGATTGAGATTTATAAGGATTTTTCATACAGGTTCCAATTGCACCAGAATGATTTCCTCATGTTAGACAAAGTTCTGGCATTACATTTCTTCAAATGAACATCCAGAGAAGGACTCGCTGCCCTAATCTAGCATACCTTGGTAAATCCTGTTTCCCCAGTGTAAGCTTGTTATAGCTGGTGTTCACTGGTGTACAGTATCCCTGGGTTTTCTGAGTGTAGGTGTGTGTGGTGTGTGATTTCTGCATGAGGGATTAACAAAGAGCCAGAGAAACGCTTCTGTAATCCACAGGTCAAACATGGAAGTAGGTAAATGTGAGTGTGCTCTAAATACGGCTGGCTTACAACAGTGCCTGGCCTTGTTGAGTGTGTGGGCGCCTGTTATAGACACAGATAATCTTCTTTCAGGTTGAATGACATGACCAGGTCAATTGGAGAGAGGCTAAGAGCAGCAGAAGGGTCGGTATAAAATATCACATGACAGGATGCTCGCACACAGCTTGGGGGAAGAAAAAAAAATCTTATGACTTGTCTTGCATTGAAAGAGGGATCTTAGCAATATCTAGACAGAGAATAGACAAAACACCTGGCAACTCTGAGTAACCTCCCAGAATACCATAGAAACTGGAAAGCACTAAAAACAATCAGAACTCCTTAGTAACTATGACAACACCCTAGCAACGTAGCCGCAAGTTCTGCATGACTAAATAGCCACAAGGGTATTGAACTGTCAAAAAGCGAAGACAAAACTCATGTGAAGTGCTTCATTTGAGGGAATACAAAAAAAAAGTGATAAATTAGATAAAAGACTAGATAAAAATACATTTCTTACAGTGATAGAGTCATGGATACACACATTAAACAGGGCTCCCACACCTTAATATATATATATATTAGAGCTGTCGCGATTCATCGATTTTATTCGACTATTTGATTTTTAAAAATCGTCGACTTCATTTTGGTGTGTCGACTAACCGGCAAAATACCGGAAGTGGCGCATTTCACGGACGAAAATCCATAAAACATAGTATTAGCCTGTTTTCCAAGGCTGCATTAAAGCCATTTAAAAATCATAATTAAGCCTAATTGTGAATTCACAAACTCAACTATTTAATTTTATATGCGATGCAGTTCTAATACAGTATTATGCGCTTTAATTATTTACATGCGTGTAGGTTAAGTATGTGCCTCACACAGCGGCTTCGTTCACAGTAGTTCCACAGGAACTGTTATTATTTAAATGTTTGGAGCATTAGCATAGCCAGAAATGTTTAAGTGGCCTACATTAAACTGGGTGGGCCAGGTGTAGCATATGAAAACTGCATGTCAAATTGCCGACGAAAAAAACAGCATCAAGGACCATTACACAGTACTTCTAAAGCATGCATTAACATTAGTAAGTTATGTTAATGTTCATTTCAAAATTTACCAATAGGACATTATTAAAATTAAAAGTTGTATCTGTTAACATTTGCCTGAGCTGCTTAACAAAGATGAATAAACACTGTAACAAATGCATTGCTAATGTTAGTTAATGCATTAACTAATGTTAATTAAAGGAAGTTTATTAAAAATCATTACCTCAGTGTGAAACAACGGGGCTTCGCTGATGATTTCATAATCAAACTTCTCTGTCAGTTCACGCACATCGAGGATCGCAGTAATGTGCGCAGCTGCAAATTATGCAGTTTGTCGTGGCGACCAGGATCTAGCACAATGTTTATGTGTTTCTTTCCTCAAAGGACGCATCTGTTTAGCGGATCAAACACTGTACCTATGCTAATATGATGTTTCAATCACGCTTGATTCAGAAGCTTCCGATCGATAAATCACGCACCCTCAGGTGGTCTGTCGGGTTTCATTTGTAGACGGTCCGGATTTATTGCTAATACTTTTACTTTTTAAAGAATTGATCTGATTTATATTTGCTTTACTAGGCTATTTTCACATTTAACTTCACAAACGCGAGCATTTTACTATTATATCCTCAAGTCATAAACATAACATTGAGGGTGGGACTAACAGGTACGGATGAATCATCATTTTGACAAGCGTATGATGATATCCTATATGAAGAGGGAAAACTGTAATTGAGTAAACTGTAAACTGTAGTTTACAGTGTCCATATTCATTGAATTAGAGTGGCTATCGCATTTCTGTCCCAAAGAAATGGCCAAATATTAAGATATTAAAGATTAAGTGGACAAACAAGGATTAGATCGCACAGCAATGTGTAAAAACAATCATCAGGTCGTTGGCGCCCCCTGCATGCTTTTGTTGTAATGCATAATCTACATAGCTCTATTGTTCATAATACATTATGGTTTTAACAGTTTTGTTCAATAAAACCATATGATTTGTTGCTTTTGATACTTTATTTGAATTAATTATTATTGTCTCATTGCTATTATATGTATTTTAAGTAATTTTAATGGTTATCATTCACTTACATCTGTTTTTTTTTTTTTTTTTTTTTTACCACAAAAAAATAAATAATAATTTATTCATTTTTCTGTATTCTGTTTTAATGGTTAAATTAAATTTTACTAGTCAAAAAGCCTGTCTAATTAATTTAGTTTTACAGTTTTATCTTAACCAAATTCTGTTTTCTATTATCTTCTGGATTCCATTTGAATGGTTTCATTAAATTTTAATAATCAAAAGCATCTCCAATTAATTGATTTTATTAAAAAAAATAAATAAATAAATAAATAGTATTCCCCCCCCCCCCCCCCCCCCCCCAGATATACTGCACATTAATAAATCAATACATTTTGGTAAATACTATTTCTGGTAAATACTCCTTTAAAAAGTGTTTTTTGATTATAATTTTATTAGTAGTAGACTAGAACATGTGGATATGTTGTCATTCTTACACTATAACACTGAACTTTGATTTCAGTGATTTTGGACTATGAGATGGTCACTTGCTTAATTCTTGCAACTTGCAATTCACTTGCTTGATTAATTGCAATTAATCGCATCCAAAATAAAAGTTTTTGTTTACATATTATGTGTGTGTGTGTGTGTGTGTATTTATTATGTATATATAAATACAAACACAGAAAATATGTTATATTTATATATTAAATATATTTTTATATAATATAAATTATATGAATATAAATATATACATGTAAATATTAAAAAAAAAAAAAACACTTCTTTCCACTTCCATGATTTTTCAAGGCCTTGAAATCACAATTCTGTAAAAAACAATACACATTATTTTACACTGCACATCAAGCAACAACCCAAACAGTACTAACACTATCTAAATGTCCTTAAAATTAAACATTAACATTATAGTGTCCAGTGCATAAATGTAGCCAGAGGCAAGAGGTGTAATACATTTAAGTCAATGCAAACGTCGTTGGTTTTCAAATACACGTGGCTTTATGTTGTATCTAGAGCAAAACGTCATAACTGTGGAACGTTCCCTGCTGTATATTTCACACATCATAAAACCTTATCATTTGAGTATGTCCTTGCAATACTTTGAATCTGTGAACTGCAGTGTTTTTCATTGACAGTCTCACCTGTTCACTCTTAAGGAGTATGAAATATTGAATAAATCTTTAGTATTGCTGTAACTCGTAAGACAGCGGGGGGGGGGGGGGGGGGGTGATGTGTTCAAAGCAACTAGATGTAGAGAACGCTTTGATCCGCTGAGACATGATTGTTTGAAAGAGGCTACCTGGTAAACAAGAACAGCTTTGTAGTCACTGCCTGTACTGCTCTACTTCATCTGAAGTGATCCATAAATTCTACACATCCAAGACGCTTCTGAAGGTCATCTACATAATATTAAATTAGTCTGACATTTAGCAACAGTGCATTGCATACAATGAGACTGAGCCCGCCCACAATTAGAGACATCATGCATTCGGACAAACAAGCAGGTTTAAGGTAAAAGGGTAGTGAAAAAAAAAAAAGGAAAACTGGAGACGGGGCGGGAATATGCAGCTCATTTGCATTTAAAGCCATACACTCCAAATCAGCTGCATATTCCCGCCCCGTCTCCAGAAGAGGGCATCACGTACACATCTCTCTGCATTGCATATCTACAGCAATAAACAGTCGGTATAAGCAACATAACTGAGAGCGAGAGAAACGGTGTTCAGCCGTACATATGGGAAGTCAAATGCACTGAAGTGGGACGAAACAGCAAGATATTACAGAGCTCACGTATCAATGGGCCGAGCCGCGCGAGTGCGCTACCGAACGAATCTCGCTCAATGAACGGCGCGAACTAATCTCACAAACAAGATGCTGATCCTTGATGTACGCACAGAAATACGGTTAAAACGCTAAGCACTTATAACGACATGACATTCACAAAGGAGTCTGGAGTGATACACTTATTTAGGTAGATTTTCAGTCACATTACCTTGAAAAATGAAAGTAATCCACAGCGTCCTCAGCAGCTCAGATGTTGGGAGAAAATGAAGACTCTTATTTTTGCTTGCGATTGCTTGTGAGGCATTACGGCTGCTCGAGTGCGGAGAAAGTGAAGGACAGTGTAACAGCTAAGGGGCGGAAACTATAGCAACGCAGGGCTGTCAATCAACCCCCGTGGCTCGGTCCTCCAAAATGTGACGTCACACTGCAGTGAGAGTCAAAACGGCAGGCCTAGTGAGACTGACTTGGTTTAAAGGCGATTAAAAAATGAGGAGTGGGTGGATTTTTATTATTGTAGGGTGGTTGTGTTCACACACTGCCAACACACATTTATGTCCAAACACCATGTAAAAGTGGATTTTGCATAATAGGTGCCCTTTAATAATTGGTCCACACAATGAATATTAGTGGGGTTCACTGTTGTTTCAGGCCTCATTGAATTGCATTGTATGGACAAAAAAAAAAAAAAAAAAAGTACTTGCATGGTTAAAACAACATGACATTGAGTAAATAATGACAACATTTGTATATTAAGATGAACAGTGCCTTTAAATTTCAAAGAAATAATAATTTCAACATTTAAAAAAAAAAAAAAAAACTTTATGCAATTTTTTTTTTATTTTAAACCATATAAATGCTCTTTGAAATGTATTTTCGATCAGTTTATTTATTATTATTATTTTTTTTAACTTGTTCATTCATTCATTCATTTCCAAGGAAGCACTTCATATTAGCTCTTCATTCAAAAATACTCACCCTAAGAACAGTGTTGTTAACTAAAGCTAAATCTAATAAAAATAATTCTTGGTAACTGAAATAAAGCTGAAATAAATTAAAATATAAATATTTGAAGGGAAAAAAAGTGAACAACAAACTGAAATAAGTTGAAGTAACAATATTAATAAAACTGAAATAAGCACATACAATCACTAAAACTAAAATCTCATTTAAAATACTAACAAATAAAAGTGCATAATAATAATAATAATAATAATAATAATAATAATAATAATAATAATACAGATACAATTATTTTTTTATTTAAAAATAACCCTAACCTAACCCTAAAAAATACAAAAATAATACTACTTTAATCACTTCTTCAACTGCTTTAAAACTAAACCAGCTAAACCAAAACTGCAAAAACAAAACAAAAACTAAATAAAAAATTAATATAATATAATATAATATCATATATCATATCACATCAGATCACATCACATCACATCACATCATTTCACATCATATCACATCACATCATATCATATCATATTATATCTTATACACTTTTGTTTAGTTTTTTTTTTTTTTTTTTTTTTTAATCAATTTTGTGATCAGAGCTCGAGTCAACAACAGTAAATCTGCTACAATAACTGTAAAATGTATTTATCTATGATTTACAGTCATTAGGATCTACCCTTCGCCCCTCTCTGCTGGCTGCCTCAGATGAATTGCAGGCAGAGACAACGATGGCTTGACGAAACTAATCATCGCGAATCTCCGTGCATGCTAATGGAGGAAGGCTGACATGCTAATCACTTACCTCATTAGCCTGTGTAACAGGATAATACAGGGCGAACTAGTCAAATGTGGCTCCCTTTGTCACCATGTAACTGCAATTTTAGTACGTGTGATAAATCGTGAACTAGTTAGCATCCCCGTTCTAGCAAGCTGACGTGCATTCTGGGAAGTGACATGTTGCAGGTAAAGGCTGGCTGCTAATTCTTGAAGTAATCCCTCTTTATCATCTTAAGCAGAAGAAATCACATTAAAGGGATTGCGTCACTTATACAAGATTTCCACCACGTCTGTTCGACAAAGGTGTCTGAGCCGTGTCATTTTCTATTATACTGCCTGCAGGGTGAATCTATGACACCCAGGACTCTTATATTTTATATTTCATGCTAATTTAACATTTAGTACAGGAGAAATGTAGCTGAAATTGTCAATTCAACACAAGCTGCATCTTAACATGTTCAATTTTGCCATTGCAGTTTTTCATAATTGAAAACAGATTGATAACTTGACTTTCTTGTTGTTTATCTGCTCATTTCACATTTGCAATTCTTTGAAAGACCCGTAATTTATTTTTTTACACTTAATTATCCCCAGTTCTCAGAACATCTATTGAGTTTTCTTTCATGCTGCCAGCATTTTGTGTAAAAATTACACTTGTGCACAGCACAGAGTCTAATGTAACTGCACTCAGTATGAGCACTTAATTATGAACTTTGGGGGAAAACATTTAGAGAGCCTCCAGATTCCTTCCTGAAAAGCTGCTCAGAAACACTCAAACTTGTTTGGGGGTTTTGGAGAGCAGAGGAAGCGCTTCTAATAGGATTTGGGATTGATGTTTGTGTCAGGCAGGCTTGATGAGGTTAGAGGGGTTAAAACAAGAGAAAACAACTGAAAATATGTTTCTGACATTCCGGAGATGGTGGATGCCTGAACAAACAGTGAAGAAAATTGCCAAAAACACCAGCAAGGCACATTTACAATGATGCATACTTGCATGTATTTTCACATTATCACACTGATTCATGTATGTTTTTATTTTATTTTATTTTTCTATTTGTGTCTTAAAGTTGTATCTACAACACTTAAAGTAAAAATGTGGTTATTATGAAGATATTCATACCTGACCTAATGCTTATAAATTACTTTGTTGGTGTCTGTAGCTGTAACCTAGTATAGCTGAGTTCATTCATTCTTGTCAAATATGTTAAATAATTTTTAATTAAAAAAAAGTGTTACTACTGTAGGTTACCAAACAAACAATACATAATTAATAAAAAAAATAATACAAAATAATAATAAATAAAGTTATTGTCAATTAGCATTGACCTCAAATAATTTATTTTGAATTCATTTATTTTGAATTTTAAATGTATGATCGCAAATAAAATAAAATAAAATAAAATAAAATAATCTATTAATGTTGAGGTCATCTATCTAGCACATAGATGACCTCAAATTATTTATTTTGAATACATTTATTTTGAATTTTAAATAAAATACTACGTTGTTCATTTTTGTCCAATCTAGAATTAAAGTCCCTACACCTAATACCTCCTGCCTGATTAGCAATAACAAGTAGCTGCATTCAACGGATCTGATGAACTAAAGCCTGCTTCCTGCTGTGGGATATTTCCAACCTCAGCCTTCTCTTTCAGTAGGAAACACACATAAAATAAAACTACACACGTCAAGCATATTTCAGTCTGGAACAATGTGGAGCCAATTGTCCTCATCACGGGCATAGTTAATTCTTCACCCAACCCACACAAATCCATTAATCTGTTTTTACTGTCCCATCGCTTCTCATCTCAACCTCTATGCTCTGCTTGCCAGATCCTTCCCCAGGTTTTCCAGGGAAGAACTGCAGACCCTTGTCCCTAGGCAGAGTGATCCCTCCTGAGGGCCCTGAAGCAGACAGACGTGGGCAGCGCTCCATTCCTGGATCTCCTCCACCGTTGGGTTTAAACATAGACACAGCTCTGTATGTGCGCCTGCAAGCAAACAGGGCCTCTGTGGCAATCTGGCAAACAGACTTCGCCAGCATTTTCCGTCTACCCAGAATGCCTGCACTGTGCCCATGTGGTCAAGCAAGAACGAGTCTGTGTATGTGTCATCGGCGCACCTGGGACTAATCAATTCTGCTGCTACGGACAGATTCGCCCTTGTGTTACAAATCGCAAACACTAGGGACTCTCAAAAGTGCACATGGGCGGTAAAAGAGTGCCGTCACTGTCTGTGTCATAATTCACAGTGGCCAGTGTCTAGCGTGCTCGGGCAGATGGCATATAACTACAGCAAGATTAGCCTGCCTTAATGCCATCTGTGAGCAAAACACGTACCTGTGATCAATGAAGAGAAAGCTGTAAGTGAAAGATGAAGCAAACACAGCTGCAATTAATACTTCATTACCATGTTTTGTAATTGGCAGAGACGCAATGTGATTTATCTACACCTACATGAATGGAAGCATGATGCGAATATGGGCGACACAAGAAAGGAAATCTAATATAAATGTGTTGGTTTTGTCACCCATGCTGCCTTCAAGCCATAAGATGAGTCCTTAGAAGAATACCGCTTATGAACGATAAAAATAACAACAGGAAACTCTGGCTTTTCTTTCAGACTTTTCAACATGGGAGCGTCATGTGGATGGTCTATATAGTTGATGGCATACATGACCAATACAAACTTACCATCACATATTACTTTGAACACATGCTGTATGAAATAACCAGTCTAACCCATCCATTTTGTTCAGACCAAAATAACTTGAACACTTGTTAACTTGAAATAACTGTAATTACTGTATCTGAACTCAGGCTGAAGTTATCTGCTCTTTTGACTTCTGGCAAAAAAAAGGGCACATTGCTGCTTATTCTGGTTAAAAGCCAACGTAAAATGATCAGCCGCAGTTTGATTGGTTTTTAATTATTATTATTATTACTAATATAATATAATATAATACATAATATAATATAATAATATAATATAATATATGTAATTAATAATTATTTTTGTTATATTATTTTAGGGACAGAGATATCTAAAATCAACAATTAAAAAATGTTATAAATAGTTTATCATTTATTTAAAAAAAAGATAAATAAATATGTTGTCTAAACCTATTTAAACTTCTGTTAAACCCATGTAAAAAAAAAAAAAAAAAAAAAAAAAATCGAATTAATTGTAAGGAGGAGGTAGGCCTAGTGGATTCCATATGCGGGTCTTTATTAAATGATCGGCAATCCAGGGTCAAACAATAAACACAGCTCTTAGTCAGGTCACAGGCTTGAGTCAAAAACAGATAAAACAATCCAGGCAGACAAATCCAGGAGCGGAAGTCAGGAGAACAAAGCAATGGTCATAACAATAAACGACAGAAGTAGCTTGAAAGAACGCTTAGTAAGGCAGTGGAACTGGCAATACTTCGCAAAATGGTAGTGGAAACACATGGCTTAAATACATGGTGACAGGAAATGACAAGACAGGAACTGATGTGGCAGGAACAGGAAGTGGACAGAGTTCAATATTCAGGTGAGGGCTCCCTCTGAAGGATGGGAGCCTGATCAGATGTTACATTAATATATTCTATAATTCATACAAAAAAGAAAAAAAGATTATAGACATCATAACTTCTGTCAAATGGCAATCATTCTAATAAAATAAATAAAAAATATATCAATATATTATATATAAAATTAAAAATCAAACAAACAAATGAGTAAATAAATGAATAAATGTATTTATGAATTCATGGATAAATAAAATAAATGAAAAGTTTATTTGCAAAAACAGATAACTGTTTTTTTTTAATTTTCAAAAATCACGTTTTTTATTGTGTTTTGTTGTGCTAGTTAGTTGTTTTTTGTTGTTGTTGTTTTTTAACCCAGTCAAAATAACCCAACTGCAGTTTGATTGAGATTAATTGGAATGCACAATGAAAAAAAACATGATTTCTGAGAATTGTTAAAAATGGAGTTATCTGTCTTTGCAAATGAACTCTTCAAATATTGTATGTAATAACTTACTCAAATGCATGTTAATCATTCTAATAAAAATGCAAAAATATATTTTAAATATACTTTATAATTTATAAAATAAATAAATGTAAATAAACAAACAGTTATATAGACAAATTGTTGTGTAAATTTTATAATCATAACATCTGTAAAATAATCCACAAACTGTTCTTCCTCAGGCGTTCACTTCATTTACCTGGAAGCATGTAAGCATAGGTGGACTTTAGAGCACATCTCCTGAAAGTTGCATGAATTCATTCAACCAATCCAACTGCAACTGCTGATTTTCTGCTGCTGCTCATCATTCTGTGTTGAACATGCATCAGACAGTCAACAAACAGATGGTTGGTGGCCTGTAGGCGTTCAGTTTGATGCTGAAACTCGAATTTCCCAGGAGGACTTGAAGGCAGCAGAAGATACCAATACTGATGCTATTAAAACCACCTCACACTGAACAGCAAAGTTCTCAGAAGAGAACAGAAAATCAGTCTACACTATCTACACTAAAAGAAAACGTGCAGTCCACTTAAACTAAAGTTGAATTGTTGCCTTATGGTTTTAAGTGCCATCAAAGTGTGTTTAATTTACCACTTTGTGTGTTATGTTAATTGCACTTTATTCAATGACTCTGAATGTCTTAACAATGAAGAAGATAAAGCTAAAACTCTGAAAACCCAAAATATAGAAATTACTGTGAAAAGTTTAGGAATATTTCACCCAAAAATCTATCTTTCTCTAGAGTGCATGTCTAGGTGCTAAAAATGTGCATACATTAAAGCGCATGATATTAAATCAATACTCTGATCAAATACAATTATAAGGAGCAAATGTGTTTTTTTTATAAGTAGACTGAGCGTAAAATGAACCACATTCAACAAATTAAGAGAGAGAGAGAGAGGCTGTTACAGAAAAGTGCCATTAACCAAGTTAGCAGTAAATGAATGTCGGAGCACTAATGATTTGAGTGCTCTATTTAATTGAATCCTGGAATATTAATTGTACAGCGGTCTCGCTCTAATCTGCTGGTCCTGGTAGATTTGAGCCTGTGATTCACCTCTATATGTGAGCATATGGCAGCCACCGGTGGAATCTGCCGGTAAGCTGAGGTTTGCGACCTAACACATATGGGTGCACCCGTAACATCTGCTCTAATACGGCACCGCGTGATGCTTTTAATCGCTAAAAACGAACATAGACTGACATAAGCCACACGTAAACACATAAGTTCCTTAGCAGTGCATTTCTTTTACTGCATGCATCAGAGTGCTGTTTTTTCATGTGTTTGTGATACATTATGAGTACTTACAGTACTACCCTCTGTGCTACCTGGACACATAATGCCTTTTAAATCACAAGGTTTGAATTTCACCTGTTGGAAAAAAAAAAAAATCACATTTTTTCAAAGCTTTTCTTTATAACCTAAGGAGAAAATAGATATATTTCTTTCAGGGCTCATGATATTAGAAATCAAATTTTCCTTTATCTTTTAAAAATAAAAAAAGAGTTCATTGTACTATAACTGTAACTTCACATTGTGCACTCTTTGACATCAGAGCCTGGTTCGTTTGGATGATGTGAACGCTGTTTTAGAAACTCTTATTCAAACCCACAAATTGTAATAGAGTTTGCTGAAAAGATACTGGTTGTGGTTTAGGCAAATTTCCATACAGTTCACTGCTTATATAAAGGTATATAAAATTGTCCTAAATTGTGGAAGTGGACCAATATAGAGTTCCAGAAGTCAAAATGCCATTCATTTTCTCCATTGGGAAAATGTTTTTTAACTTATAAACAAAGTTGTGTATGTTTCAACAGCGGAATCCCTGATGAAAAACTACAATACCCTTGATTCTGTAAAGAACATTCCACCAATCAGAGAGTCCAAATGGGCACTGAGCTCTGCCCACTTACATAAAGCACAGCAAATTATGTAATAAGTCAGTCTCCACACACTCTCAAAACAAATATGTGAATATATATGCATATTTTGCAATAAACTTAAAATATGCACAATCAACAACTTTAAATGGATAGTTTTATATTTAGCATTTTTAATTCAATTCAGTTCAAATCTGTAGAACTTTGCAGTAACCCAATGTAAAGGAGTGCCTAAGGAATATTTTTAACAAGGTCCCTAATTTAGCAATTCAAATGAGCCTGTACACTATTTAAAACTGAAGAGGTCTGACAATTATGGCATTCCTGCATAATGAACCTCATGTTTATATACTGAAATGGGACATATGATGGAAAACAGGAGTTTCCTTGCTCTTCTGAAATTGTTGATGTACTAACACAAAATTCGCACCTTTCAAGTCCACCTTGAATCTTTCTCCTCTGCCAAAATGGGTCATTCGCAACGTGCTATAGTTATGATGTCAGCACATTAACATATGACCGCCTAAGTTCACATATGAACTATGCTAAGTTTAACACTACATTTTAACAGAGGTCATTTAAAGAAAAAACAAAAAAAAAACAAAAAAAAAACAAAGTGTATTTATAAAGGACAAGAAGAGAGTGAAAACAGTCGTGTATTAAAAAAAGTTAATTAATCCATTTAATTTATAATAATTTACCAATAATGTCAAAATTTCTATAATTCTGATCAAAACTATAATCAGTCAATTTGTTTAAAAATTGCAATGAAAAACTGCAATGAATGTATATAACTTTGGCACCAGTTTGATTTTACTTAAACATGTAACGTGAAATGCTATTCAGAACCCATTTTACATTTGAAACAGGTTAAATAAAACATACGGGATTGGACATGAAAATAATAATAATAATAATAATAATAATAATAGTTGTTCCCAATCATACCTGGAACATGCTTCAACAAGTAAACCAGGTTAAAAAAAAAAAAAAACTAAAAGTTTTTACAATTAAGAATATAAAATTTCTACAAATTAATTTCCCATGTTGAAAAAAGTACATTTAAAATAACAAAGCGAACAGTTGTTCATTTAATTGGTTAACTTTCTAATTAAAACTTTATGGTTTCACCAACAAAATGTCTCTAAAAGTGTAAAATTACACAGAGCTAAAGAATTCAACCAATTTATGGGGTTCTCCCCCCATGCAAAGCTGTTTTTCTCTAGCTAAATCTAAAGTTTAACACAACAAAACCAGTCCAGCATCAGCAGGGTACGAGATGCTCTGGAGGTGAACTGTTTTCCTTTAGCAAAACACAGCCACGGGGACGGAGGGAGGCGAAGAGTAATTGGAGCCTTGTGGAGGATAGTTTTCAGACTGTTGGCTTCAAGGCCACAGCAAATGATAAATGAATAAAAGAGGGTTTTGATAAGGGCTTTGGAAATAGTTCTCCAAGGCTGAGATAAGGCTCATATTCGATGGAATTATTTTAGGGCTGGTACAGTTTGTTCAGGTGACGCATTGCAGATATTAATTCAATTGGTTCTTGTTCTTTCTCTCCTTCCTCGGTTATGGGCATCAAAGTCTGGGCAAAACAAAGAACCATCAGGGCTGCTAGAATCCTTGGGCAACGGCACCGCTGCTTCAGCAATTTTTTAATTTTTATTTTTGGGCACCAATTTGCCTTCCAGAGATCAAACAAGGGTAGATCTATTCATAGTCACAGAGTGAAAGTGTGTGAATTAAAAATTCACCTCCGAATGGAGCGTGTTCAGCCCAGTTTCTACCGTACGTTTAATACTACATGCACAACACCAAAAAAGTAATTCACTTACCCTTATGTCATTTGAAAACCAAAATGACTTTTTTAAAAAGTAGAACACAAAAGGAGATGCTGGCCAGCATGTTCATGCTGCTCTTTTCCATTCAGTGAAATAAACAGTGACCACAGTGTTCATCACACAAAGCTATTGAATGGCTTAAAGGAAGACAGCTCTAAGTGAATGTAAACATCCTGCAAAGTTTCTGAAAGTGCACCGTGTATAAAGTTATAAAGACGAATCATTGAAACAAGTCGTTTTTAAAACGAATCCCAAGCCGTTTCATGTCACTTCTTGGTCTTTTTGCACTGGTCTGAATGAAAATGCAAATTCATTCTTTGCCACTATGCGTCGTTTTTAGGGGCGGTAAAATAGCGGTTTCCCTGGTAACGCTATACACAAAGCAGCACTAAGCACTTTAAAGTAGTGAATAAGTCATACAGATTACTGTTACAGTGCTATTTTTGACCTTTTAACAACTAGACAACATATGTTCCCCATTCACTTTTACTGAGAGCGTGAACATTCCGTAAACTGTCTCCTTTTGTGTTCCACAGGAGGAAGTGAGTCATGCTGGATTCTAATTCTAACAGTATGAGGGTGAATATATGATGATTGAAAATTCGCTTTTTCTTCCTATAACATGTTAAATTTAACAAGCTACCTAATTTGATATAAACCACTTAGAAATCTCACTGAACATAATTAAAGTCTGAGGATAACACCGTTTCATTAGGTGAAAAATTCTTATGGGATCCAAAAGTCTGGAAATAATCAGATTTCGGGCACAAATTTCACAACATAATAATCATAATACATAGGCTAATAAATAAACTTTTCATGTCAGGACTCGAACAGCATAAACACAGCTCATATGGGTCTATAAAAGTAGGCAACTTTAAATACTTTAAATTGATGTTCTTGCTTACCTATATCAAGAAAAAAAAAAAAAAAAAAAAACCTCTACAAGTCTGTTGTATCGATTGAAACCCAAACATTCCATCAAGTTGCTCCATCTTGTAAAAACACTGCCAATGTTTACCCTTTTTTTAGCCCGTTATCTGTCTCTGTGTATTTTGGCAAGAATTTTGCTTGCACTTGGGGTAACAGAATCCAAATTCATTTTTCCACTCTGGCTAAACACCCTCTGGCTCTCTTTTTTTAATGTTTGGATTATTGATTGATATTAGACTTTAAAGAGACTTTCAACCAGTATAACAAAAAATGCTTTAATTACTCTTGAGTGATTGCGATTATAATTTGTAATCTATAATCATCCACAATTAAAATTACGTAAATCGACTTGGACAGAAAAGGAGAAAAAAATAAATAAAAATCAGGCTTCGCCCAGCAAACATGCCATCAGATTCCATCGCAGAAAGATGAATAGACAACGCACTCTGATTCTTGACCTATAAATGCCCCAGGCAACATCCATTCCTCTAA
The DNA here is from genome assembly GCA_036784905.1 of Acrossocheilus fasciatus. Lineage (NCBI taxonomy): Eukaryota > Metazoa > Chordata > Actinopteri > Cypriniformes > Cyprinidae > Acrossocheilus > Acrossocheilus fasciatus. Next base: position 26,546,602 of record CM071949.1, on the reverse strand, counting down.
CCTTCTGCAGACATACTTTATGGGTAGCACCGGAGAACTTGGAAAAACAACCTGAAACAAATTCCCCCCAGTGTCAATTTCTCAGGTCATAAACTAGCATTGAATTCTATGGACCGCTTGTGTAGAAATAAATCTATCAAGTTCCTTTCTGCTTTCCACAATAGATCAAAAGGCAGACAGATTCATAAAAGACCTTGTCTCCCACTCAATACACCATATGAAGGAAAAAGAAAAAAACAGTAGTGACTTGATAGATTTCGTGTAGTAAGACATGTTTCAAAATAGTTAGGCTGCCTTGAGAGTGCTTCAAAAGACAATTGCTAAAAGGGTATAATTATTTTGCTGAGGAAAAACCACAGTATGTATGTGTGTCCTGATTTGTTTTGGCTAATTATATCTTGTCATTAAACTTTGCAAAAATATTTTAGAGTGAGACAAAGCAATTACTACCACAAAATTTCACAAAATGCATCCAATCAACTGCTAATACTCACACTGTTTTCCCTCCAAAATGATGATCTCACGTCCTGGAGGATGATGTCCTAAAATGAAATTAAAAAAAAAAAAAAAAGGAAAAAATACTATGGATGTCAATGGTTACATCAACTATTTGGTTACCAACATTCTTCAGAATATCTTCAACAGGTTTGAAATAAATGAAGGTGAGAAAATGAATTTAACTTTTTGGGTGAACTATCCCTTTAAAAAATAGCTTTTGTAATTTAATGTATGTAATATTACAAAATACTAAAGGGATATAAAACTGGAGACACAGGAAACAATAATCAAAAATTACCAATTAAAATTCCCAAGCAAACATTTTAGTTTGAAATATTAGATTAGATAAATAATATTCCCCTATTCCCGTCAATCAATTCACACGCATTATGCTTTTAATTAAAATAATTACATTATACTTTACATAATATATTATACAAGCAGGGAGAATAAAGTAAGCTGTGCAGTGTGTCAGCAATGTCTAAAACCTCCCGTTAATGAATAAATGTTTGCCCAAAAAACATAAGTCTGACAGCTTTCATAACAGTCTAACCTGTGCTTTGACCCTCAAGAAAGCCTCAGGTAGGGCTAGACTTATTAAAGGGGGTGTAACACACACAGTTTCACCCAATCTCATGTTAATCTTGAATACCTATAGAGTAGTAGCGCATCCTTCATATCTCCGAAAGTCTTTAGTTTTATCATATTTATTCATAAAAGAAAGATGCAGCTTTACGATTCTCTCCGAAAACAGCCGAGCTCCTGGAGGCGCGCCGTGGGCGGAGCTAAACAGTGACGAGCACTTGAGCGCAGATTACCAACAAAACACAGACATTTGATGCCGTTTCACTTACTGTCTGCAGTTCTGAATCATGACCGGGATCTTTTATAGCTGGGAACGCTCCATCTTTCATTACCAAACGATGTGCAAATCCAGTGTCGAACTGGACCTTGTTTTTTTTAAAAACGAAACTAAATGATTTTTCATTACCAATATTTTATATAATAATTTTAACAGCCAGTTTATGGTTTATGGTAGCTAACTTAACATTAAATTGTACAACTTTGTTGCCACGACAAAGAAACACCTAAAAATAAATAAAAAAAAGCTAAAATGATGCTTTACTCAAATAATGCTCAAGTTGTAACAAAAACATTCATTTTATAAGCACAAATAAATACTCCAATCACTTCACTGTAAAATGACTGTTCAAATGATAATGTAATAACAATAAGCTTCACATTTCCAATGCTTCAATTGCTTAACAATAAATGTATTATTTAAACAGCATTACAGCTCAAATACACTGCAGGTTTTAACTAATTTAAGTGCTTCTATAAAAGTTTCTTTATATAATTTGATATGTTTTTTAATTTATTTTTAATATTTTATTTTTTAATAAATGCTTGAACTGCAAAAGTGTAACATTAATGTTAAGTTATGATTTTAAACAGCTTTACAGCTCAAATAATGCACATTTTTTACACAATTTTTAATACGCAACTGCTTTCAGCTTCCATCAGCTTCCCATTTCTGATTTTAAATGCATTACAAATTGCTCTTCCATTGTAAGTGCCTAACCGTAATCTCCATTTCTGTTTTTTTTATTTACTTATTTTTCGTCACAAATCTAAAAGTCACTGGCACTGATCATGAATAAAGCCTGCAGTAGCAGCATGTGTTATAGGAACAAAACACCACATGGGTGTCTTGAGCACTTCCATAATTATACCTGTAATAATACCCTGTAATCAATCCTTGTGTTGATTCAGATTTTCTATGTTTGCAAACAATAATATATTCTGCATGCTAAAAACATCACGCACAGGTGTGACAGAGCCACACCTGTGCAATGCATTTTGAAATGAAAAAGACTGTTGTTACCTGAGCCAACGTAACTTGCTTTTGGCTTGTAAAATCATTAAAACCCTTCAAGATGAGCCGCAATAACACAGTCTGATGCACCACATAACAGATGCAAAGAATCTAACAGGTTTGAATGCATGACGGCGTCCTGTGTGAATGGCACCTAAGGGTGCTTTCACACTCAAGCTTTTGCTGAGGATGTGAATCTGTTTGACTCTAAATTTTGTAATGGAAAAAAAAAAGTGTTTTATAAACTCAAATGCGTGAAAACTTTTGGAGGTGAATACAAAGGCAAAACTACTTCAATAACGCTGTGAAACTGACATTTCCCTTCTTATTTAAAGCAGTAAACAACTGCTTAATAAACAGTATGCAAACATACTGTGATTTAGGCTCAACGATATGAAAAGAGACCTGCAGAGATAAAGGTTTATGTCCACAGGTTTCATCCTGCTGAAAATCCAATGACATTTCACTTGCAAATGCATAAAAGCTGTTGCTGGTATGAATATGCATGAGGGTACCACACGCTGGAAATAAAGCCAGGCACTTAAATATCAATAGCATTGGAGGTCTCTGGAAGTCTCGTTATAATTAGCTTTTAACGAAGACGCAAGTGTCTGCCAGCATTTGAGGCATAAAGGAATGGAGGATTCCTGAATAGAGTTGCATTCTCGCGCCGTAGACTTCATTACGCCAACCGCCGAGCATGAATAGGACTTATCGAAAAAGACGTTTTTTTTCACATCCTTCATGAATAAAGAAAGATGTTTTGCTCCATGAAATATAAAATCCTAACCATCCTCAATATTTGGAACCCATGTGACAATAAAACAGAAGAAAACATTCATTTGCACAGTAAACATGAAATAAGATGGACATAAAGTGGCTAAAAAATGTACAGACTTAAGAATTTGCATTTGAATAATTTCCAAGGAGACAATTAAAAGAATGGCCATGCTAATCTTTTCATATTGGTCGTTGCAACTGCAGCTGTCAACAAATGATAAAAACAACAACATAAAATATGCCACCTATTAAAAGGAACATATAAATTAATAGAATTCAAATAAAATTAAAATCGTCATTAATAAATGAAGAAATATTACATTTAAATAAATATATAGTCTACACAAAATATTATTTTATATTCCCTTATGTCAACTAACTAACTAACTAACATACATAAATACATAAATCATGACATGACCTCTTCAGAAGAAAGATGTTGTTAAACATCTAAAAAATAAATGTTGTTCAATAAAAACAATTAAAGTTAATAGTGCACTCAAAAATGTAAATGCTGTCATTATTTACACAAAAGATGATATTTTGAAGAATGTTGCTAATTGAAATGTTTCAGGTCCCCTTGACTTCCACTGTATGTACAAACAGTACTATTGAAGTCAATGGCTACCATCAACTATTTGGTTACCGACATTCTTCCAAATATCTTCTTTTGTGTTCAGCAGAAGAAAGCAAACCATTCAGGTTTGAAACAAAATGAGATTACACAAATAATGATAGAATTTTCATTTTTGGGTAAATTATCCCTTTAAGACAGAGAGGAACTAAGAAACTAAATAGTCCAGAAATGAGTCTGTGATACTCAAACCCATTCTTAACTTAATCCAAAGTGTTTTATCATCCTTTATATTAAAAGAAAATGACTTCACTTCATCTCTCTCATCTCCACTGAAGAAGTTCAGAATAGAATTTGTCAAAAGGTGAGAAACAATATTTGGCCTTTTGCACTTCCTCTTATCGTCACCGGATAAAAAACAAAAACAAAAAACTTCAGTATAATTTAATGAAAGTCCTTTTTGGCCTGTGCAGTACATTACCTTCTTGTATTCTGGAAGACACAATCTCGGAAAATCACAATTTGCCTTCAAAACATCCTGATCGCCCTACCAGAGCAGAGGAAATTCAATAGCAAATCTAATAGTCTTTTTTTAAGCCTGGCTTCTTGAATGCACATTTATCAGCACATATACAGTATGTGTTTGTGTGTGTGTGGGGGGGGGGGTATCTGGTTTTGCCTACATTATGCGGACCAAGTATAGTGAAACATTGGCAACTACACCAAACAGTAAAAAAAGCTTCATAAATATAAGGTAATGAAAAGAAAAAAAAAAAAGAAAAAAAAAACAGGAGGGTCAATAGGGATTGTTAAGGTAAGAAAATAATTAATTTCATGTCATGGCCAGTAATACATTTCACAGCAATTTTATCCTTTTTATTTTTTAAATAAGTAAATAAATTCGAAAAAATTGCAAAAATAAGGGTTATTATAGCTGACTCAAACTGAAACTAAAATTAAAAGAATATTTTCATTCATTTAGATAAAAAGTGAACTGAACTATATAAAACTAAAATGAGAAATATTGCATTTGCAACTGGCTGGAAAAAAAATATATATTGATGTACTAAAATAACTTAAATAACTGAAATAAAAATGAATAAAAACTAGAGTATATAGATACACACATAAAAAAATGACAAAAACATAAAGCAAAAACTTTCAAATTACAAACAAAATATAAAATTATAAATATAAAAATAAAAACCATTCAAAATATTAATAAAAATATATAGTATCTCAATGATACTATAATATGATACTATAAACACAATTATACCAATATGCTTTGAACATATTGTATATTTTTTTAGCATTATTTTATATTCCCTGAGGTCTACAAATGAAAACAAACAAATACCAATAAATAAATAAATACATTAATATAAATACATTAATTTCAATCCATATACAAAAATATTTATACTCATGTGCTTAATACTTTAAATAGTACATATATTGTATATATATATATATATATTTTTTTTTTTTAGCATTTTATGTTATCCTCTGATGTCCACAAATCTTACATTAATTTTTTTTTACCTTTTTTTGGCCCTTAGAATTGAATGTGCTGTTATTTGCTGATGTGCCTTTAAGACATCTATGTGCATGAGTTCATCAACATCTATTCTATTATGAATCTATCATGGTATGACCTCTTCAGAAGAAAAGATGTTGCTAACATGACCACCACAATCACATCTGTTCAACATGAGCGATTAACACAGAAACATTCACAGTGATCTAACACAAGACTTATGGCGTTTTCAGCAGATGTAATCAGAAGTACACCTCTGATGCTCTTTATGACTGCACACTCACGTTATAACACACATTCATCTAGCGTATCTGAGCCCAGCACACACCACATTCCCATCATCTACAGCTGAACAACGCACTTTTTATTCCTGTAATGTGTTTTGGATTGCCAATGGGACTTTACTGCTTATGACGCTGTTCACTGATGGACCATTTCACTTAGTGATTGATCCAGGTATTACGATCGGTATGTGCATAGCATTGTGGGATGTGATGCGGCACTAATGCTTACGCAGTCATTACAGTTTAATGCTTCATAGGTCATTGGCTTGTCTCACTTGACCTGCTCGCGATGCACAAAAGGTCAAGTTATCACAGAGGCCAACTATGAACAGTTGAAAATACACCAATCCATCTAGAAATCAATAAGCAAATCGTTTAAAAGAGGAAATGTTGCTTGAATGTGATGTATTGGGGTTGTTGCGGTGCCTGTCAAAGGTTCCTTTCATATTTAACCCTTTAATTTATTAAATAAATCAGGAAATTGCCCCCAAAAATTATATGGTAAAGAAATCTTTCAGTCTGTAGAAAACACAATGACTTTAGGGACGTTCTGTAATTAATGCAAACTAAAGGTAATACGCCCTCATACTACAACTTAACTGTAACTTTTAAAATAACTAAAATATTATAAAAATAGAGATGATGTTTATATATATATATATATATATATATATATATATATATATATATATATATATATATATATATATATATATATAATCAAAACCTAATTGGAAATTGGAAATCCTTCATAACAATAACAGTTATACCATTTAAATACACAATGCCCACGAAAATAAAATAATATGTTACTACCTGTCTGAACAGAGTTGAATATAATATAATATAATATAATAGAATAGAATAGAATAGAATAGAATAGAATAGAATAAAATAGAATAAATCCTGTATAGGATTTACTTTATAATAAATTTCAAAGAAATTTCCAATAAATTTCACAAATAATTACAAGGAAATAAAAGCAATTTATTTTTTTTATTTTTTTAAGTAGAAACACTGAAATAGGGTCATTCTGTGTCAAATCAACCAAATTTCAAATCAACCAAACCACATCGTGGCCTGATGGATAGAGAGTCTTACTTGTAACCCAAGGGTCATGGGTTTGAGTCTCAGGTCTGGCAGGAATTGTCAGTGGGGGGAGTGAATAATGAGCGCTCTCTCCACCTTCAAGGAACCAAACCCCCAACTGCTCCCTGGGCGCTGCAGAATTGGCTGCCCACTGCTCTGCATGTGTGTTCACTGCTGTGTGTGTGCACTTGGATGGGTTAAATGCAGAGCACAAATTCTGAGTATGGGTTGCCTCACTTCACTTTAACTATTTTGTAGAGGGGGGTCAAAATGGCAATTTTCACCTGAGATTCAGCACCAAATTACAGGGGGTAATAATGACTTCAAATAGATGGCAGCATCACAATGTTATTTTTACACAGAGATTGGTAGATCTATTAGTAAAATCTGTTGACTTTAACAATCTTTGTTGCATTATGTGCCAATGGTGACCATTCAAATATGGGGAAACAGCACTTTTCAAGTTTTTTGTCCAAAGTTTGCATGCCTGTAACTAAAAAAAATATTAAATATATCTTAATGCCCTTTTAGATATTGGGTCTTAACAAACTTTCCTTTTGGCATCTTTATATTTAAGGCCCTATATGGTTTGGTTCTAGAGATAGTGGAATTTCAATATGGCTTCAGGAGTAAATTGTTAAAATGTACATATTTTCAGTGGTCAAAAACCAAATGTGGGTCAATTTGTAAAAACATGATACTTCTTTTCTTTTAAAGAGGGATGTCTGAAGAGTGAATAATGTTCAATATTCAAATAACGAATCTCGTTTAGTTCTGTCAAAACAACTGCATTGAACATACCTGTCTAAGTGCCATAAATATTATTTTTCCAAGGTTTGTATGCCTATAACTCAAAAAGTATTAAAGATATTGCAATATGATTTTAGATTCTAGTTCTTAATAAACTTTTCTTTTGGAAACTTTATTTTCAAGGCCCTACATCGTTCAGTCACAGAGATATGGGGACCTCAATGAGACTCCGTTTTCAGATTGTTGAATATTACATTTCAGCGCTTGAAAACCAAATGTTGGTCATGCCACTTTGTATACAGCTGATACTTAGTGCATTTAAAGCAGAATGTCTGAAGAATATGCATCTTGTATAGGACATACCTGTTTGTGTGTCATAAATATTATTTTTCCAAAATTTGTGTGCCTGTAACTGAATATGTATTAATATAATATGTATCTTAATATAATTTTAGATTCTTGTTCCTAAGAAAGGGGTTTTCGTATTTTTCTTTTTAAAGGAACACTCCACTTTTTTTGGAAATAGGCTCATTCTCCAACTCCCACAGAGTTAATAAGTTGAGTTTTACCGTTTTTGAATCCATTCAGCTGATCTCCGGATCTGGCGATTGCACTTTTAGCATAGCTTAGCATAGATCATTGAATCCTATTAGACCAGTAGCATCGCGTTCAAAAACGATCAAAGAGTTTTGATCGTTTTCCTATTTAAAACTTGACTCTTCTGTAGTTATATCGTGTACTAAGATCGGCGGAAAATGAAAAGTTGCGATTTTCTAGGCTGATATGATTAGGAACTACTCTCATTCAGGCGTAATAATCAAGGAACTTTGCTGCCGTAACATGGCCGCAGCAGGCGTAGTGATATTACGCAGCGCCTGAAAGTAGTCCCCGGTAGCTGGGCACTACTTTCAGGCGCTGCGTAATATCACTACGCCAGCCTATTTCCAAAAAAAGTGGAGTGTTCCTTTAAGGCCCTGTGTGGTTTAATCCTACATCTTGGTGAAGCACCATGTCCAAATTGTTGTATCCTACCCATTTTCACACCAAATGTGGTTTTGTGTTTAACTAGTCATAACTGCTGACAATGCAAATAATAACAGTAACCCAGGCTTTAAGAATGTACAGTGTGACACATAAGATTATGAATGATCAGGATTAATTGTTAACTCTAGGTAAAGTGTGAAATGTAAAATAAGATTACCCGGGGTTTAGAATTACCCAGTGTTAATTATTTCAAGTGTGAGAGACCTTAAATGTTTGAGGTATTATCAGTGATTATGCCAAATATGCCCTTTAGCATTATAACTATGCTCACATTATATAACAATAAAATAGAAAAATAAATTCTAATAAGTAATCCAGGTTAGGCAAATCTTGGTTTATTGATTTGATTGCAGTGTGACGAAAGCAACCACTTGTCCCTATGAGGTGTGGGATTTGATTCAAACATGTTTCAATACTGTGTGTTTGAACTCTTGGTAGCTTCAGAAGCTCTTAAAATGAACTAAATCCCTTCTTCCAAATATGCCTGAAATGGATTCAAATATAGAATCTCATGAATAGACTACTGAGAGAAAGGTAATGTTCCTCAAATTGACAATTTCAGTGCATTTTTAGCACTCCGACAGCTATGTTCTGTGCATATTGTGTTGATAGAGGGAAAATGCATTCCTAGTTTCAACATTACTTATTCTTCAGACTTTCTGCTTTAAATACAATAAATTCAGCTGTATACAAAGTGACCAACATTTGCTTTTCAGCCACTAAAACAGGTAATATTCAACAATCTTAAAACGGAGTCTCATTGAGGTCCCCATATCTCTGTGACTGAACGATGTAGGACCTTGAAAATGAAGATTCCAAAAGAAAAGTTTATTAAGAACTAGAATCTAAAATCATATTGCGATATCTTTAATACTTCTTGAGATATAGGCATGCAAACTTTGGAAAAATAATATTTATGGCACTGAGACAGGTATGTTCAATGCAGTTGTTTTGACAGAACTAAACAAGATCTCTAGCTTCAACATTATTTGTTCTTCAGACATTCCTCTTTAAAGGAACACTCCACTTTTTTTGGAAATAGGCTCATTCTCCAACTCCCCCAGAGTTAATAAGTTGAGTTTTACCGTTTTTGAATCCATTCAGCCGATCTCCGGGTCTGGCGATAGCACTTTTAGCATAGCTTAGTATAGATCATTGAATCCGATTAGACCAGTAGCATCGCATTCAAAAACGATCAAAGAGTTTCGATAGTTTTCCTATTTAAAACTTGACTCTTCTGTAGTTATATCGTGTACTAAGACCGGCGGAAAATGAAAAGTTGCGATTTCCTAGTCAGATTTGGCTAGGAACTATACTCTCATTCCGGTGTAATAATCAAGAAACTTTGCTGCCGTAACATGGCCGCAGCAGGCGTAGTGATATTACGCAGCGCCTGAAAGTAGTCCCCAGCTATATTATAACTAGTTACCTAGCTGGGGACTACTTTCAGGTGAAAGATTTTACTACAGATTTTACTAACAATGTACCAATTTCTGTGTAAAAATAACATTACGATGCTGCCATCTTTCTGAAGTCACTTTTACCTCCTTGTAATTTGGCTCTGAATCTCAGGTGAAAATTGCCATTTCGACCCTCCTCTACAAAGCAGTGGATTACTCAGTAAATATTCATCCATGACATTTATTATTTTGGCTTTCATCACTATACATGTCTGTCTCTCTTCAGAAAAAAATATTAGCAAAATCAAAAATTTGAGCCGAGGACCTCTGCTTGAGTTGACACGGAATGACAACAATCTCCACCAAGTTTTATTTACACCTTTTTTTTTTCTTTTTTCTTTTTTTTTTACAGCGTAACATGCTGAATTTATGTTGCCATAAATAAAAAGGACATTCATACAGAAATATGGATAAAGGGTCAGCGGTAATAAGTCATATTGTTTTGAAGGCTACATCAAAAACATCTTTTAAATTCTCTCCACATCAGAGGGTTAATTGTAAACATGGTTAAAAAATGGCTGCAGTAAAGCAACACCCTCTGAACCATCAGCCGATAAAGAAAACACAGCAATCAGCCGCTAACGGTGAGTTTAACTGACTGATAGAAGCCTTAATGACAGACAAATAAGCACAAAAACAACAAAACATTCTCTCTAGATGAAAAGAAACTGCTCTTGACATTTCATCAGGACGCCATGATTATATACGGAGTGAATCGGCCAGTGGAAGCAGATGTAGGAGCGTGTAAATAAGGAAAATGAGACCCCAGTGATGGCTTGAAAGGTTTTGTGTGTGTGTGTGTGTGTGTGTGTGTGTGTGTGTGTGTGTGTGTGTGTGTGTGTGATACACCTGTCTCTATTCCCAGTGGTCAATCTCTGCTTGACTGCACTCAGGTCTGTAGAAATGCTGTGAGTTCATGAGGTTACAGAAAGCTATACGTGTCTAGTTAGCACTTGTCTGTTCATGTCAGCGTGAATGCGACTGAACTAGCCTGTGTGTGTGTAGCGGTGGAAAAGTGACTTTATTGTAATTGGTAATAAAATATAACTGTTATAAAATATTTGAGAGTAGTTGAATTGAATACAGTTTAAAGACAAAAAAAAATTAAAGAACATAATGTTATATCAAATAATGTGCTAAATAAATGTGATTGTACTGAACATAATTAATCACATGGTTTATTCCATAAATTCATATGTACTATGAACCTAAAATGATTCATGTAGGCTACATTTTCAGTTTTAGATGCTGCCAATTCGTTAATAATGTATGTCTCAGAGTCTATGCAAATGAACAAAAATGTGTGCTAGAAACACATTTAACAAATGAATACCTCTGATTAATGATGTTAATATGATTATGTTGCACACACACACACACAGCAGCATTACAACTCGACTTCTGAGAAAGAAATGACAATGCAATGACATGGAGAAAGATATAGAGAGTAGAAAATGTCATCAGAAGAAATAATACTGGACACTCAATTGTCAAGCAAGACAGCAAAAAGAAAGCTAGACCAAGAGCTCACCAGGAAGATAAAAAAAAAAAAAGGCTTGTGTCGCTGGCAGAATTTATTTTAGCAATTATCTCAGGCTTGAAGGGGGAGACAGTAAGTCTAATTGCCGAATGCAAATATAGCCGACATCCCTCGCCTTACTTTTGTCCTCTCCCGCTCTAATTTGTCAGCAGAGCTGACACAGCCTTGGTAAATAAAAGAATAAATAAACGCTGCATGAAAAGGGAGAGTTAAAAAGCTGGCTTCTCAAGGGCAGGTCAGAACCGTCGCTTGACTCTCCTCTCTAAAAGGAACATTCTCAGACTCATGGTAAGTGCAACTTGCTTGGCGGTCGTCCTTTGCATATCAAAGCAGGTGCACACTGTACAATTTTTGCCATGATTTTGACATCTAAGACCAATTTTGTGAATTGCAAAAAATGTATTTCGACGTAGAGCAGACTAATGCTGCTGACAGGATTTTGATCAGAAAAACACTAGGCTATCATCCTAATGACACACACACACACACACACACACACACACACACACAATAACAACTTCAATTTCAAGATCCTCACAAAAACTATCATATAACTTTAAGAGCCACATTCCTATAAGACTTGAAATTGGTGGACAAAGTGCATTTACACTGATGCATTTGGCAAGCGTTTATCCAGAGTCAGTTTGTGCGCATTTAAGGTGTATATTTTACCAGTTCATGCATTCTCTTGGAAAGTGCAGTTTTATATAATAATATTCACAGTATTACTATTAAAAACATAATTTATTCCAAATGTATAAATAATTCACCCTAAAAAATATTAATATTAATTAAAAAAATGATTGCTACTAAAAAACTATAACAACAACAACAACAACAATCTAAAATGTAATCAAATGTAAAAGCAATATTCATTTGGCATATCATTTACTATTAAAATACTATTAGATATTCCAGGTAGAAAATATTAACATAATAAAAGTATCTCAAATGTGTTAGAAATCTTTTAATAATATTTTGTAATAGTTTAGTGCTTTCAAATGTGTAATAAATGTAATATTCATTCATTTTATTTTTCAAAATGAATAAATAATTCACTGTAAAAGTATGACTAAAAAAACTAAAAAAAAAAGAGAAAAAAAATCCAAAATGTAAAAGTGATAATCAAATCAAAACTTAATATTTATTTGTCATATACAGTGTACATATATTTGTTTGCAAAATTGGCACTGAGGGCCTCATTTAATCAAACACACATGCACCCTCTTCAGAGGCCCACAGCTTTAGTCAATCTCAAATTAACGTATTAATGTCATCACATACTGTACAGCAGCCTCAAAATATTTAAACACTTGAGAAAAATGTGTGAATATTACTGCATTACATAACATATCAAATCAAGTTGCCTTTCATTGCACACAAAGATGTTTGCTGAAAGATGTTCAGACTTAATGAGATTAATTTCACTCCCTGGGATAACCATGTAAAAAAAAAAAAAATAGCTTGGAAAATTAAGATTATTTCTTGAGAAAACAACAACAACAACATCTCTAGAATCATTTGTTTGCTTTTGGTTTGTTATTTTGCATCTAAAGCATGTTGCATTTTAATTGTGGTTTGGTGTCCAAATACTTGTTGGCCACAGAATGTAACCAAACAGTACACTGAGCACTGCTATTTCATTTCTGTCTAAAACTGAAACATGAAATAATATCATGATCATTCATAATTCTTATCATTAATTGCTGTTTGCTTAAAATGGGACAAACTACTCTGTTCCAACAAACTTTTGGTAAATCTGGAGAATCTGCACTGTGTTCAGCAACACAAACACAATACAGAACACCTTACCTTGCCTAAAGCACTAGTGGCATGAGTGTGGAGAGTGCATTGTGAGCGTTGACCTCATGAGTGTGTATTGACCTTGTGTGTTTGTCTGAAACTGCAATTCCCATGAGGCTTTGCAAACTCTAGTCCACCGGATCTCATTCTGTACACGGTATGAGAAGAATTGGGAATTGTTGTTGGGATATATTCCTCTCAGAGTATCTGGTCCACTTTCTGAGTCATTATAGTTGGTTCTACACCTCTCACTTTTCCACTCTATCCCGTCTCACTCTCTGTTCCAAAACTTACATGGGCGGCACTGTAAGACATGATCTGGACATGAAGCCTGCTCCAAAAGGATGGATGATAAATTTTAAGGCATCATTGGAGGCATCCTCAAGAGAAGGCCATAATCTAGTCCAATAAGCACAATGAAATATGCCAGATGAAGTGAAAGAAATAGAAATGATCAACATTTATTCAGAATGTATAAATGTAATTTACTTTTTATTTATATATATATATATATATATATATATATATATATATATATATATATATATATATATATATATATATATATATATATATATATATATATATATATATATATTTACTTGATATTTAATTCATTATTAATTCAATATTTACTTAATATTGGAATATTAAATTCTGAATAAATATCGATGTGTTTTATAGTAAAATATTTATAAAAAAGTAAATATATAAATAATTTAATATAAAATACATCAATATGAATTCAAAATTTAATATTCATTCACCATTTTTTTTCAAATACAATTTAGTATAAAAGGCATCACTATTAATCTAAAATGCATAATTTACTATAAAAGGTATCTCTTTAATTATTCAATTATAATCATTCAAAATGAAGAGTATCATTATTCATTCAAAATGTATACATTTAAATCAGTATAGAAAATCATCACAATTCATTCAAAAATAAATAAAAAATATGATTTTTTTCCAATGAATATTACATTTATAGATATAATTTACTATTAAAAACACCATTCAAAACAACATCAAAATATGTACATTCACTATCAATATTCAACAATATGCAAAATTTATTAGTGTGATTTACTAAAAAAAAAAAAAAAAAAAAAATTCAAAATGTAAATAATTTAATATAAAATTTCAATATCAATATTCTAAATGCATTAATATAATTTACTATAAAAAGTATTAACATTTATTCAAAATGTATAAACATAACATCAAATGAATATCAAAATTATATTACATATTAGTTACATAAGTTCCATTGATTAATATTTGTATGCTATGTCATTTTATGTGTATTCAAATATAGCTTCATCAACAGTGAATTGTGAGTTTTTGCCTATGTAGACCTATGCATAAATCCATCACTTTTGAGGTTTCATTTCAGCTTGGATGATGCCTTGTATGGCAGTTGACTATGTGGACAGCAAGCAGTTTGCTTGGTTATGAAACAATCTGTCTTGTTTTTTTTTGTTTTTTTTTTCTACTCAGTCACAGTTGAAGAAGCATCAGAGACCCAGATGGATCCTGCTATTACTGTCAATGCCACCGACACACAGAGACGGTGAGTGACCTTTAACCTTCACACCTGGACAAGACTAATGTCACACATGTAATGTTCTAACACGGTCAACCTTCTCTGATCACTATGAACCCTGTTTGGTTATTGCTATTCGATTACATAAGCAAAATTTATGAAGCATACGCAGTCATAGTTTATGTATCACTTGCCCTACAGCGCAAGCTTGACTTTCTTTTGTCTTTGCTCGACGGATAATAAATAAATAAACAAATAAAAAGAACGAATCTGCAAATGAATGAATAATGCCACCATCTGCTGATGCCAATCTAAGATCCCATAAAGTTGATTTCTCCTTATGCCTGTGCGGAGATATACAGAGAAGCAGACCTTTCAAAAGCCATAATGTCTTTGCTAAACGGCCGCCATACTTCACATAAATGCTTCAGTCACCTTCTTGCCTTGTTTTGTGTAACATAAACAGCCAGTGCATGTCTGTCTGTCTGTTTCTCCGTCCACTTCCTCCTCACTTTATAGTGCCTTGTCCTTTGAAAAGTGGTTCAAAGACAGCAAGCAATAATCCACGATCTGTTATGTTTCTGCAGGAACAGGCTGGCATTTTTGGTGTTTTTGTAGGTTATTGAGACTCAAGCAGTTGGTGACATTTACTGCCTATGATCTGACAGAATTACAAGCATAATCACAATCATCTGCTCTATTTTTTGAAGCAAATGTGAGCGAGAGACTGAACTATATGAATCAGTGATATATATGTAAGCGTGTGTGTATACTCAAAATATCAAGATTCTAAGAGATTCTAAGTTTTAAAAGTAGTCTGGTTTCAGCTTCCTCAGACTGAAAAAAGATGCATAAACTTCGTATAACAACCTGAACCCTATATTAAACTGAAACTTTTATTCAGAAATCGTCTGAATTAATTAAAATGCATTACAATTCAAAATGTTTCAAAGTCTCAATGTTCTGGTGACCGAAGAGATCATTAACCTCACAAGGACAAGCACAGCGGTTGCCAATTATCTCCATTTCCTTGGCTGTTTTAAATAAATATTAAGTATAATAATTTATCATGTCATGTTACCATATACAGGCCAAAATCTTGAAATATGAACTTTGTAGGTTTAAATAAGTCATGCGGAGTAAAAAGTGAGAACCAAATAGAACCAAAGTACAAATCACTAAAATCATTTTAATTCAGTAATGACGCACAATTGTTCAAGCACATTACAAGCACAACAAAACTGGCAGCTTCAATGGGTAATATGCATTTTCTGTTTTCAGTCATTTTGTGAATTCTGAGTGACATGCTACAATTTAGTGCTGAGATTAAAATAAAAATTAACACTTCTTTTACAGAACATTTACTCAAAATTCACTAAAAATGTGCAATATATTAGCCATCCTACTGTCTAGATATGACACTGCCATCTGCACTGAATACTACTTTACAAAATACTACTATATTTGCACTGTTTTGCAGCATTTTGTGCAAGTTCCTGGCAAATGAACATTGAATTAACTTGTCCATAATACCCATTTAGTGCCTAATATTGGATGATTTATACTTTTTATGACCAAATTGCTACTCTAAACATGACTAATTCAGTCCTGTGCCAAACTGAGTAATCTGAATGTGTTCTCAGACGGACATATTGTACTACTAGTGCGCATTCAGTTCATAGATGTCATTATGCAGTATTTTCCTCTCCTTTCAATAACACATCCAGAGAGCGAGGTCTTTAATGGGCCTCATATTGTAGACTCTGATGAAAAATTTCCCATTGATAAGAAACGGTATGCGCCCTCTGTCCCCATTCAATCATGTGTTTTAGGAAAATGAAAGAGTTGTACAATAGTATTATTTTATTTTGTAACCGTGCATGTGTTTCCGCAGACAGTTCTCAATCTCACGTTTTCCTTCCAACTCCTACCTTCAAGGCCTGGCAATTCTTTGCTAATTCATGAAATCGATGCAGGACTAGATAAATAATTCAGCAGCCAGCCACACGCTGAGTGATCGCGGAGGGTTTGTTTGCATGAAAAGGAGGTGCGCAGTACCGTTTGTCCAACTCTGCTGGAGTCACACCTTGTGACACACACACACACACACACAGCCTATGATATCAAAAAACACGGCAAGACTAGCTTTCAGATTCCTGCGGGTCATGCCGAGACCCCTGTTGTGATGAAAATAACTATAAAACAAAGTGTACATAAGGAAAACAATGGAAAAACAACAAAAGCAGGAGGAGAATCCCGATCCGTCAGTGGTCCAGCAGACACATGGCTGTAACCTAGATTTAAAGAACCCGCAACTGTCTAAGGTGGAAACGAATGGCCAGACATCTCGGGCAAAATAAATGAAGAGGCATCCTCTGAAGACCTAGACCGACAGCCCACTCCATCCTTACACAAGTAGAATAAAGCTACTCACCTCTGGTCTCCTTGACCTGTTCACAAATCTCAGGCTTAGCTGTAAGAGTTTCTCGACCCGCTGATCAATGGGATCCCCTCTCCAGCCTGCAAAACATAAAGAGCAAGTGCTGTTAAGCTTCAAAACCTACCGTTCACTCCTAAGAATTAAGGTTTCAAGAAAAGGTTTTGGCATTGATATGACAGAAGAACCATTTTGGGTTCCCAAGAAATACTATTAAAGTCAATGGGCACCATCAACTGTTTGATTACAAACATTCCTCAAAATATCTTCTTTTATTTTCAACATAATAAAAAGAAACTCATACAGGTTTGGAACAACATGAGAGTGAGTAAATGATGACAAAATTCCATTGTTAGGTGAACTATTCCTTTAAAGGTTCTTCATGGAACCATCGATGCAAATAGAAAACCTTTAGTTTTGTGTGCCATAATGTGGTCTAAAAAGATCAAAATAGGGCATTTAAATGCATATCACGTCTCAAAAACATTCAGCAATGCATATAAAAAGCACGTGTCACCTGCTTTTCAATAATTCTTTTTAAAATTATAATCTGATACACTTGATTATTTGTGACAAGCTCAATTTGCATCTCATTATAGTCATGGCACAGACATCTGGCAGAATTACTCATTAGGAATCCTGTGAATCCTCTGGCCTATTATTATTATTATTGTTGTTGTTCTTGCTCACTTTGAACAGTTATAACTTTCTATGCGTTAAGTGAAAAAGGACCAGACTTTGCATGCATGAGGCATCTGTAGATAGTTGCATTTTTTTTTTTTTTTTGTAATTATGGGATGGCTGGGGCGTATGGTTGTCTAGCAACTATCAGTTCCATTTATGATATTTAAAATGTCAGGCCGTTGGTAAGGTACATTTAACATAGTACCTCTTCTCACGGGAAACAAAATTTCCGCCAAGGACCCATATGTTCTGCCATACATGTTTCAATTTAACAGTAAAAAGGTAAAATTGTAAAAGTCTTCTCATAAATCACTTGTCCAGTGGATGGAGCTTTTTCCACATTGTTTGTTCATAATGCCTTTAAAGAAGGTCTGTGTACATTTGCAAAACATAGTTGAGAGTTATCGAAGATCTAGAAATTAAAATGTTAGACTGTCAATGAAATCCACTTTTTCGAAGATCTAGAATTTACAGTAAATATCAGTAAACTCACAGTTTTAGAGGATCTAGACTGCAAGATCGGTGAAAGCTTCTAGCCACCACAAGACATCAAGAAATTTTTGAATATTTTCTAATGAAAACCAAATGAAAACTTAGCCTGTCTGTAGTCTAAATGAGACCAAATTGTGTATTTAAAAAAAAAAAAAAAAAAAGTTTTTTAAACCTTTTTTTTTTTTTTTTACAGAAATTAGTTAAAGGCGGCCATGTGAGCATTATGGGGAGTGCTTTAATATTTCAACACAGCTTTCATAACTATTCACAGCTGCTCAAAAAACTTGTCAAGTCTCATTCCATCCACTAAGTAAAGGTGCAAATTAAACTATCTGACACCATATTGGATTAAATTAATGCAGCCTATGTGAGGAAGTTTGAAACAGGCTCAAATCACTGAAAAACAAAAACAAAAACAAAAACAAAAACAAAAAACAAAAAACCTGGAGCAGAAACAATTTCACAAATAATTGCAAATAAATGTAAGTAATGTAAAATGCAAATAACACTTTGAATGAAATGTGAAAATTTGAAGTAGAAAGATTTAAAAAGTATGTACATACAGTGATTTTTTTTACAATGTATTGTATATGTCCACATATAGTGAATATGGCCAGAAAAGGAGACCTATCCAATGACACATTTCAATGTGAAAAAATAGCCTTCTGTTCATTGATTTGACTCTCATGCATGACGTACGCTTGAGTTACTGGAATATGTTTTGGAGGCCGTCGCCCACATGTCTGCTCAGGGATAAAACCAACCAACAGTTTTAGGAAGAATCCACAGCACTCGTGTGTAATTAGAAGCCTGGAGAGCTCTACTGCACAACATGCACTAACAGGAATAATAAGAATAATGATGTTGAATTGAAAAAAAAATAAATAAATAAAGTGTCTAGGTCTTTGAAAATACCTCCTTTAAAGAAAACATACTGGGAAAAGGGCATGAAAAACAGGTGCATCCTGTGGTTGAAAAGCTGTCAGTGTAAAATTATTGTAAAATGATCTCCAAAAAATATTAACTGCCATTGGTTTAAAAAAAAATAATAATTAAAAAAATACTGATCATATCACACTGAAAAATGCCATCAGATTTGTAATCATTTATACATTTTGAGTAACTAAATTGTGTAAAGAAAGAGAAATGTAATTCAGAATACTTGTTTGTATATTACATTTACATTTATGCATTTAGCAGATGCTTTTATCCAAAGTGACTTACAGTACATTCAGGCTATACATTTTTTTTTTTTTTTATCAGTATATTAACATGTAAAATTAAGTGTATATTATGGGAAAAAAAACCTTAATAAACAAACAAATAAAAATAAGAAATAACTAAAATGATATTCTGCATGTAAGATGCTAATCTCAACATTATATTGCCAACAAAAAAAGAAAAAAAGAGAGAAAGACATACAGTTACATACAAAATTGTATTAATTAAGAAGAAAAAAAATATATAATTAAAAACACTGATCATAATCACATTAAAAAAACAGGTTTGTAATTATTTAACATTTTGAGTAACTAAATTGTATGAAATAAATAGAAATGTAATTCAGGATACTTGGAGGTGTATATTTAAGTGTAAATTTAGGGGGGAAAGAATTCCTGAATTCCGGAAATGTTGGGACGTTTTTAAAATTTGAATAAAATGGAAACTAAAAGACTTTCAAATCATATGAACCAATATTTTATTCACAATAGAACATAGATAACAAATGTTTAAACTGAGAAATTTTACAATTTTATGCACAAATGTGCTCATTTCAAATTTGATGCCTGCTACAGGTCTCAAAATAGTTGGGACGGGGTCATGTTTACCATGGTGTATCTCCTGTTCTTTTTAAAATAATGAGGTTATGAGTTTCTGGAGTTTTGGTTTTAGAATTTGGTCCCATTCTTGCCCGATATAGGTTTCCAGCTGCTGAAGAGTTTGTGGTCATCTTTGATGTATTTTTCGTTTAATGATGTGCCAAATGTTCTCTATAGGTGAAAGATCTGGACTGCAGGCAGGCCAATTCAGCACCCGGACTCTTCTACTACGAAGCCATGCTGTTGTAATAGCTGTAGTATGTGGTTTTGAATTGTTCTGCTGAAATACACGTCGTCTGGAGGGGAGCATATGTTGCTCTAAAACCTTTATATACACCTTTCAGCATTCATATTGCCTTCCAAAACATGCAAGCTGTCCAGACCGTAAGCACTTATGCACCCCCATACCATCAGAGATGCAGGCTTTTGAACTGAATGCTGATAACACGCTGGAAAGTCTCCCTCCTATTCAGCCCGGAAGACACGGCATCCGTGATTTCCAACAAGAATATAAGATTTGGACTCGTCTGACTGTAGAACACTTTTCCACTTTGAAACAGTCCATTTTAAATGAGCCATTGCCCACAGGACACGACAGCACTTCTGGACCATGTTCACATATGGCTTCCTTTTTGCATGATAGAGCTTTAGTTGGCATCTGCAGGTGGCATGGCGGATTGTGTTTACCGACAGTGGTTTCTGGAAGTATCCCTGGGCCAATTTAGTAATGTCAATGACAGAATCATGCCGATGAGTGATGCAGTGTCGTCTGAGGACCTAAAAGGCCTCAAAAGCCTTGTCTCTTATGCACAGAGATTTCTCCAGTTTCTCTGAATCTTTTGATGATGTTATGCACTGTAGATGATGAGATTAGCAAAACCTTTGCAATCTGAAGTTGAGGAACGTTGTTTTTAAAGTATTCCACAATCTTTTTACGCACTCTTTCACAGATTGGAGAGTATCTGCCCATCTTTACTTCTGAGAGACTCTACCTCTCTAAGACATCCCTTTTATAGCTAATCATGTTACAGATCTGATGTCAATTAACTTAATTAGTTGCTAGATGTTCTCCCAGCTGAATCTTTTCAAAATGTCTCATTTTTTCAGCCCTTTGTTGCCCCCGTTCCAACTTTTTTTAGACCTGTAGCAGGCATCAGCAATGTTCTCTATGTTCTATTGTGAATAAAATGTGGGCTCATGTGATTTGAAAGCCTTTTACTTTTCATTTTATTCAAATAAAAAAAAAAAAAAAAAACGTCCCAACATTTACGGAATTCGGGGTTGTAAAAAAGAATAAATGAACAAATAAAAATAAAAACAACTAACTAAAAAAATCATACTATCCATGTAAGATGCTAACTTTCATTGCAATAAATAAATAAATAAATACAAATTTTGATAGTATCACATAGGAAAAGCACAATCATATTTGTAATTATGTAATACTTTGTGTAACTGAATTACAGAAATGTAGAAATTACAGAAATATAATTCAGGAAACTTGCTTAGATAAGGTGTAAATTTAATAATAATAATAATAATAATAATAATAAATAAATAAAGCATGCAAGCAAACAATACACTATTCTCAACATTACAACACATACAAACATGAAATACAATCGAGTTTTGTAATGGATTGAGGGTGACTTATTGATTGAGTGAACTATACCTTTAACTTTCCATTGCTCTGTTAATTGTCCTGTAGATGCCTACTAACACCTGCTCTCTTTAGCTCTGTACTGGAGCTGCAGTCAGGTAAAGGATCCGGTCGGAAACCTGGCAGTGGACATTAGTCAGCGCTGACAGATGGGAAACGCGTGATTTATGTTAGCGACTGGGAGAAGGCAGGAAAGTGGCTACGATGTGACTGAGATTTCAAAGAGCGGGCATTAATCTGCTTCCTGCTGCCGTGTGGGCCATGGAACAAGTTCAAGGTGGAAGGAAAAAAGAAGGTAGCAGGAAGTTGCAGAATGATAGGCAAGATGAAGAGGAAAGAAGGATGGATGGAAACACTCAGAGATGGGACCCAACTAACCTCATGTTTCACAATTATGAACTTTTGAAGGCTTTAAAGGAGCAGTTCACCCAGAATTACAAAAACGACATGACAGCATGAAAGTGAATAAATAAGAACTGGCTTAAGAATGATAAGAAAATAATTCTTAAGCAAATCCTGTAGCTCAAACAGTAGGTTATCAAGTTCATGAGTTCGATTCCCAGCAAAAGCAAGAAATGATTAAAGAATACCTTGAAAGTGATTTAAGTTATTTTGAATAAAAGCATCTGCCAAATGTATGGCCTAAATATAAAAGCAAAATTCTTAAATTAAAAGAAATTACATTTGGGGTAAAAATAACAGAAAATATTTTATAATTATCTTTTTTTTTAATAATATTGGATTTTTGCTAGTTTGAGGCCATGTCCACATATACACAGGAGTTTTTCCTTCTTCCATTTTTAAAAAAAATCTCCGTCCACATGAAAACGTAAAAGCATGCTATGGAGCACTGTCAAGAGCATGCCAAACCGACAGGTGGCGATATAATCTCAACCGTAAAGCCATGTTGGCCAATCAGAAGCCTGAAAAAGTTTCCAATAGGCGGAGATAACTGCACATTCTCTGACATCACAAGCCAAAATCTCCAGTTTCATTATCTACACGATAACACTGCACCCTGGCAGGAGATTTCAAAAAGGTTCAGTTTCAGTGACCTGGTGCTGTTTGCACGTGGACGAACGGCCAAACCGCATAGAAAAATCTGCTGTTTTGAAAATACCCACCTTCAAGTGGAGTTGTTTTGTGTTCTGTGAAAACTACAATAAAAGTCATTTCAATAATTTGTATTACAATTTATAGTTCATTGCGCCAACTCCAGTTTGCATCCAGCCTTTGCGAAGAGTTCAGACAAAGCCACACTGAATAATTTATATGATGCCAGCTTTAGCTCAATATACAAAACTGTTAAATATTTTTCTTATATTAAAATATCATCCTTACATTGCAATCATTACAAGTTGTACAGCTGCTCTGAAACAATATTTATGGTGAAAAGTGCTATAAAATTAAGCTTAATCAAATTTAGTTACATTTACATATTCGTCAGATGTGTTTTATCCAAATGGCACACATTTTGTCATTTTATGAATTCCCTGGGAATCAAACCAATGACCTTAGATTTGCTATAGCACCTTGCTCCATTATTTGAGCTACATGATTGTTTATGCAAGTTGGTTCATTTTTATTTATTTATTTGATTGATTTATTTATTTTAGTGTAAATAAGGAAAGGTAACCATTATGAGACTTCAGAGAGAACTTAACGAGAACGAGCAGTAATTTCCTTTAATTGACTGGTTTGCTTAATCGCCACAGCTTCCCTCATGATGAAAGCCAGGTGAGGCCTTTGATGTGTTTTTTTTCCCCACTTTCATGGCCTGATGAGCTCATTAGAGTCACAGATGTCACTTTGAGATCTGCTAAGTAGCCACAGGAACCTTTTCCACCTCCTTCATTTCTATCTTCTCAATTCCCAATATTAGCCCTGCTTGCCTCTCTTGAAGACATTTATATTAATAAGTCATCACTCTCATCAGATTATAGCCTCAAACAAGCTATAAACAAGCGCTTTACATTTTAGTAAATTAATTGTTTGAATTACTAGGATATTGTATATTGGATAGCCAAGTCTGTTAGTGATTGAAATGTCTTAACAACTGCAGAAAATGACAATGCAAAGATTGCAGGTTCGATATCTAGGAAACACACATCACATGTACAAAATGTATTTGAATTCACAGAAAGTCATATTGGATAAAAGCATCAGGCATATAAATAAATGCAAATGACATTTAAAATGACAAAAATACAAAAAATGCTTTAGATATTAATCTAAACATGAATTATTTATTTCCTGCCTGCATATGCTTTGATATATAACCTATAATATGTTTACACCACGAGTAGCTCAGCAGTGTAAAGCTTTGAATTTCATTCTGACAAGGTGCTAGAAGCACAAAATTCAGTCCAGCATCAATAGACATGGGAAAATTAACTTAATATAAATTAATATTTCTGCTCTGACCCATATTGACAACTGATATAATAAACATTCTCAGACATATAATACAAATTGATATAAATCAATAAGCCAACAACAACAACAACAAAAATACAATGACTTAAAAAGAAAATCCTATAGCAGTGGTAATGTCACTGTAACACACTGTAAAACATATTTTTCAAAGTTGTAAATAAAAGCGTTATTGGAGAACATTTTACAAGAAAATACTATTTCTATAGTAGTTTCTTCTAGCTGCACAATCTGCATTAAAACTGAACCGCACGGCCCTGATCTCTCGCACATCAAGAAGGTTTCAGAGGGAGTGTTACCTTGTCACTTCCCCTTAAGTCACTTCTCCCCTCTCCCCCAAAATGTCTGGAAACACCTAAGTGAGACGTTAAAGTTTGCGGTTTGTTATGCAGCCAAACCTTGAGGCCAGTACTGACGTGTTGTTGCTTGACATTGATGGATGTAGGTGTCGCCGGGACTGACAAGCAGGTCTAAATTACATTACATTAGCTTGCTTCCCTCCAGCCTCTCAAGGCTAACGCTGCCCATCATAGCAATGTGTGGGCAACCTGGGAGAGAGAGCGAGGGGGAGTGACGGCGCCTGTTTCAAACCAATTACGGCACAATGGCACAGCAGTACTGCTGGATTATGGTAATAATGGACACGTGAAACGCTGGCAGTTGTGCTCGTGAAGGTGTGATGACCATAAAGAAACACAGCCTTTGCTCTGGATTAGCATGATGCACATGATGCTCATGCAGGAAGTGCCAATCAAGACAAGTTACTGGTGCAAGCACACAGTAAAAGTATGGAATAGTTCACCCAAAAATAAAACAAATTGCTAAAAATGTACACATCCTCATGAGGTTATCCAAGATGTAGATGAGTTTGTTTCTTCATCAGAACAGATTTGGAGAAATTTAGCATTACATCACTTGCTCACAAGTGGATCCTCTGCAGTGAATGGGTGTCCTAACAGCTGATAAAAACATCACAATAATATACAAGTAATCCACACCACTCCAGTCCATCAGTCAACACCTTGTAAAGTGAAAATCTGCGTGTTAGTCATTAACAAATCTATCAAGTTTTCTCTTTAAACTGTTGCTTCCTGCTAAAATATGAGTTCTCTATCCATAATAATGCTTTCTCGTCTGAATCAGGAGAGAAATATGCACAGGTCAAGCACTGTTTACAAGCAAAAACTGTCCAAAATATCTCCAAACAAATATATGGCTATTTTAATGTGAGAGGAAAACTTTTTCAATGGATTTAGTGTTATTATGGACTTATATTTTTGGCCACAAGTGTTAAAACACCTTACTGATGGATTTGTTTCCTATAAACACACAGCTTTTCACTTCACAAGATGTTAACTGATTAATTGCAGTGGTGTGGATTACTTGTGGATTATTGTGATGTTTTTATCAGCTGTTTGGACTCGCATTCTGACGGCACCCATTCACTGCAGAGGATCCACTGGTGAGCAAGTGATGTAATGCTAAATTTCTCAAAATCTGTTCTGATGAAGAAATAAACTTGGACAGCCTGAGGGTGAGTACATTTTCATTTCTAAAAAAAAGAAAAAGAAAAGAAGAATCATGCACTAGTAAAACAACTACTATAATGTGTTGAAATGTTTGTGATTAAGGCTATATATTTTTCTTTTTTAATGTATTGTTTTTTTATATATTAAAATCTTATTTCATTAGATTATAACTTATTTTGAACTGTTATTAATGGAAAAAGATACTGTTTGCAGCCGAACGGAGTAGTCACATCACACACCAGAAGTGTCCAACAGCACCCTGTTAACTAGTTAAACTATAACTTGGTCATCTATATAAATTATTCAGTTCATGATTCTGAATTCTCACACACTGGGAGAGACACGTGTGTGATACATTATTACAATAATTTTCATGATGGTGGGAATGAGTTTTAAAACCAACAAACTTTGACCAGAGATATCAGTATAAAATCAGGTTCAGATAAACTAATCCATGCTGATTATTTCTGAGTTGTCATTCAGTGCATGTCGCATTTTAATTTGTGATATAGTCTACATTGTTACATCCTTTAGCTATTGCTGATGGCCATAATAAAATAATGTAGCTCAAGAAATCACAGATGCCAATCTATGTGCCCCACGAGAACAGACAATTATGATGGGGCAGAATAATGTGAACCAAACTACCAACAAAATGCCTCCTGTTACATAAAAAAAACAATTAACTGCAAAACTGAAACACCCGTTCTATCTTTATCTGCCTATAATTCCTTTAAAGAAATGTGACGTCGTAAATTCTGTTATATGTCCAGTGTGCAAATTTGCGTACACAAATAAAATTACAGATACACGAGCCAGCAAACTTCAATTTGAGTCAAACTGTTTACAAGTGCACCTGCCTTTTCAAAGCCACGCTGAAACACATTACAAGTATCACAATCCATCCAGTCACTCCACACGCCATATTGTAAACAATTAGCTTGTGCAATATGGTGCCTATCACAAAACTTAATTAAAAGCGCTATGAACACTTTAAAAGGAAATTGTTTCATGACATTTATAAAACCTGAAATATCACCGACCCACAGTCTGATATAAATGACATTTTGCGTAAACAGAAATGAGTTTGAGAAATTTATGATCTAATATCATCCACTGAAATCCAGGCTTTGGTTGCCCTGTGATGCCGTAAGAAAAGTTCAAACTGACCTTTCATACTTATGGAGCCCTGCACGTGACATGCAAGAAAAAAATAATAAAATCGTGCGCACAATTTACTAAAACGTGCACAAGATTACTATTTCACTCCCTCGATTTGCTAAATCGTGCGCACGATTTACTAATTCGTTCCCTCGATTTATAAATGATGTGCATGATTTAGCAAATCGAGGGAATGAATTAGAAAATCGTGTGCACAATTTATAAATCGAGGGAATGAAATAGTAAATCCTGCACGAGATTTAGCCCACTATTTTTTTTCTGCATGTCATGTGCGGTGCTCTGTACATACTTGAGATGTAAGATGAAATAATTTCCTTTGGTTAGTCAATTCAAGGCCTATGTGAGGTGAGGTGTTTAGTTGGTTTGGATAGTTTGCCTCTGCTGGTAGATGTCGTAACTACACTACAATTATGCTGGCTTACAAATGTGCATTATGTTTAATTTAATTTAATTTAATTTACATCAACATATATAATCATATGCATATATATATATATATATATATATATATATATATATATATATATATATATATAGTGGGGGGGGGGGTATTTGATCTCCTGCTGATTTTGTACGTTTGCCTACTGACAAAGAAATGACCAGTCTATACTTTTAATGGTAGGTTTATTAGAACAGTGAGAAACAGAATAACAACAACAACAACAAAAAAATCCAGAAAAACGCATTTCAAAAAAGTTATAAATTGATTGGCATTTTAATGAGTCAAATGAGTGTTTGATCCCCTATCAATCAGCAATATTTCTGGCTCCCAGGTGTCTTTTATATAGGAAAGGAGCTGAGATTAGCTGACCCTTTAAGAGAGTGCTCCTCACAGTGGCCCCAGTGCAGGCTATAACGACGGGCCCCCTGGGCTGCACGTTATGAAGCACATACAAAAAAAACGCTCCTGTCTAGGAGGGAACCCATATAAGCGAATTTGTGCCTAACCTAATTAATTTAGACCAACTAAAATCAGTATCTTATCTGTTTCTTATATTAAATTGAACAGTTCTCATTGCGTGCGTCTCTCTCCAACACACACGGCAACCGCATTCCTCTCCTAGAGTCAAGAGAGCACGACCATCTCGAGGCACGCACGGTCGGATGTACCAAAAGAAAGAAACATACATCTCCATTCTGTAAGAAATTTGTTGGTATATGTTAAAAAACAGGCGGTCTATCACTGTGTTATAGCGAGCGCTCGTTGCCGCTGTTATTAGTTCTCTCTTGGCGCTCGTGCACAATGCGCATCTTCACACAGACGATCGAGCGCTTTGTTCTGGTAAAAGCACGAAACAAAATGTACACATGTAATGCTAAAATGTGTCTTTGCTCTTGATATACAATCATTGATGAACACCACTTTGGTTTTAATGAGAAAAAAAAAAAAAAAAAAAACTATACGAGGGTGGATTCTAACCCCGAACCTCAAAATTGTTTGACAAAAGTTCTACCGCTAGATCATTAGAGCACGCAAGTAATTGTCACATATTTGTATATTTATTCACTACTGTGAAGACTCTTGGCATGAATTACATTATATTATTAATATTTCTATATTAATATAGTAACTTTATCGCCAGGGGCCCACTTGCGATGTGGGCCAGCCAGTGTGCGCTGTGGGCCCCCCCGCCGGTCCCCAGTGCGGCTGCATTGCCTGCACTTTCTGTAGTTACGCCACTGGCTCCTAATCTCAGCTTGTTACCCGTATAAAAGACAACCTGTCCACAGAAGCAATCAATCAATCAGATTCCAAACTCTCCGCCATGGCCAAGACCAAAGAGCTGTCCAAGGATGTCAGGGACAAGATTGTAGACCTACACAAGGCTGGAATGGGCTACAAGACCATCGCCAAGCAGCTTGGTGAGAAGGTGACAACAGTTGGTGCAAATATTCGCAAATGGAAGAAACACAAAAAAACTGTCAATCTCCCTCGGACTGGGGCTCAGTGCAAGATGTCACCACGTGGAGATTCAATGATCATGAGAATGTGAGAAATCAGCCCAGAACTACACTGGAGGATCTTGTCAGTGATTTCGAGGCAGCTGGGACCAAATAGTCACCAAGAAAACAATTGGTAACACACTACGCGTGAAGGACTGAAATCCTGCAGCGCACGCAAGGTCCCGCTGATCAAGAAAGCACATGTACATGCCCGTCTGAAGTTTGCCAATGATTCAGAGGAGAACTGGGTGAAAGTGTTGTGCTCAGATGAGACCAAAATCAAGCTCTTTGGCATCAACTCAACTCACCGTGTTTGGAGGAGGAGGAATGCTGCCTATGAACCCAAGAACATCATCCCCACCATCAAACATGGAGGTGGAAACATTATGCTTTGGGGGTGTTTTTCTGCTAAGTGGACAGGACAACTGCACCGCATCAAAGGGACGATGGACGGGGCCATGTCCAGGGCATTGAAAATGGGTCGTGGATGGGTATTCCCAACCCATTCTCACACCCAACTCGTCACATATTGAAGCTTGGTCAGGACCACTTGGCGTCGCTTTTTGACGCTCAAGGTACCCCTTAGCGTCATTTTTCGACTTGCAGGGTCCTCCGTTACTTTAAATAGGAAACCCTTAGCGTCAATATGCCGACGCCATACTGGGAATTTTATCGTCATAATTAAATTATATATTGGGTAATAACATTGCCATTGTTGCATATATGTTGGGGTGTGATTTTTCAATGTAAACAGCCACAAGAGTTTTATTTATATTACATTATTTACACATTAATGAGCACATAACCCAACCCCTGCCCCTAAACCTACCATTTGTCAATAAAGCAAAAGATATAACAGGCAGATACAACTACCGTCATAATTTATTCCAAAAATATTAATATTCCAAGTCTTCTGAGGCAAAACATTTGATTTGTGAGAGGAATAGACGCGATCGCAGTCTCCGTCCGCCGTTAATCCTGTATGCTGCAGTCTCTGTGCGCGGTAGAGCGAATTCAAAAAATGCCGCCAGAAGAAGCCTTACGTCAGCCTTGGTTGTGAAATGCTATTGGCTCTTGTGTGTCTCGTGACCGATTGCGTTATGCTGTTCTGACAGGCTATTGGCTCTTGTGTGTCTCGTGACCGATTGCGTCATGCTACGTGACGGTAGTATCTTTTTGAATGAGATGTCAGCGCATTAACGGAGTGGGATCATTTTCAGCGATTAAAACCTTGTGTTTTGCTCTCTTCTTCTCATAAAGACTTCGTATGGCTTCAGAAGACTTGGAATGCAACACGACTTGTTTGTAATGCGTTTATTCTGCTTGTTTATGGTCAGTTTTTGCAATAAATACCGGTGACTGCACTTACATTTGCCCGTTACGTGTTTTATATTGTTCAGAAGTGGGTAGGTTTAGGGTAGGGGTGGGTTAGGTGCTCCAATAAAAGTATAAATGTATATAAAATTATTTATATTTTTACAAATGCATGCAAACCATTAAACTAAGACAAACAACGGAAGAGAACGTATTGTCATTTTCCATAAGCGTCTTGACCTGATGCATAAAGCAAACAATTGAAAGCAATGGAGATCCTATTTTGTCATATACTGACGCCTAGGGGCACCTTTGGCGTCTTCATAGTGACGCGAAAGGAGTTTGACCATGCTTCAATTTTTGACGCCTTGGGAGTGAGAATGGGTTGGTATTCCAGCATCACAGTTACCCGAAACACACGGCCAAGGAAACAAAGGAGTGGCTCAATAAAAAGCACATTAAGGTCCTGGAGTGGCCTAGCCAGTCTCCAGACCTTAATCACATAGAAGATCTGTGGAGGGAGCTGAAGGTTTGAGTTGCCAAACGTCAGCCTCGAAACCTTAATGAGAGGATCTTTAAAGTGGAGTGGGACAAAATCCCTCCTGAGATGTGTGCAAACCTGGTGGCCAACTACAAGAAACGTCTGACCTCTGTGATTGCAAACAAGGTTTTTGCCACCAAGTACTAAGTCATGTTTTGCGAAGGTGTCAAATACTTATTTGACTCATTAAAATGCAAATCAAATTATAACTTTTTTGAAAATTTGTTT
The DNA here is from genome assembly GCA_036784905.1 of Acrossocheilus fasciatus. Lineage (NCBI taxonomy): Eukaryota > Metazoa > Chordata > Actinopteri > Cypriniformes > Cyprinidae > Acrossocheilus > Acrossocheilus fasciatus. The sequence goes on along the minus strand of CM071949.1, from coordinate 26,515,551 downwards.
TTGTTGTTATTCTGTCTCTCAATGTTAAAATAAACCTACCATTAAAATTATAGACCGATCATTTCTTTGTCAGTGGGTAAACGTACAAAATCAGCAGAGGATCAAATAACCCCCCCCCCCCACCCACTGTGTGTATATATATATATATATATATATATATATATATAATATCAAATCAGATCTAAAATGCTTTACATGCTTATTTATTTTGTTGCAATCAACATATAATCATATGCATTTAATGATATTTTTGTAATACTATATGCTGACAATTTTCCATTAATACATTTTTTTTACATTTTTTTATTTGTTTGAATCAAATTTAAATTGCATAATGTATATTATTCTATTTATTCTATACATTTCATCAAATGTCTTATTTATTCATTCATTCATTCATTCATTCTTCAAACCGCTTACTACCACTTATCCTTTGTAGGGCCCAGGTTATTTTATTTTATTTTATTTTATTTTATTTTAAACTGTATAGTAGAAAAATGACAGGAAATTTAAATAAGAAAGGGAAATGAAATTACACAAGCTGTTCATTCTTTATTGATCCATGTTTATTCAAACCCTTGTTGCCCACGTGACCACCACAGCTCAATGTGTGTAAACCACTAGGCCAAGTCTCCTACACCATTCACTTTTAAATTTTACTGTATAGGCATTTTTATTCTCAGAGTCTGAAAATTAATCTGTTCTTCACTCCGCCAGCGATTCACGTTGGGTATCAGGAGGTTTGCAGTTCAAACAGCCTGATTGAATTTGATCTGTGATTGTTCATGCTTAAATGTGTGTAAGATGGCTTTCCATTAGCAAACGGGAAAACCCATCCATTCTCCCTCGAACACTCATTTTTCTTTTTGCATCCCACTTTCACCTTCTCCTTTTGTTCATTTAAATAGTGGTATTACCACCAGGAATCAGTTGAGGTGATTAATAACTCTATAACTCAAATTCAACATGCATGAAATGACACTCTGACCTTGGCTTCACCAGCAAACTGGAGAATGACTGCAAAGCGTCTGCTAATTGAATGTTTGAGGTGAGAGAGAACAGCTGAAAGACAGACAGACAGACAGAGAGAGAGAAAGAGAGAGAGATAGAAACCTCCTTGTGAATGAAGCCATCAGCCTGCCAGCGCTGACAACACTCACAGAGTTGAGCAGCTCTTGTGTTGGCGGAGGGTGAGCGTGGCATCGAGAGTGAATATACACACACGCTCTGTTTAAAGCGAGAAGACACTTGTTTAATTATGGGCCACTGCGCTGTTTATTTGCCACAAAAAAGATTCACAGTCGACCCTCAAATTGCTGCGGGTGCAGACAGACTCTGTTACATTCCAATGATTCAGGGGCAGAAAAACACAGTAGGTTCATTGATTTTTATGCAGCTCTATTATATACGGCTCCTGACATGCCTGCATTGCTCTTCACAGACAGAGTGCTTCTGTTGAACCTCAGAATGAGCTCAGGAGGGTCCAGACTGGGAAACTGGACACTGATTGGTCAGACTATATATCACATGACTATGCACCGTCATCACCTTCAGAAATCCTTCATTTAACATTTTTAAAACATTTTAATATAAATATATATTCTCTAAATCTTTAATAATATATTATATAGTTTATTTTGTTGTATATTCTATATACTATAAGGTTTTTTAATGCTTTAAGTCATCATAAAATCCAATTATCTGACCATTTTACTACCATAATATGACATATCCATAGGATTCAAAAAGTATAAAAAAATACACAAATATAATAAATAATATAATATAATAATAAAATAAAGACAAAAAGAGGTCATGAACCATTCTACCACTCAAAAGTTTGGGTCGGTAAGATGTTTTTGAATGAAGTCTCTATTATTTGATCAAAAAAAAAAAAAAAAAAAAAGACAGCAAAAAACAGTGATATTGTGAAATATTATTATAATTTAAAATGTTTTATATTTTAATATATTTTGAAATGTAATTTATTCATTTGATGGCAAAGCTGAATTTTTTTCTAATATGCTGCCTGTACTTAAGAAGCAGATATTGTTAATATAAATGATAAAAACATTTATTTATTTATTTATTCTAGGATTCTTTGATAAATAGAAAGTTTAAAAGAACCGTTTTAATTTGAAATATGTTTTTTTTCTAGTATTATAATTGTCTTTGTCAATTCTGATTAATTTATTCCATCCTCGCAGAATAAAAGTATTATTTTCTTTCAAAAAAAAAAAAAAAAAAAGTTACTGACCCCAAACTTTTGATACGTAGTCAATCTCAAATGTTTAAAGCATTTTTTTTTCCACTTACTATTTTTCTTTTTTACTGTAAGCAGTGTGTAATTTCTCTCTCTGTCTCCACCTCTCATTTCTGCTCTCCAGCAGTGCTTTAACACTGCTGTCTCTCTATGCGAACAACAATTTAGGAAATTTTCACCTGCCTTGAAGTCCAGAACAACGGTGAAGGGTGGACTAAGAATTATTGCCAGATATCTGTCTCTCCCTCTTCTCCTCTCCTTGTCACTCTCTTGTTATTTGCAGGAGAGTAATTGTTGCCATGTTAATATTTTAGGTTGACATTGACACGGCAGGGCATGGCTGCGAGCGGGACAGCGAATATCAAAAGATTTCCGTACACAAAGGCATCAGTCATCCGGAGCGATTCATCACCTGCTTCAGACCGGGGAAAGTTTTTATTCACACATACAGATCTTCTGTGCAGTTTATCTGCTCACAGCCTGTCAGCAACTCAATATCCTTTTGGCTCGGACAGATATTACAGTGAGGTCAAACTTATAAACTTATACGCACACTGTTATTCACAAGTTTAGGGAGAGTAAATTTTGTAAATGGTTTTTGAAAGAAGTCTCTTATACTCACCAAGGCTGCATTTATTTGATTAAAATACAGTAAAAGCAGTAATATAGTAAAATATTATTACAATTTAAAATAGCTCTTTTCTATTTTAATCTATTTTAAAATGTAATTTATTCATGTGATGCATAGCTGAATTTTCAGCATAATTACTCACGCCTTCAGTGTCACGTGAAATAAATATATATATATATATAGTGACGGGAGGAGCCAACGACAGACACAGTGGGTGTGGCGTCAGGCCTCGGAGAGGTTTTTATTAAACAAAAAAAATGATAAAAGAAAGTGTCCAGGGGGAAGAAGTGTCCATAAAACAGGGGGGATCTGGTGTCCTCGTCGTGCTTCGGGGCTTGTGCAGGAGGGCAGTGTTCCAGAAGGGAAGGGTCCAGGCAAGGGGCGGAGTCAGGTGGCCGCACACGCTCCCGCGGTCCTGGGCACGAGGGGCGGCGGCTTCTCTGGAGCGGCGGCTCTTCCTCTTCTGCCTCTTACGGGCATTGGCGGGATGGACGGCCCGGCATCCTGGCCCGACGGCCGTTATACGGGTGCGGCTTGCACGATGACTCTGGAGGTTCCGCGGCTCACATCCTCGGCGGCGCGATGTCCCTCGACGCACCCTTCCTGGACCCACGAGGACACCAGCGTGCATGCACGGGGGAAGAGACCGGTCTCCCGAGGAGAGGCGCGCTCGGCATTTAACGGCGGCGGTGATGAGGCTTAATTCAGTCCAGCTGTGCCTCATCACACGCCGCCAGCCCACGTTAGTCCCACGCCCCTCCTCTCATCCACCCACTCCAGTCGGGAGCCTGGTGAAGGGCGGCGAATAAGGGACGGGGTGGTGATGATGAGGGGGAGGGCCACCGATCCGTCACAATATATATATATATATATATATATATATATATATATATATATATATATATATATATATATATATATATTTTAACAATTACTAACCCCGAAATGTTTGAACGGTAGTGTAGGTGCACTTCAAGCATGAAACTACCACAAAGATCTTTGTATTCAGAACTCAATGCTCTGCTTCAAACAGTTCAAGCTATGGGCTCCTTTACTTTTTTTCTCTGCTTTACAAAGGACAACCCCATAGAGTTATTATTTAAATCACATGTTTTGCTGTAAGGTAGAGCTAAAGATGTACTGTAGGATTCCTGTCATACCCTGAGCTGGGTTTCCTTCACCATATATGAATAAACATATATGATAATGTAAATATATGCACACTTACTAGTCACAGTCAGAAACGAAAAAAGAAAAGAAAAAAAAAAGATGAAGAGTGATGGAGAAAAAGAGGGAGAGAACAAAAGCAGCTCAAGAGCAGCAGATAAAGCAAAGCACTTAAAGTAACAGTCCTGAAGAGCCCGATGTAATGACCATTAGTGCAAGAAGCTTCTGTCTCCTTCAAAAGTAATGGGGAGATAGCAGAAATGTTCCAAACCTAGTGAGTTTCAAGACAAAAAAAAAAAAAAAAAACTAACCTGTTTCAGTGTATATCAGTATAACCTGTGATGTCTAATTTATACTTTTCTCGAAAGGAAAAGGTAGGCAATATATTTATGCTGCCTTTTGGCCAGATTTCAAGGCAGCTAATCCCAAAATGCATTGCTACAACATCACCCAAATTACTATGTGAAGCAAAAGAGATGTCCTTCATACATGTAATTATTTTCATATTAAGAAAAATTGGTAACTAATGAAGTTACTGTATTTGTAAACAAGGACATGTAGTTTTTTTTTAAGATATCAAAACATTTTTCTTCAGCAAACATGCATTCTTTATTTTTATTTTTTTAAGTTATTTTGAGCCTTCTATTCATTAAAGAATCCTGAAGAAAATAAGATTAAAATATGATAACAGGAAGACATGTTTCTTAAGCAGCAAATCAGCATTTAAAAACCAGAATACCAGTATGAAAACAATATTTGCACTGTTATTCAGATTTTTTTTTTTATTAATACTTTTTTATTCTGCAAGCATGTATTAAATTAATCAAGTGCTAATAATGATATTTCTAAAGTTACACAAGATTTCTATTTTAAATAATTGTTCTTTTGAACTTTCTATTAATCAAAGAATCCAGAAAAAAAGATAATAAAAAATAAGAAGAAATTCTTGAGCAGCAAATCAGCATATTAGAATGATTTCTGAAGGATCATGTGACACTGAAGACTGAAGTAATGATGCTGAAAAATCAGTTTTGCGTCACAGAAATAAATTACATTTAAAAAAACAAAAAAACAACAACAAAAAAAACTTATAACTGGTTTTACTATATTTTTGGTTAAATAAATGCAGCTTTGGTGAGCATAACATTAAAAATCTTATCAGTCCCAAATGTGTGAAAGATGGTGGTTTTATTAATATTTTACTATATTTATTGTACTTTATGATTTCCATTCACACTGTCAAGTGTCCATTGTTAGACTATTACCTTGTTAGCTTAACAGCATATAAAGCCAAACACTATCAATTATGTGCTGAGTCTCTTGTGAGTGAGAAGTGCTATTGGAATGATTCGCAGAGTTGTTGCCTATGTAAAACGTTCCAAATCAGTCACTTACAAAGCTTTATTGCAGTTAGGATGCTGTTTTAGAAAGCAAGACAGCTCACTAGGCTTTGGAATAGAAGAACTGAGGTCAACAACAGCTGTGATTTCCCTCTTTCCAGCCTACTTTTTTTCCTGCCCGGAGGACACAGTGTGAACTTGCACGCTAGCTCTTCCCTCTTGAATATGTAACACTGGCAACAATAAATTAAAATTACTGGCAAGAAAAAAAAAAGAGCCTGCAGAAGAGGTTTCAGAGAGCTTTTGGAGAGCAGCAAGTGAGCAGCAGCGCGCAAGGGCCAACAATAGAACTGTAAACATCTCACTACAGATGCTGATCTGAGTTTTCTGTGGTAATTTTTTATTGTGAGAGCTGTGTCAATTCCATCTGCATGCACATAGACAGGGATCAGACAGCAGCCACATGTTTTACAACTTATTTGCTGCTGTCGTTAGTCATTTATCTATTTTTTTTTACAACAATGAAACAGCACTGTAACATATCAGAAGTTGAGAAAACTCAAAAACCTGAGGCAACCAGCTTCAGGACTTTATTGAGTATTTTTTTTTTTTAGTATAATAGTGATGTTGAACATTTGAACATTTGTTTAACTTGTGAATCGATTTGGTGCAGTGTTATTTTAGTATTGTTATATTGTATTTTTTATTAATATTTTGAATCAGTTTTTATTTTTATATGTTCCATTTTCATTTTAAATGTATATAGTAGTACATAGTGAATATAGTAGAACTAACTGACTTTTTTTAAAATTTATTTATAAATTAGTTTTATTTCAAGTAATGATTTTATTTTATTTTTTTTAACTTTTAGATTTACATAACCCTGGTTTGGTGATCAAATTGAAAAGGTTATAAATGTTATTTTCTACACCAAAGCAAGTTTCAGTGTTATTTTAGTATAATTAAGAAAATATAGTCTTTATTAATATTTTGAATTAGTTTTTATTTTTATATTTTCATTTTAATTTTAGTTAAAGTTTTATTATTTTTTGTTTTGTTTTTGTTTCTTTTAAACACACACACACACACACACACACACACACACACACACACACACACACACACACACACACACACACACATCAAGTTAAACAATTAAAAATTGCAACTGCTTAAAAAAATAGGTTATTTTATTTTATTTCTGTTAATGTTTATTTTATTTAACACAATGAAAAGATTTGCTGTTGTGTATCTGGCTGAAATGGAAAAACATCTTTCAGACAAACACTAATCACCCCAATGGTGACTTGAAACATAACTTTTACAAAAAAAGTGCCATCAAAAACAATATATACTGCTAAAGCATATGTTATTTCTGAATACAGCATATTTATGTCATCATGATGTGCATCAACAGTGATCAAACTAAGCATGCACAACCTCACCACCAAACTTGTCATTGTAAGTTATTGCATTCTAATATTTTAAGCTACTTTAACTAAATGGCCTTCAAATGTTATGTATGTAAATAAATGTGTATGTACATAAATGTTATAAATGTAATATCAACCTTTTTCTACATTTGATAGTTCAGTCAGCCTTTAAAATAGAGTTTGTCTGACAAAACAAAAGCTGGATTTTTTATAGTGGCATTGGAGGGCGCAGCTGTCGTCACAAACTTTCATCAACTAAGTTAACCTAATCCACAGCAAACCACTCTCCAAAGAGGTCTTTAAGGGCTCCGCAAATGGATTCGTAGGAGGCACAGAGGTAAGACCGTCTACCCACCTGTTGTTTGAACCTTTACAGAGATGGAAAAACACAGAAAGAGAGCGTTTCTTAGGTCAGAGGAATGACACCGGTGCTCCTCCCTCCCCGTGGAGATCAAGATTGCGCTGTTAGTGACAGACAGGTTTTACAGCCTAGTGTGAAAAATCAATGCCATTGAATCTTCACAACAGGTGTATACCGAGCCCCCACAGATTCAGTGAGGAGAAACACAATTACCTCTCAGTAATGGCAGACCGAAGAGAGATAACACCAGTGCGCTTGGCCCAGAGGAGGTGGAACTGTCACAGACACGTACGGTGCTCATATTGGGGTCTAAACCTGAAAGTGTTCATCTGATTCCCAGAAAACAGCCCTTATGACCCCTCAAAGCAAAGCTATCGTTACGTAAATCCATGATCTCCAAAGATATGTGCCTCGGATAAGTCAGGAAAGCCCTGAAGGTGCGCACAGAATATGTTGTTGACATACTGAGGTCGTGGCCTATAAGTGTTTTTTCTCCCGGGCACAGTTTACATTGGACATCAGTGGTGTACCATTTCATTCCAGATAAATCCTGACACCATTAAAATGCTAAACATAAAGTCAGCGATACTTGTTTTTTTCCACATTTATCTAATTTGAAAATGGAACATACATAAAACTGTAGAATTCCATTCAAAAGAGATAGGAATTAATATTTTGGCTCAGCAAGGATGCATTCAATTGATCTAAAGTGACAGTAAAGATATTTATAATGTTAGAAAAGATTTCTTCTTCAAATAAATGCTGTTCTATGGACTTTCTTTTCATCAAAAAAAAAAAAAATGCATCATGTTTTCAAATAAATATTAGGAAGCACAATTGTTTTCAACATTGATAATATAAAGATATATGATGATTACTGAAGGATCATGTGCACTGAGGACTGTAGTAAATTCAGCATTGCCATCAAAATAATTAATTACATTTTGAAATGTATTCAAATAGAAAACAGTTATTCTAAATTGTAATAACATTTTACAGTATTACTGTCTTTTTGATCAAAACATCCAGCTTTGGACAACATAAGACCAAAGAAAAAAAAAAAAGCATATAATTATGTATGCTAAAGAGAGGTTGACGTAAAATGAAAACTTATGATATAAAATGAATATTAATAGACCAGTAATATAATTAATTCATATTTTGTATAAGAGTAAGTAAGTAAATTAATGACATTGAAAGTGTAAATTTTTTTTACAGACTGTCGTGTATCCTTGCTTCCAGCGCAAAATACTTTTGGGAACATCTCAAATCACGCATGGAGAACATGAACACAAAGCTTTGTTGATGTGAGCTCAAACGCTTTGTCATTAAAACAAAATCAAACAAAATACTGACATTTATGCAAATGTTTCATTGAACTTGTCACTCAAGATGTTATTTGTAATAGAAAATTTTGTTTTCAAATTAAATAAAAAAATAAATAAATAAATATGAAATGACTTTTGGACTCTTGTGTATATGTACTTTTTCATCTAAATTAACTGTAAAACTTATTTTATTATATTCTGCAACCTGGAATCAAACATGATACCTTTGCGTCAGTAGGAATCTTCACCTTTAGGCTGCTATTGGCTTCATGCAAATCCTGTTCATCTTTGGGTGTTTGTTAATTAGATCAGAGAACATTGACACCAGTGCCAGAGATACACAGAGGAACATATCACTGCAATAAAGACTTCATAAGTCTGGCATTGAATCTACAACATAAATGTCATTACAGAGAATATGAGCTTATAGGCTTTTTGTAAATCAAAACTCTAACTACTAAACTAATTATCTACAGTAATACAGTGACTTACTACAAATACAATCAAGTTGTTTTCCTCGCCTCAAGTAAATTTAGCACGCTTCATTCTAATTTATTTCTATAATATGCTGACACTGCTGACAGCAGACTTCGGATAGAAATCTGACGGATACGTAAATAGGTTTATTTGTGAATATGAGGATGTGAAAACCCTGCACACGGTGTTTTGACTTGTGCGTCATGTCCAGTCTCCTGTGGATGTAACCCACACAGAACGACAGTCTGATTGTGAAAAGAGATGGAAAAATGACATCTGTGTTCCTCCACAACTAATATTAAGCTTCAAAACTGTCAGTTTGCAACTCAATTTTTTGTGGGGATTCAGTTACTAGGCACTTCAAAAATACCATTGTCACACAAGTTGCACTATAAACAGATTCATATTTTATCTTTGTATAGTTTGCATGTAACTCCTAACTTTTTTCTGTTGCATTGTTATTCTATTTATTTTTTTATTTTTTTAACAGGCATGTGACAACTTACACCTTATAACGTCACACAACTTTAACATGTTTTGAAACTGCTGCAAGTTTGTCGCTTTTTAGTGTCTTTATTGAGACGCATCCTCTGAGATTTTTGCTTTCAGTGATAAACCTTGAACGTCAATAGACTTTTAGCATGAGAATAGGCACGGAAATGCTGTTTTCATTATGTGTCCGAGTACATTCTAATGGCAATTCATAACTATTTTACGTTTTAGTGAATATGTGGCTAACTCATACAGTCTCATTTATACATTTTCGTATGATCTGCTTACACCTTACTGACGGTTTTATGCTCAGTGGATAGGAGATAATTTTATGCAAATGTAAAATAGTTACATTTACAGTAACTTTGTCAATATGACATAATATATTGAGGTAAGATTACAAAACATTTTTTTAGTTTCAGGCAATTTTTAGAAACCTAATAGTTTAGTTGTTTTAGACATTACTAATCCCTAAACCAAACCACTTAACAATGTAAAGCACAGAACATGCAGATAAAAATACAGTCACAGTAATTTATTAACAATCTACAAAAATTCCAAGCCTTTTGAGTAACTATTAGTTTGGTGGAAGAAAACTAAATTTGAATGCCTTTATAGGAATGAATGAATGAATTAATGAATAAATGTTTTTTGTATTGTGGTAAGGTATACTGAAGGTGCTCAGAAATATCTATATATTTTTTTTTTATATATATATATACTTTTATAAAAATTAAATGCATTGTAAATATACAATACGTTTTTCTTTAAAGAAAAATTAAAGTGTAACTTTGAGGAGCAAATTAAGAGATATTTTTTATCATAAAAATAGTATGTTTTAAACAATACCAGCAACACTTGTGAAGTGGAGAAATCAGAAAAATCTGAAAGTAGAACTGAAAAGACGAATATTGTGTGTGATCATTTATCTGATTTATGCTATGTGACTGGTAGATGCTAAACCATCTGACTTTCCTATTGGTTAGTCATAAGCTTACATTTTGACTTTCTTTGTATTTAAATAAGTCTTTTTTTTTTTTGCATTTGCATTTGCATTTGCAGTGCGCTGAAACGTTGGCAAAATAAACAGTATTATTTTCAGTTCAACTTTCTGATTATTCTGACTTCTCCACTTCACAAATGTTGCTGGTATTGTTCAAAAATACTTTTTGCCCCCTTCAATACACCCTTTTGTGAAGTTGCACCAGAAGAACCACACAAAACTTTTGCATAGTGACATCAAGGTTTCTTGTTAAAAGAGACACTAAAGGCCCTTCGTCTTTGAAATGCTTACATACTTCCACATGTGCTCTTTCAGAAAGGTATATTTGCATATGGTATTTGCTTTCTTTCCACGTCTTTCCTGCCAATGCTGCCTTGAAGTCTTTCATTGTTAATGCCACACTGCACACACTGTATGCTCAGGATGCAAGCTTTGCAAAATGTGCACTTGACACCATTTTTTGCTGTGTGCAACTAAGTGGACACAGCACATATAAAGGGTTTAGCATGATGTGTATAATGACACATAGAGAATGCCTTGGGATTGAGAAGGAGTTTTTTCAGTCACCCCATCACAATCCCAAAGCCTCATTTGAAATCTTTACCTACATAGTTCACGGACGGTTGGAGGACAGAATATCAGCATACTTCAACTTTATGTGAACGTAATGTTCTTGAGGACAGTTTTGTTGTAAGCAATAAAATACATCTGCTGCCATGTGCAACGATTATTACTTTGACATGTTTTTTACATGAGCACAGATGTATGTTGTGCATCTTGTCTTACGTTCACCTCTCTCTGTTCTATCTAATGATAGCATTTTATGTCCCGACAAATAGACGACAGCTGGGACGTTATGGCCTCTTCCTTCACTTCTCCAGCGTGGAAGGCAGCAAAAAAATGGATGGAATCAAAGCTCTCAGTCCTTCGCAAATATCTGGGTCATTCCTAATATGCAGTACATTTTCATATCCCCATCATATGTGATTTATTGGACTGAAATATATTGGACAAATTTCAAACTTTGAAGATGGAAAGCTTATTCGTTATTATTTTGGTGTATGTGGATGGTGCGGTTTCTGGCTCTGGATGCTTGAAAACAAAACATTTTGCTTTCTTTTACAAATCTCAGTTAAGCATTATCAATAGTTATAATTCATAAAGATTAAGTGCACTTAACTTGACCACATGCACTTAACAGGTGAAATATTGCCTCAGGCATCCGTATTAATTTTTTAACGGTAACATAACACAAATGATACTTAGCTTGTACTCATACTTGTAGTGTCGTTCACACAAGGCCCCCGTGTCTGAATAGAGAGGAATTTTTAACCAATTATTTTGTCATCATCTGCCAAGCTGACTTCTCTGCATATGGGGAATAATAAAAGGAGTTGTACCTTATCAGGAATGTGATTTGTTTCTTTTCAAGCCATATGTCTTTCTCTCGCCTGCTTTTTGATGGAACACAAGGCTTTATCAGAGAGCATCAGAATTTCCTGCCACGTCAACTATTTCTTCCTGAGAAGCAGTCAAAACAAACAAAAAAAAGAGAAAAGGCAACACTTAATCTTTCCCGCTACTCTGAACTGTGTGCCTTAGTAGTCTAGAGAGAAAACTATTGATTTGTCAGAGAGCGTGAAAGAGATCGATCAGGCCAGTCATCTCATTTGAAGGTGATCCAAGGTGACACCTCACACGGCTTAGAAAATTCAACAACAGTCCTCTCTGAGTATACCAAACCCATTATATCTGGCTGAAAAAAAAAACCAACAACACAAAATGTCAACTTCTATAGAAAGGAACATTTTCCTCACAAGGAAATGTTCAAGTTACAAGCAAGTCAATATGTTTTAGATTTCTCGCAAACATTGCAAATGAAATTAAATAATGTATTTTTATATGACACTATGAAACCAATATACCACAAGTTATGTTACTTTTATCTTATTATTATTATTATTAGTTTACAGGATATCCGCTATGCATCTAGCAGGTTCTCTTGTCCAAAAATGAAAATTAAGCAACTTACATTTCAGTCAAGGTATATTTTATCAGTTCATGCATTCGCTGGGAAATCGAACCTTGATGTTGGCCTTGGTGTTACCATTGCTATGTTTGAGCAACTACAAATATCCAATGCTAAATTATAAACAAAATGCTTTTAGCGAAAATAAAAAAAACTTTCGCAATGTCACACAAAATTTCTAATTTAAAATAAATACTGTTATTTTGAATTTTAAATTAATCCAGGAATCCTGAAACTTAATAAGAAGCATAATGATTGATAATAATAAGTATTTCTTGAGCTTCAAATCAGCATATAAGAATGATTTCTGAAGGATAATGTGGCGCTGAAAACTGGAGTAATGATGCTAAAAATGCAGTTTTGCATCGCAGAAATAAATTATATTTTAAATTATATTACAACAGAAAATAGTCATTTTAAATTGTAATAATACTTCACAATATTACTGTATTTTAATTAAATAAATGCATTGAGAGACTTATTTCAATATTAAAAACTCAAACATTTTGTATCAAGCAATAAAATTGCTTTTTATGAGCAAAAGATCCTAATTCCAAAACCCAATTCCTGATCCATCAAATTTTTCTTATTGAATATCAGGTTTCATTCAAACATATTATGTTGACTTTAAAGTGTATTATTTGGTCTTATTACAAAGGGAATCATCCATTGATATAATAAGCCAGTCCTCTGCCCATCTTTTCAATCTTTCACTCATTCAACATTTTTTTTTTCCCTTCGCAGCCCAAGATATCTCTCTCATCGTCTGTGCTGGGAATTAGCCCAGCAGATTCCGCTTATCACCTGAGGTCTGCCAGCTTGCGACAGTCGTTTTGACCATGGCCATGTGCTGCTGATGGAAGGAGGCTAAATGAGGCTTGCGGCACCATCTATGGTGCCAGCTTTACGGGCTGATTTGGCGGATGACTCCAGGTCCTTCGGGACAGTCCTTGGATCTGCTTGAAAACTTGACTGACAGACTCCTCAACCATCTGTGATTGAGGGTTTAGTGATTTTTTTTTGTTTGTTTCCTCTTGTTTTAGTAATTAATTGTTTTTCAATCACTGGCTTTCCTTCCTCCTTGTTGTAGCTGTGCCACCCCAGACGCTGGGTCTAATTCGAGCTCAGAATGAGCACTTAGAGGCGGTTCTGGGGTTTTGCACTGGGAGGACCAAACAGATGGCCCAGTCAAGTCTGCATGGAAGCCTTATGTGTTCATTTTCAGCTATGTGGTAGCTTGAATGAGGGAATCATAACAAGACTGGAGCATAAATACCTGTATACAATTTTCAAGAACTGCCCTTCATGCAGCCAAGAGCCCAATAGTCTCTTTGTTTGCCATTCTACATTTGTACTTGGGCATGTTTGTGTACAATTGTGAGCACATTCCATGCTTTGCACACTAGCACACAGTCATGATCATATCACTCTTACAATAGTCAAAACAACAGGGAAGTGTCTTTTCCCTAATGTGAAGCATCTGGAATCAGTCTTGCTTTTACACTGTGGCCTTCGAATGAAGATAACAAGCAAACACTTACTTTGGGTGCGTTGGGTGGGTGCCAGGGTAATGTGGTTGCTAGAGTGGTTTTAAGTATGTTGCTATATGGCTACTGGCCCAAGTCAAAGTGTACTGTGACTCAGGTTTTGTCTTCAATGCAGCTCATTTAGATTTTTTCCATTAAAACTGCTGCTGAAGTGGGACATTCTGACTCTCTGACTTAAGTTTTGAATTGTTTTATCACTTTAAAAACTCAAATTCAGTATCTCGAAAACACCAATTACAAATGCTCACAAAATATGATATTGTCCAGGATGACTACAATAGGATTTTAAAACACATTATTGATCAGACTAAAACCAATACATTATGCTATTTGTTTTAGTAATAACTGACAACATGTGTCATTGAAAAAAAAAAAAAAAAAAAAAAAAACATAAAAAAAAAAAACATAAATAAAATAATTCAAGGTAAATCAATAACTTTTTCAATGTGATGTAAAACATTTGAACAAGCTGTGCTTTTCCACAATGTTCAAAACCAACATTGGCAACACTAATGACTTGTCAAATGTCCTTAAATTATTTATATAATTAATTTTCATTTATTATTTAACATAGACTCTAACCACTTCCGTATTAGTTCATATGAATATTAGATGTAAGCAATATCACATGAGCAAGAGCAATACTCTACATTTCCGAGCAACACATAATAGCGGTGTTGTCGAATAAATCAGTGCTTTTGAATTAATCACTTGAGTGAATAATTCAATAACTCACTTATATAGACATTCACTTGTTTCTATCCTGAATGAATCAGAAGTTCTGAACAAATCGGTTGAACAAAAGGTTACTGTTGTAAACACAGTCACTTTTTGCCAACTATATCTATGTAACTTGCAAAAAAGAGTTGTTGAAAATTCATCTCTACTTCACTTTTGAAGTATTTTGAGCATGACCCATGCTCATGACCCATTTAGAGTTTGGGATTATGGAAGAGAAGAATACCCACCCCCATTTTTGTACAGACAATATTTAACTTAAAGTTTTTAGTATTACTGAAAGTAATGCTGAGCGCATCCTATCTTTCTATCCCTAGTAAAGTGTGGAGACCTGAGGTTTTCAGATGAAGGTCCAAATGCCATTACTATGTAAATGTAATGCCAGGACTGGAGGGTAAGAGCTAACAATTGATCTGAAAATTGACATGCTGTCTTCATGAGTGCCCTTCACTCTTCAGATAAACAATCTTGAGCTGGCGTGGAAAAGAAATCCATTTTATTTTATTTTTTTCTTCTTGGCAAACCTACAACCCAGAAAAAGCTTCAGGGGAGGATTTGAACAAATGGACTTAAGTCATTCTGCACAACAACAAAATAATGATATGACAATACCACAATGCTGCACAGCTGGATGCTTGAGTTCATTGCAGAAAAATAGACAGATTTTACACTGAAAAAAAAAAAAAAAAAAAAAAAATATATATATATATATATATATATAATTTTTGTCTTATTTTTTCATGAAAAAAAATCTAAAAATATCCTTTAAATCTTTGGAATCAAAACAGCATAAGATCACACTAAGAGTTATTTTCAGAGAAATTATTTATGTCAGTGTAAGCTATAGTTGACAAACACAAAACACAATATTGCTTGCAAGTCAAAAGTAATGCAGGAGACATGCTCTCTAATACTTTTTATAATTAATCATTTGAGTATCAGTTCAGCAAGGCAATTTATGTTTTTTGAATCAATGTTAAATAATTTTTTTAAGAAATAACAGGTGAACATCAAACAGGTGTCGGTTTATGTATGCCCTCTAACGTCACTGCACATAATGTTAATGTCATAGGTGTCTTTTTTCATTAGTACAATTAAAGTGATTCATTCTTATTACAGTTTTTCTCAGTCACTTTGGTGCATTTCTCGAATCATCCTTAATATTTGCAAAGAAGTACAGGTGCATCTTAATAAATTAGAATGTTGTGAAAAAGTTCATTTTTTCTTGTAAGCTGTTTCATATATTTTAGATTCACTGTATGTAAAGTAAAACATTTCAAAAGTTGTTTTGTTTTAATTTTTATGATTAGAGTTTACAGCTCATGAAATTCATAAATCAGTATCTCAGAATATTAGAATATTTACATTTGAGTTTCAATTAATGACCATCCCTACAGTATAAATTCCGGGTATCTCTTGTTCTTTGAAACCATAATAATGGAGAAGACTGGTGACCTGGCAATTATACAGAAGATGAACATTGACACCCTCCACAAAGAGGGTAAGTCACAGAGGGTCATTATTGAAAGGTGTGGCTGTTTACGGAGTGCTGTATCAAAGCATATTACATGCAAAGTTGACTGGAAGGAAGAATTTGGGTAGGAAAAGGTGCAAAAGCAACAGGGATGACTGCAAGCTTGAGAATACTGTCAAGCAAAGCTGATTCAAACACTTGTGAAAGCTTCACAAGGAGTGGACTGAAGCTGGAGTCAGTGCGTCAAGAGTCACCACGCTCAGACGTCTTCAGGAAAAAGGCTACCAAGCCACTTCTGAACCAGAGACAACGTCAGAAGCGTCTTACCTGGGCTGTGGAGAAAAAGAACTGGACTGTTGCTCAGTGGTCCAAAGTCCTCTTTTCAGATAAAAGTAAGTTTTGCATTTAATTTGGAAATCAAGGTACCAGAGTCTGGAGGAAGAGTGGAGAGGCACAGAATCCATGTTGCTTGAAGTCCAGTGTGAAGTTTCCACAGTCTGTGATGATTTGGGCTGCCATGTCATCTGCTGGTGTTGGTCCACTGTGTTTTCTGAAGTCCACAGTCAACGCAGCCATCTACCAGGAAATTTTACAGCACTTCATGCTTCCTTCTGCTGACAAGCTTTATGGAGATGCTGATTTCATTTTCCAGCAGGACTTGGCAGCTGCCCACACTGCCAAAGGTACCAAAAGCTAGTTCAATGACCATGGTGTTACTGTGCTTGATTGGCCAGCAAACTTGCCTGACCTGAACCCCACAGATAATCTATGGGGTATTGTCAAGAGGAAGATGAGAGGCACCAGACCCAACAATGCAGATGAGCTGAAGGCCACTGTCAAAGAAACCTGGGCTTCCATACCACCTCAGCAGTGCCACAAACTGATCACCTCCATACCACGCCGAATTGAGGCAGTAATTACAGTTTTTCTCGATTGCTAACACACAATTCATGAAACAATTCACCATTTTCTCACAACTATAAACACAATCTCAAAATTAGACACCAACGTGTGCAAACTCCAAACTTCCAGGTCAAAATCAAATAGTTTAGTCAAAAACATTTTCTCTTTTGTCAGACTCAAACCTTGGCCTCAGATGATACACAAACCTGCCAAATACTCAGATTACTTTCCTGTCTAGAGAAAACTAGTGACATCTATTCAAAACACTTTTACAAAAACCTCTTTTGGGAAACAGGAATCCTTTTGCTAGTCAATGACTGTTACAGTACACGGCATAAATAGAGGGGTGCAGATATAGTAAAATTCAGAAATAAACTTTAAGAAAAGTTTACTTTCATTACACTTCTGTAAAGAGATCTTATAGTAGATGAAAAGCACTAGAAGAGAAAAGTTCAAAGACCAAACAACTGAATACCCAGTAAACACACACTGGAATATACTGTCAGTTACTGTAAATAAATAAATAAATAAATTCATTCATTCATTCAGCATCCTCAGCCAAATTGCATTACAGTATTGGTAGTATCCTTATTTGTTATAGCGGTTTTTTAGTCTTCCGAAAAAAATGCTTCTCTGCCTTCCCTGGACAGTCGTCTCTCAGTTCTGCAAAAAAAGAGTAGATGTAAGGACTACTTGGCTACAAATCATTTCAACAGTAATGATTTTGAGGGTGTACAACATGTGCTACATTATTTACTGTACATAGAATAATGAAAGTTGTCTCATCTGAAGTACTGCTGCTATGTACTGTATGTGTCAGTAGTATTGAAACCTTGTAGATGAGCCTGTAGGCCATCTTCCCTCACGGTCAGTCCATGCAGAAGAACATAGTCAACTATAGTGCTTTGTATTTCATCAGGAACAAACGACCTTTGACCACATCCCCTTAATTTTTTATTTTCTCCTCCTATTCCTCTTTGTCTCCCACTACCAGTATTCATTTTCCAAAACACATAATCACTTGTGCTCCTGTGCATATCATCCCGAGATTCTGACCTGTGTGTCATCAGTTTTGCTAGTGAATGTTCACACATGGATAAACATGTGCTGTTTGTGTTCATTTTGTGATGCTTGAGTTAATTATATTGTGTGTTTGAGTTTTCTAAATGAGAACATGGTTAAACCTGTGCAAAATGATGGCGTTTTTGTGTAGAGTTTTGCAGAAAACACTGAGCAAATTGGAACGTGTGTGCAAACAGGTGAAATGTGTTAAAAGTTTTGAGAAACATGTCTTTGCTTTGAGAACTGTATGAATGGTTTGGAAAAATGGGCCAAATGAATTAGTTATAGTATGTTATCAATCCATAGAAACTGTAAAGCAAAAAGAGCCCCTACAAGTATTGAGTACATATACAGTAAATGAACATACTTTCCAGAAGGCTTTTTTTTTTTTTTTTGGTCTCATGAAGTATTCTAATTTGTTGAGATTAATTTGTGAATTTGTGGGTTTTTGTTAAATGTGAGCCAAAATCATCACAATTAAAACAACCAAAGACTTAATCTACTTCAGTCTGTGTGCACTGAATTTATTAAATACACAAGTTTCACAATGTGAGTTGAATTACTGAAATAAATGAACTTTTCCACGACATTCTAATTTATTGAGATGCACCTGTATATGCATTTCTCAAAACAATTCATACAAACAGCACCCCACAATGGATTTCCTGCAAAAGCCTGTAACTTACTCAAAATGTTTAGTTCATCTCTCAAAAGTAAGTATTTATGTCAATGAACATATCAGTGTAATCAGAATGAAAAGTCCTTGTGTCGTTGTTCACAACCAAGATAGTCAAGATGCTTAGTCATGATGTCAGTATAACACTGCATGTATTGAAATGCAGAAGGCTACGATTCTTATGTATGCCATATATCCTTTCAAATGTACAAATTTTCACATTACTGTATGTGGGATATTGATTGAAAGAGACTGTTTCAAAATGTTTGAATAATTGAGGATATGGTTGATCTCCCAATATTTAGCTGCACCCTTCAGTCATTATAAGGCCACGATTGACAAAATAGTCCACAACAGTGGCCCTTATTTCATCTGATATGCGCCTTGGCCTCTTCTGTGTCCTTGGCCTCTTCTGCCTCTTCCTCTGTTTTGCCTCTGTATCCTTTCACCATGCATCTTTACACCTCTTCGTTTTCTGGATGTTCATCAATCGTCAGAATTGTAACTCTTGTGTTGTCCTCTGTCTATATATGCTTTCCAATTGAAGATTCATGAGATGCACCTTTGAGCTATTTCAGAGAACTGGTTTATAATTGGTTGATCTATATTCTCCTCATTAGTGAAAGTCAAGATTCACTTGCACAATTCATGGCAAATTTACAAAAAGTCTAATAGAAATGTGTAGAAAATATGCTTGACAGTTTATGACAACTAGATCAACCATTTTGCATATACGATGAACTAATAACTAGATATTTTGAGGGGTAAGACTATAGCACAGAGAACTGTATAATACATTTTGAGCAACATGATATTAGCAACTGAAAATGTAGGAAACCACAGACAGATATACATAATCAGTTGCAGGAATGTACCAAAGTAATCGCAATTTGTTCAAAAGAGTGAGAAACTGGTTTTATGATGTGCACAAGTGACTAGATGATGTGGAGGTTGAACAAGTAGTTTTGAGAATTTCATTTGCGATCTGAGAAATGCACCAAAGTGACTGAGAAAAACTGTAATTCAATTAAAAATTACCTGCAAGGCTGTGAGTGTATGCAAGTTTTAAACCTTGTTTAAAGCGTGATACATTCAAGTTGGTGTGACCACTAATTCACCACTAGATTAAAAAAAAAAAAACGAGAGGCAGCAGTGTTGATAAAATACCAGCTGAATTACAGCAGCAAGAAACTTTACATGTATTATACCCAGTAAACTATAGATATCAATTCTTCACTTGTAGATTTTCATATGTCAGATCAGCATGTTTTAAGCTGTATATAATACACAATTGCTTGCTACGTGTATATTTTCCGAGCCTCAAAATGTGGACTTTCACATTTGATCATTTTATGGCATCAAATGACACTTAAATGCACATTCAAATATGAGGTTAGGTGATTTCACTTGTGTAGGCGGAGCATGGTGCATCTGTACATCATTATAAAGTTACAAATAAAAGTTATAATTAGATTTTAGAGGCATTAACACTTTAGGTGCCTCAACTTTTAATTTTCTAACTCTTTGGAAACTGTCTATTTACTGGTGCTTTAAAGATCCTTGAAACCAACATATTGAGCTGAAGACCCTATTATGTCTCACTTAACCTTCAAACAATGATATTACAACTCAAGAGCCCATGCAAAGGAACCAAAAAAACAAAAAAAAAGTAAATGATTTCTTCTAAATGACTAAACAGATAGACGATAGAATGAAAGATAGAATGATAGATAGAACGATAGATAGATAGATGTCCTTGTCTGTCACCGAAGAGAAAGATTGAAAAGCCTAGAACTTCACAGCACACTGCAAGGACTATTAGCGAGAGGCAAAGATCAACATATTGTTCACCTTGAAACAGAAATACTCAAGAAGTTCTGACTCACATTCATAAATCACAATGTTGGTTTCATTTGTGTTTTTTTTTTTATATCGCTTCAATAATTCTCTCAGATTTCATACAAATGGTATGTAGCATGGAACCACATATCTTAATGTAAATCACGGATGGTTTCTTTCTTTTACTTGTCTATAGTGTCAAAAAGATTGATCGCAGTGGTGAAGCTATATATTTGAATGCTGGTATTTCAAAAAGGGCGGGGACAAAGATTGAAATAAACCTGAGCGGCAGAAATAAACAGATTTGCAAGCATTCTTGCAGAAAAAGCAGAGCGTGTTTATGTGTGTCAGTGAGACACTACTCCATCACTGTACCTCCCAAGTCATTTCTCTTTCTCTCTCTCTCTCTCTCTCTCTCTCTCCCCATATCTGTCACAAGTGCATCCGAACGCTTGCAAGAATATGGACAGCTGCCATTTTTTTTTTCTTTCATGGAAAATTTTCACCACAAATTCAAGGTAAATCAAGCACCTAATTATAGGCAAATTCCATTGTTAAAGCCTCTGAATTATTATGCACAATCTGGAATTCCTGAATTAAAATAGCTATGCATTACATCAGTAAAATATGATCTAAAACCGCTGGCATTTGCCTGCATGACTGCCGGTGTCCTCGCTGAATTTCAAATGTGAATGCACATGTCCGTCAAAAGTGAACTCTCAAGGTTAAAACGTGTGCCCATTTTAAAGCAGAACATAACAAGGTTACTGTGACATATTACATGCATTTTCTTCTTCTTTTCTGATGGTATAGACTCTTTTAGGTGAAATCTGAACAATAAGTGCTGCATCTTAAGAAATATACTGAAGAACTATCCAGTAATCATTTCAAAATAAATATAATGGTGTATTTTCTTGTCAAGGTAAGTTGTTTGTAAATGTTTGTGAAAAAAGGTGATTCATTGCTGAACTGCATTTTAAAATGTATCATCCAAATATTTTAGAACTTAAACGTTATATCTTGTCCAACATACTGATATCATGCTATTTTAAATTTTTGGTACTGCTGTACTTTTTTTTTTGTTTGTTTTGTTTTCCATGCAACCCTTTAGTGCAAGCCATTGTTTGGCCTTCCCTAAAAGATCGATAAACTGACAAATGAAACAAATTTGAATCCTGCATCCTCAAAAAGACATATGCTTGACTCGCTGTCCCCCGCTCACATTAAAGCTTCTGTATTGCTCAGTTGTTGCATCAGAAATCAGGATCTTGGAGAATTATATTTTATCCCTGTGGGGCTATTTCTTTCTCTCGCCCTCAACTTCTTAAATGATAACTTTAAAATAAAAAAAATCATACACTTTTCCCCCACTGTTTTCCTCCTGGCTTCTTAGTCTGTTTCATAGTATGAATTAAATGTAATAGTGTTATAAATGTTGGGATCCAAAGGTCCGAGACCACATCTGGGGATTCACAAGCTAATTTAAACCTAGAAATATAGAAAACATCTTTTTTAAAAAGATTCAAAAATAATAACAGGACTAAAATTCTCTAACAGGACTAAATTTTATTCTGTATTCTGTTCTCATCCGCTGTGTCATTCATTCATTCATTTTAACGCCATGTATGTGATATTTTCTCACAAACATACATTTGCTTATCTCTCAGCACGAGAAAACTTCTGTTTTCCATTTTTAGTTTAAAACAGACCGATTTGCAACAAAACTCGAGTTTGTAAGCATCATTACAGTGTAAACTGAAGGACATACAATACCAAACATGAAAGAGAAAATGAATAAATGCAGCAATTCTGTTACGGAATGATCAGAACATGACACGTGTGGAGCATCTGCAGGGCTTTATTCATAGACACGGTCAGAAACGAGCATGGGTAGATACACAGCAAACAGACATAAATGAGGCAAGACAAAGAGTATTCTTAGGACAAGCGTAGGTCTTCGATCGGTGAACAATATCCATCAGGGCAAAGGCAAAGAGAGATAATCCAGGTACACAGTAATAATCCAGGCAGGGGCAAAACACAATCCGAAACAGGAAAGGCGAGACTATGACTATGACTATGACTATGACTATGACTATGACTATGACTATGACTATGACTATGACTATGACTATGACTATGACTATGACTATGACTATGACTACTAAAACAGGCTATCAGCTGGGGTAGTGATGTGTGCTTACAATACTCGGCGACTTGAGCAGGATCTGAGTGGGTGTTATATAGTGTGGGAAATAGCTTTCAGGTGAGCATGTGATTGGTTGCAGGTGGATCCAGTCAGTGCAATGGAACATGGGAAATGTAGTCCAGGGTGATGTGTAACAGTCTGTGTGGTGTGAGAGTCAGCATAATGGGAGAGTGACCTCTGGTGGCAATTGGACGGAAGACCACGGACCGGATTCGTTACAAATATTCCCTTCGGAAATTGTGGGCTTCCACACAGAAGTGCACACATCAACGTTTCTCCCACGTGAGAAGAAATTCTTTGAGAGATGGAAGGGTGGAAGGCCTCAAAATTAAAGGTGAATGACACTCATGGTCACTCATACTTCATAATAACAGTTAATTTTGCTGAATTCTGTAATCTTTGATAAAACACAGCTGTTGACCAATCAGAATCAAGGAGTGGGACTAACCGTTTCATAAACTGAAATTGTAATGTTTTTGTAAGAGATTGAATCATTCTTGTTCATATCCATTGTTTCAGTTGTTCATTTGAGTCAATGATTCAATAACATTTAAAAAGGTGCTCATTTGTTGGCAACTAATGGTGTATTCTAATAAAATAAAGTCGGAGTCAAACTACTTTAAGCATAAAAATAGATAATGAAAAAAAACATGAAGTGAAAGGGGAATTAAAGGGAAAATATAAATATTAAATAAAATAGGTCTAAGAAAAATGGTCAGCAATGAATTCGACTTTAGGGGGCTATATATTTTTAATTAAATAATATATCATTTACTATACAATATGTTTTATAATTTAGGAATGTCATTCCTAATTGAAAATAAAATGCTATTTTTGTAATCATCCCCATGTTGTTTATCCATGTCATGCTAGTCTATTTTACTCACTAAACACGTGGTCAAGAGAAACCAAATATTTATTTTACCTGGTCTGAAATACCTGTGCTATGAGATGAAATGGTTTCAGAAGAGTTTGATGCAACTTTGGTGGTGTGAAATTGACATTCTTACTTTGCTCAGAATGTTGACTTTGTTGGAAATCTTGCTCGCTCATCCATGAAGCAAACTATCTTCTGGCGAAGCCATTGAGAATCAAAGCAGACAGCACTCTCCAGACGCTAATATCTGTCAACACTGTTGTCCTAACTGGAAGCAAACAATCTGGTGTAGGCCAACATACATTTATGTTTACAGAGCAGGAGCATCTGCAACCATCCACAACAATTATGTGCGGTGAACAAATCGCAGACTCCACGCTTTATCTTCCCCCTCCTCTTCGTTTGCATGCAAGAAAAAAGCGCAGCGGGCCTTCGGAAACAACCGCATTAATATTTTCAGACAAGCCTGGGCTTTCGGACAGATGGATCGCACCCAAACCGGCAGCTAAGCATCTGGTGTGGTTAAGATCGCCCCCTCTGCTGACTCTCCCCAAGGCGAACAGAGGAACCATAAAGTGGTCCAGACACGGACCGTCCGTCGCACCGGATACAGGCATTAGGGAAATGCAGCAGTGAAAAAGAACAAGGCTAAAGGAAAGACAGATGTGTTTTGTAATGCGTGGTGTGGATTATGTGATTTACAGGCGGTATTAAGCACTGAGCTGAAGGTACGGATCGCTGCTCGTATAACATCCTGCCAATAACGTTTCCAAGGAACAGTAACGCAGCACAACGAATCGGTTTACGGGTGTGAAAGTCAAATGTCTCTGTGATGAATATAAACAGGTGTACTTCGCTCTGTGTCGGTGATGTTTACAGCCTTCTATAACAATGGATTTGCATGTTTAGCAAAACAATCAGCCATGGATACAAACCTGTGAAGAGAGGTGAAAAAAAAAAAAAAAAAAAAAATAGCTGAACTCACTCACTTGCTAATTAATAAAGTTTTAGGACTACACATAAATAAATAGTAAATTTTTAGAAGTGTGATGCACAATACTCTATTGTATTTTAAAGAAAATGATTAATTTGATCAAAAGTGACGGTAAAGGAATTTTACATTTTTTTATAAAAAAAAAATAAATAAATAAATAAATAATAATAATAATAATTCAAACAAATAACTTTCTATTCATCAAAGAATCCATAAAAAAAAAAAAAAAAAACAGTATTGTGCACTGCAATTCAGTATCAAAATTCTGTTTTGCCATCACAGGGATAAATTACATTTTAAAATATATTAAAATAGAAAACAGTTGATGTACACTGCAATGCTGTTTCACAACATTCCTGAATATTCCTGGTTGTTTTTAATTGTATTATTATTATTATTATTATTATTAAATGAATTAGCCTTGGTAAGAATAGGAAAATTGTTTTAAAACATTAAAAATAAAATAACTTAAAATAAACTAAATAACTTTCTATTCATCAAGAATCAAAATAAATAAAAAAAATAAAAAAAGTTTCTAAATCTCTGAACAGTAGAGTACACTGAAGAAAAAAATGGTCTAGAAATATCTATTTCTAGTAAATTTCAAAATTTCAGAAATAAAGAACAACGTAACACACTGAATTAAACATGACATTTTCAAACAGAAAGATAATATAAATTTCTTGTAGTAATTACTTGAAACAAGTTTTTACAGTGTATCTCACTCTCAACTCATCTTCACACTCTATGCCTATCCTTATATATAGGCTTTCCTGTAGCTCAAATAGTAGAGCATGGCGCTAGCAACGCCAAGATCATGGGTTCGATTCCCAGGGAAAGCAAGAGCTGATAAAATGTAAACACTGTAACTTGAATGCAATGTAAGTCGCTTTGGATAAAAGCGTCTGCTAAATGCATAAATGTAAATGTAAATATATATATATATATATATATATATATATAATGACGGGAGGAGCCAACGACAGACACAGTGGGTGTGGCGTCAGGCCTCGGAGAGGCTATTATTAAACAAAAAAAACAATAAAAATAAAGTGTCCAAGGGGGACAAAGTGTCCAAAAGAAACATTAAACACGTGCTGCGGGGCTTGTGAAGGAAGGGAGGGTCCAGGTAAGGGGCGCAGTCCGGTGGCCGCACGCGCTCCCGCTCGGGTCCGGGGCGCGAGGGGCGGCGGCTCTTCCTCTTCTTCCGTGGAGTCCGGCAGGACTTACACGGCCCGGCATCCTGGCCCGACGACCGTACACGAATGCGGCTTCTACCGGACCGCGGGTTCGGCGGCTCACGTCTCTGGTGGCGCGGAAGTCCCTCTACGCTCCCTTCCTGGACCCACGAGGACACCAGCGTGCGTGCAAGGGGGAAGAGATCGGTCTCCCGAGAAGAGGCGCGCTTGGCATTTAAACAGCGGCGGTGATGAGGCTTCATTCCGTTCAGCTGTGCCTCATCACACGCCGCCAGCCCTCGCTGTTCCCACGCCCCTCCTCTCTCACACACCCACTCCTGTCGGGAGCCTGGTGAAGGGCGGCGAATAAGGGACAGGGTGGTGATGATGACAATAAGGGGGAGGGCCACCGACTCATCACAATATATATATATATATATATATATATATATATATATAATTAAAGGACTGTGTAGACATACAGGTGCATCTCAATAAATTAGAATGTCGGGAAAAAGTTCACTTTTTCTTGTAAGTTATTTCAAAAAGTGAAACTTTCATATATTTTAGATTTATTGCATGTAAAGTAAAACATTTCAAAAGTTTTTTTTTTTTTGTTTGTTTGTTTTAATTTTGATGATTAGAGCTTACAGCTCATGAAAGTCAAAACTCAGTATCTCAAAATATTGACCATTGAAAATATGACCATCCCTACAGTATAAATTCCGGGTATCTCTTGTTGTTTGAAACCACAATAATAGGGAAGACTGCTGATTTGGCAATGATCCAGAAGACGAACATTGACGCCATCCACAAAGAGGGAAAGTCACAGAGGGTCATTACTAAAAGGGGAGGCTGTTCACAGAGTGCTGTATCAAAGCATATTAAATGCAAAGTTGACTGGAAGAAATTGGGTAGGAAAAGGTGCACAAGCAAACAGAGATGGCCGCAAGCTTGAGAATACTGTCAAGCAAAGCTGATTCAAACACTTGTGAGAGCTTCACAAGCAGTGAACTGAAGCTGGAGTCAGTGCATCAAGAGTCACCACGCTCAGACATCTTCAGGAAAAGGGCTACCAAGCCACTTCTGAAGCAGAGACAACGTCAGAAGCGTCTTACCTGGGCTGTGGAGAAAAAAAGACTGTTGCTCAGTGGTCCGAAGTCCTCTTTTCAGATGAAAGTAAATTTTGCATTTAATTTGGAAATCAAGGTCCCAGAGTCTGGAGGAAGAGTGGAGAGGCACAGAATCCAAGTTGCTTGAAGTCCAGTGTGAAGTTTCCACAGTCTGTGATGATTTGGGCTGCCATGTCATCTGCTGGTGTTGGTCCACTGTGTTTTCTGAAGTCCACAGTCAATGCAGCCATCTACCAGGAAATTTTAGAGCACTTCAAGCTTCCTTCTGCTGACAAGCTTTATGGAGATGCTGATTTCATTTTCCAGCAGGACTTGGCTCCTGCCCACACTGCCAAAGGTACCAAAAGCTGGTTCAATGACCGTGGTGTTGGTGTGCTTGACTGGCCAGCAAACTCGCCTGACCTGAACCCCATAGATAATCTATGGGGTATTGTCAAGAAGAAGATGAGAGACACCAGACCCAACAATGCAGATGAGCTGAAGGCCCCTATCAAAGAAACCTGGACTTCCATACCACCTCAGCAGTGCCACAAACTGATCACCTCCATGCCACACCGAATTAAGGCAGTAATTAAGGCAATAGGAGTCCCATCAAGTATTGAGTACATATACAGTAAATGAACATACCTTCCATAAGGCCAACAATTAACTAAAAATGTTTTTTTTTATTGGTCTTATGAAGTATTCTAATTTGTTGAGATAGTGAATTGGTGGGTTTTTGTTAAATGTGAGCCTAAATCATCACAGTTAAAAGAACCAAAGACTTAAGCTACTTCAGCCTGTGTGAATTGAATTTATTTAATACGAGTTTCACAATTTGAGTTAAATTACTGAAATAAATGAACTTTTCCAACGACATTTTAATTTATTGAGATGCACCTGTATGCATCATTGTTAATGTTAACATTACCAAATGCTATTATATGATATATAATGCATTACAGATCATCAGAAGCACAGCGCTGCTCGGTTCCATCACTAAAAGCTTCTCATCTGAAGAACCCAGAAGCTTGATTGCTTACAGTTTGTCATAATGTTTTATCCAATACAGTCACAGCATGTGACTGTTACATACATTTCCAAGGTAACTGAATCAAGGAGAGCTGTAATCGACAACAAGAACAGCCTCATTAAAGTAAAACTCTATGAGGCTAAAGGAGAATGTTGTCTCAATTTGATCTGGATGGCGCTGCAGCAGTATTCTGCTTGGCCTTTAGATACCACGGGAGCCAAGCAAGCCTTTGATGTAGCATGTGAACATGCAGTTAATAGCAAAGCAATTAGTATACATGAGAAAGAAACAATATTGAGATTCAGGTCTCATCAGCGCCAGGGAAACTGGCTTCGGCAGAGCAAAGTGGAATTGAATTGACAGCAGTGATGACACAAGAAATGAAGGAACCTAATGAAATTATGGTGACCATTTTCACCTTGAGTGTATTCCAGCAGAAGGGCACGTCCTTTTACAAGACAAAAAAAGGTGACAATGATGGAAGTGATGATTTCTTGGGTTATTTAATTAGATGGATCTTTGATATCGGAGTCCCTTGCCTCATCAAGTGTGAATATAGATTACTTATTTCATTCTGATTTAACACTCTGACATGGGAGAACTCAACTACTGACTTAATACATGTCGGCCAGTGTTTCCTTTAGCAAACTAACCGCTTATGCCCGAATAACCTGGGGAGGAAGTCATTATTTCTTAGCCGATTAACCTTTTTTTGCTCTCTCTTTCAGTTTTCCCTTCGTTTTTAAGGAGTCACCAGGCAAAAGTGTTCATTATGAACTACTTAGCCCAGTCAAAAGCATTCACACAAGCTTGACGTTTGTCTCCCGAATGCGTCTATAAGTGACCATAAAGACATTAACATTGTTATAAATAAATAAATAAATGCCATAAAAGGGGCATTTTGCACAATAAAAACTGAAAAATAATCACAAACATACAAGCATACACACAAACATTTTACATGAACGATATTTGTCCCCCAAAATTGATTAAAAAAATAAATTAATTTCTAACCTGGTGGTGGTGGTGGTGGTGGTGGTGGGGGTAAATTATACTTTACATATGAAACTAAAATCACTGGTAGGTGGCAGTAAGTTCCCTTCCAGTCGATGTCTAAATAAGTGAATCATTGATTTGTTCATTCAACCGATTCATTCAATATGGCTGATTCACTCAGGCACGAAGCAACTGACTGTATTTTTTTAATTAGTCATTGAATCATGGACCCGATTTCTTCAAAAACGCTGAATCAGGAAAGAAACAATGTTGTGTTGATCAAGGAGGCAATGGTTCTGCTGTCATTGCCTAAAATGTACTTCACTTAGTACTAGTACTGTCAATCGATTAAAAAATGTAATCGCGTTAATCACAGTCATGGACTGTGATTAATCATGATTAATTGCAAATTTAAAATACTAGGATTTACCTGTGAATGTGCTGAAAAAGAAGTGCATGGCAAAATAGTTTAAGAAAACATAACCTTTCACACTTCCGTCAGGTATGAGACATAATCCTTATTATTCTTTTATCATTATTCTTTTGTTTTTATTCAGCCATTATCAGCCTTTAAACTGGCAATAAAACATTTGCCAAGCCACATTGCTTAAATATATACTGGGATTGAAGCGATGTGGCTTGGTAAACCTTTTATTGCCAGTTTAAAGGCTGTATTTCTAAATAAATACAACAAAACATTTCTTGCGACCTTACGGGAAATATTATGACAAAATGCATTATAAAGAAGAATTGGACCTGTTCTGCAGCTGCATTAGAGCTAACATGCTACATAAAACAATTTATAGAGATTAATAGTATATTTTTACTCAGAGCTCACTTCAAACCACCATTGAGTGTTTCTAATAAATTCCTTTTGCGATCACATGTGGAATTTGGTTGTTTACTGTTGTTAAAATATCGCTGGACAAATTAGCATTTCAGATGCACACATTCAACTCAAGAAAATCACATACGGACCATATCTATCGTATATATTGTGTTTATTAGCTTATATAATTCTATAGTTGATGTTGTCGTGTTTATTTCTGCTGCTCTGGCTGAAACTCACGTTGTTTGTGATGTAATAACCACCTCTCAGTTCTTAAGTTGCCGGGGATACATTCCAAGTATAATACACATTAGTAAAAGGATCTATTTTCATTTTAATTTGTCTATATACACATTGGGCGGCCGTGGTACATTAAAAAAGTAGCCCAAAAAACCGCAACCCATGGCTCTGTAATTTTTCCCGCGACTGTATTTTCAAAATAGGCCACTTGTGCCGATGCCCTGGCAACACTGGTTCGCTGTACCCTCATCACACAATGATAGATAACCTTCCACGCTGCGATGACCGGAAGAAGTTGGGGTCAAACCTTATCAAACGATTAATCTGCGTTAAAAAAATATTAACGCGTTAAAATGTTTTGATTAATCGCATGCGTTAACGCGTTAACGTTGACACCCCTACTTAATACTAATCTAAAAATAGCTTATTAATTAATCAATTTATTAAATATACCATTGGATAAAGTAGGCGGACAGCATTTGGTATTTCAAAACAGGACTGTCCGACCATCCTATTTTAAACAATCCTGAAAAAAGTAGCACGGTTTCCACAAAAACTATTAAGCAAAACAACTGTTTTCAACATAATAGCCTAATAGGAAATGGTAGGCTACTTGAGCACCAAATTAGCATATTAAAATGACTTCTAGTGTTTCGCTCGAATCCCAGAGCGCTCACCTGGGGAAGACGTCATTATTTCTTAGCTGATTAACCTTTTTTTGCTCTCTCTTTCAGTTTTCAGGAGTCGTCAGGCAAAAGAGTTCATTAAGAACTACTTAGCCCAGTCAAAAGCATTCTTGCAAGCTTGACATTTGTCTCTCTGCCTCGTTAAAAGCCTCCCAAACGGGTCAGGTTTAAAATCCCTTCGAGCTCCTTCCCGTTGAGTCATTAAAGTTCAACCGTGGCCTCGGGGGAAATCAACAGAGGTGAGGTCCACGGAACTTCAGCCTAATGCCATCTTGTCGGCGATGAGTAATCCAAGCACCACGACATTATGAGCAATAAAGAGAGGAAATATTTAGCTGACTCACAGAGAGCTTCAGCCAGCGAGGAAGAAATAAATGCAAATTGACAGATCCATCCCAGAGGTTTGTTTCCTGGCAATTGCATTTCGCGGTATGACTTGTGTGTTTGTTGTGGGCGTAAGTGAAACTCAAAGGGCAGATACTTAATGGGAGATAAATTTCTCTATTGACTGACTCTTTCTTCCGATAGATTGTGGGTATCTCTTCCAAACTCATTATCTGAAACATCCATTATCAGATTAGAAGCCTATTTCATGCATATTTGGTTTGTGGTACTGTACTTCAAAGAAAATTGATTTGGAAAGTAAATAATAACCAGCAAATGATAGCTACACATCTCTATGCCATCTGGCATGCAGTGTAGGTTTTTTAAGCAGTCGGTCCTTACCTATAATATGCTTTCCCAGCATGCAATAAGAGTTCCCTACACCGTTTCTCTGAGAAAAGCGCTTCTTCATTTCGTTTGGTGCAGGCGTCTTTAATAAGCCATGAAACTTCACACTCTGCTGCATTACCTTCTCCACATGTTGCTTAAAGCTACTCAGTGTGGAGCAAAGAGGAAGGTGTTTCAGCGCCAGGTGAGATAGGAATGCATCTCAAACTGAGTGATGATGAGGATTGCTGCGTTTCCACTGAACATACTCCTTAGGCACTTATATAAGTTGGCATGCTATTGATGGCTGTAACTTCATTATTGCAGGTATAAAATGAGCTGGAACTCAAAACTTGATAAAGTTGGTAAAATATTGCAAGAATTAACCCCTGTGCATCTTTACTTATGTATTTCTTTATTAAGATAATGTTGGCTATGTTAATGCAAACAGCTTAAAATTTGTCAAATATGTGTATTTCACCCTCATTTCCTTTCAAAAATCTATTTTACACTATAAGTACAAAAATACTTACACTAAGGACCTTAAGAACAAAAATGTTAAATATTTAATCTCAGCGCCATTAAGCTTCATACAGTTTTTGGTAATACACTTTCATTCTGTTAGCAATGCTTCAAAACTTTTACTGTTTTTAAGTTGTTTTACAATTTTCCACCTGATATCACCGTTTTCTCAGGTTTGGCCAAATATTTAAAGCAACTATTTCCTTTTTTTCTGTTTTTTGCTGAAAAATGCCAAAATGAAAAACAAACAAACAAACAAACCTGGCACTTTTTTTAAATAATTAATTAAATAAATAAATAAAATAGCCCAACCATTGACATACTTGCCAACTGACTTACACAGTACATTTTTTATATACTACATACAAAAAAAATAAATAAAAAATAAAAAAAACTGCATTGGCCTTACTTTATTATATGCATAATCTATTGACCCAAAGTACTTTTTCCCTCAAGGTCACTTACAGAGCGTTTTCAATTTTAGTGCACTATCAGGCTGGATTGATAAATGTAAAAATGAGATGGATAGTCATGATTGCCTGAGACCGGTAAAGGTTGTACAAATATATATGCTGGTAATATGATTGCATTGACCCACACGTGATACTATAAAAACACTTACTCTGCACATGGTGCACCATTTTATGTAGCAAAAAAAGTGACACCTTGACGTGAATGAAATGAGAAAACACTCCACCGGTTTATGTACATGTGTTTTATAGACTCTCAACGTCTGGTTATGAAGAACACGCTGATGACCTTCAGCTCTCTTCCTCTTTCTGTGACCTTCCCATGAGTCTCATCCCTTTATGTGCTTACCATTTGCAAAGTCAGTTTTAACATTCAAATAGTTAAACTATGCATCGTCAATTTAATTTGCCTCCAGGCACCACACTTGGTTCAGGGCGAGTAAATGTCTCTTCAGCACCTTTACAGTGAAGGTCTTTGATTTGTGACTTTTTATCATTATTCCACTCATAAAGCCACTGCTGGCTTTCTTTTATTCGATGGCAGACTCAATGCTAATTACCTCACTATTCAGTTTTTGTCCTGGATTGGATTATTAATTATATGCATATTTGAATGACCCCAAGTATTTTCCCAAGGTCGGCAAAGAGATTTTAGTCATTTTCCTCATTATGGCTTTTATTTGATTGCAATTTTTCAGTCACTTTTCATACAAAGCGACTCATAGTACAATAATTAGTAGCACTATTACTACTTTAAGGTAGAGATTGCGATAATAATACACACACATGTATGTATGTATGTATGTATGTATATATATATATATATATATATATATACATATGTGTGTGTGTGTGTGTGTGTGTGTGTGTGTGTGTGTGTGTGTGTGTGTGTGTGTGTAAAAAGTGATATGTTGACTTAACTTGAAACCCGTTGCCTTAAAATTAGTAAATAATAATTAAAAAAAAACAAATAAGTGAATTGTCAAGTTCACTTAACGTTTTTTAAAATTTTTATTTTACTTAATAATTTTAAGGCAACGGGTATCCTATTTTTTTTTTTAAATTTAAGTCAACTTATCACTTTTTACAGTGTATGTATATTAGTGCTGTCAAACAATTAATCGTGATTAATCACATCCGAAATAAAAGTTTTTGTTCGCATAATGTGTGTGTACTGTGTATATTTATTATGTATATATAAATACAGATTTAAGAAAAATATGTTATGCTTATATTTATATATAATATAAATTATGAATATAAATATCAGTGGTGTATTGTAATGAAGTAATAATACTTCGTTACAGTACTTAAGTATTTTTTGGGTGTATCTGTACTTTACTTGAGTTTTTATATTTCAGCCAACTTTTATTCCACTACATTTCCTAATTAAAATAGATACATTCCGATACATTTCCCCTAAGCATATTCGTTACTTACTACAAAATAGTCAGGAGAACATGGACTGCAGGAAAGCAGGTTTCACAAATCAGTGGTCTGGCGATTGCAAGTTAGACTCCTAAAAAGACCTTTAGTCATGTGCAAACATATGCGAGCACAACCGCAGATGAGTCATTTTCCACTCAAGTCGAGTCTGGGGTGTGCGATATACAGCATCGTCTGCGATTATATGGTAAGTGTTGTTGTAATGATGTGTGATTTGACATCATCAAGTAGGCTATATCACCAAATCACACACAGAGTGCACGCACATTGATTTATTAGTCTATTAAAACTCAGAATTCCAGGCATTCTAAATTGTAGACGGTAAAAATGCTTTTTATGTTTATATAATTTAATATAGTTAACTTAATCTATATATCACACAAAGAGTACCGTTTTTCTGCAGATATAAGCATGATAACACATTATAATCATTTTATACAAGTTCAGTAAAGCAATAAGTGACTTATTTTAGACATAATATTGCTTGTTTTTGCTCAATTTTGCTAACGTAAAATAGTTCCAAACAAAGATCACAGCACTGTTTTGCTTCTCTGAGCAATGGTGTTTACTTATTGAATGAATCAGCTTTTTGAATGAATTGGATGATAAAAATGATTCAGTGATTTGTTTCTGAATGAATCAGTTGAATTTCAATGACTCAGTCATTAATAGTCACTTGCTGCCACCTACTGGCGGTTTTAATTTCACATTTTGACTATTTTTTCATGTCTTCAATTATTTTAAATATCAGTATTTATCGTTTTATGTTAAAAACAAAACATTAGGCATATTTATGCATCTGTAACTGCAGTTTAAATGTATCCATGTCCCCTCTGAGATACATTAAACTGTATAAATACATCTAAATGCTTTCAGATGCAGATTCCAGAAATGTTTTCTTATTTTGGAATGAAATATACTAAGTACCAGGTGAAGTGCTTCTTATTCATACCAAAAAATACAAAATGGAAGAAAGAGCTCAATCTTGCTACTCAAGCTGTGTATGAACACTTTCATATATATATATATATATATATATATATATATATATATATATATATATATATATATATGTGTGTGTGTGTGTGTGTGTGTGTGTGTGTGTGTGTGTGTAATATTTATTTGCTCCTTTTCCATTTTGCATTTACTTCTACTTTTACTTTCAATACTTAAGTACGTTTAAAATTTAAAAAATACTTTTCGTACTTAAGTACAATAAATATCACATACTTTAAGACATTTTCTCAAGTAATATTCTAAACGGTGACTTCAACTTCTACCAAAGTCATTTTCTGGTAAGGTATCTGTACTTTTACTTAAGTATGGCTTTCATGTACTTTATACACCACTGATAAATATACAGGTGCATCTCAATAAATTAGAATGTCGTGGAAAAGTTCATTTATTTCAGTAATTCAACTCAAATTCTGAAACTTGTGTATTAAATAACACACAGACTGACGTAGTTTAAGTCTGTGGTTCTTTTAATTATGATGATTTTGGCTCACATTTAACAAAAACCCACCAATTCACTATCTCAACAAATTAGAATATGGTGACATGCCAATCAGCTAATCAACTCAAAACACCTGCAAAGGTTTCCTGAGCCTTCAAAATGGTCTCTCAGTTTGGTTCACTAGGCTACACAATCATGGGGAAGACTGCTGATCTGACAGTTGTCAAGAAGACAATCATTGACACGCTACACAAGGAGGGTAAGCCGCAAACATTCATTGGCAAAGAAGCTGGCTGTTCACAGAGTGCTGTATCCAAGCATGTTAACAGAAAGTTGAGTGGAAGGAAAAAGTGTGGAAGAAAAAGATGCGCAACCAACCGAGAGAACCGCAGCCTTATGAGGATTGTCAAGCAAAATTGATTCAAGAATTTGAGTGATTTTCACAAGGAATGGACTGAGGCTGGGGTCAAGGCATCAAGAGCCACCACACACAGACGTGTCAGGGAATTTGGTTAGTTGTCATATTCCTCTTGTTAAGCCACTCCTGAACCACAGACAACATCTTACCTGGGCTAAGGAGAAGAAGAACTGGACTGTTTCTCAGTGGTCCAAAGTCCTCTTTTCAGATGAGAGCAAGTTTTGTATTTCATTTGGAAACCAAGGTCCTAGAGTCTGGAGGAAGGGTGGAGAAGCTCATAGCCCAAGTTTCTTGAAGTCCAGTGTTAAGTTTCCACAGGGTGTGATGATTTGGGGTGCAATGTCATCTGCTGGTGTTGGTCCATTGTGTTTTTTGAAAACCAAAATCACTGCACCCATTTAGTTTACCCAAAAGCACCAAAAGTTGGTTAAATGACCATGGTGTTGGTGTACTTGACTGGCCAGCAAACTCACCAGACCTGAACCTCATAAAGAATCTATGGGGTATTGTCAAGAGGAAAATGAGAAACAAGAGACCAAAAAATGCAGATGAGCTGAAGGCCACTGTCAAAGAAACCTGGGCTTCCATACCACCTCAGCAGTGCCACAAACTGATCACCTCCATGCCATGCCAAATTGAGGCAGTAATTAAAGCAAAAGGAGCCCCTACCATGTATTGAGTACATATACATTAAATGAACATATTTTCCAGAAGGCCAACAATTCACTAAAAATGTTTTTTTTTTATTTTTTTTATTGGTCTTATGAAGTATTCTAATTTGTTGAGATAGTGAATTTGTGGGTTTTTGTTAAATGCAAGCCAAAATCATCACAATTAAAAAAAACCAAAGACTTAAACTATTTCAGTCTGTGCGCATTGGATTTATTTTATACACGAGTTTAACAATTTGAGTTGAATTACTGAAATAAATGAACTTTTCCACGACATTCTAATTCATTGAGATGCACCTGTATACAAGTAAATGCATGTAAATATTTTCAAAACATATACTGTATGTGTGTATTTATATATACAAAATAAATCTACTAAAATTAAAATGAAAACATGGAATAAAAATAGAATCTAATTCAAGACATTAACAGAAACTATAATTGTATATCAGAGATACTAAAATAACACTGCTATATCATTCTTAAATGATATTAAAGATGGCTTGCAGCAGTAATATTTAATGCTGGTGGAAGGAGCAGCAGGCAGTAGGAACAAGAGTTAAATTGATGGCAGATTACTTTTACTTGAAGAGGCAGGTGATAGCACCATTAGGTGAACTGTACAATGCTGCATTCTCCATTTCAAGGTCCAAAAACCACTGAGGTGGAAAACAAAATCTGTCACCCTCCTTTTTCACTCTAATCGAGCTTAAAGGTGATCAATGACACAGCAGGCAGTGCGATCTGACTCTCTTTCTCTGTCCAGAGGGTGAAAAAATGTGTTAGACTTCCAACAACCAACAGGCCTCCTGTAAAGCTATGTTAAGAAAGGCTTTCTGTCTTAAATCAGGTGAAAAGAGGTGAGAGTACTTGGTAGTAGTCTATTAGTGCGAAGCATGGAAGTCTGTTCTCCATATAAAATGAAATGAAATAAAATAATTATAAAATAAAAAAAAGTATATAATAAAATAAAGGCTTTGATTACAAAAGATGACAGCATAAAAGGCTAGTAGTGGGAATCATAATTTGGAAGTCTGTTCTGAAAAAATAAAAAATAAAAATAAATAAATACATACATACATACATACATACATTTATAAAATATATTTTTATTTATTTATAATAAGTTTATAAATAAAATAATATAATAAAATGTATATTAGTGGAAAGCACAATGTGGAAGTCCTTAATGCATATACAATAAGATAAGATGAAAAATATAATACAATGTTTTGAATAAAATAATATAAGACAACATAGCAGGCTATAATGGAAGTCCGTTCTGTATATAAAACAAAACAAAAAAGTTTTGAATAAAATAATATATTAAATAAATACAAAATAATCTTTGTTAATATAATGCAACCAGAACAGACTATGAAAATGTCAATGTCAAAATGTGTGCTGTTCTAGTTTAGTGATATCAACCAATATTTGTTGTATAAGTCATTAGGTGAGCACCATTCTGTGCAAAAATACAATTTAATTGATTTGCTAGCTTGAAAAGAAAAGGACATATAGCTGGAGCTGCTCACAACCTGGGGCTTTTCTCACAATTTAGTCCAAACTGTATTAATGATTAAACACGCTAAAGCAAACCTTTGCAAGACTAATAAATACTTACTGCATTCACTCCATACAACACCACACAAATAAAACAGACATAGATAGCAATATATCGACCCCCAAGTTTGTCTGTGCTTCTGCGAAATGTCACAGCATTGATTCATTTGGTGAATTATTGTAGCTGAATGCTGAAGTTTTTGCTTACTTTCTGTTTTCGCTGAAGAAGAGTTCTGTGTAGGAGAGATTAATCAGAATGCAGAATGATCTGAGTTATGGGTGTACAGCAAGAATACAGTATTTACACCTCACTCCATTTCCAAAACAAAACACCTACAACTTCAGTGCAGACAGATTGTACCTGTGTGATTTAATATGTAGCGCTGCATTATTATACAAAACTCCAGCATGCAATTTCAAAATATGGCCATTTTATGGAATTTTTGAGGCAGTGAATGGTAACCTTTCCTTTCACAAGCCCCTCAGCAATTTTACAGTATTTGATGTAGAATATCATGTTGCAACTGTTATGCAATGCACTGATTTTAACATTAGTGACAGATGAAAGAGTCCAAAGCATTCCAAAGACAACTTCATAAATAATGAAGATCTTTTAATCCAAAAAAGCCACTGATCTCTTCAAACAAATGCAACATTCAATGATGCTGCTGTATTAAACGGTGTGTTCAGAATACAAAGTAGCCAACATTCAAGGGAGTTACATAATCAGTCACACGTTCTGACATCAGTGAAGTGCAATGTGTGAAAATGTATCTTCTGACTCTCAAAATCCAACCCCTAAAATGCTGAATGAATTATTTCTAATACTAGTAAATTTTTAACATGGGTTAGCTCCTGCTCCTACAAGGAACATATGCATTATGGATTTGGCTGACGTGCTGAGAGGAAACGTCCACATGTGTTCAGACTGACGGAAGAGGTTAATTATAGGTAACACCTCCACTCTGGCCTGGATATGTACAGTATTGAACATGCTCATTTTTTCTTTGCCATATAAACAGGTCAACACTGGCCTTTGATGCATGAAAGTTTTGTGTAATATTATCCAGGGGTGAAGAAATAATCTGAAAACTATTAAATACACATCATGCATCAGTTTTAAATGTCTCCTTGCCACTCTCAAGAGAATCCGCCTGAAAGCTTAAAAACTAAACTCTTCAGAAACGTCAGTCACTCCAAAATGTGTCATAAAAGTTTAATAATTAGGAATGAAACTTTGATGCAACAGCTATGAAGATAAAAATGCATATTGTTTTGTCAGAGATGACTTCTCTTGTGTTAATCATTTTCATGATTTTGCTTCAAGGAAGTTCTTCTTCTGTTAACAGCTCAGTGTAAAAATAGAGCCACACGATGTGATTTGGGTGATGAAAATTAATTTGGTTATATGTTGTTCACACTTAATTTGCTGAATGTCAGACATTGAAAGGCGAGCACTGAGTAACCCTTAAAACTATTAGGAATTGACAAGTTCTGTGGCCCATTACAGTACATCTTTTTTTTTCTTTAATACTCAGTTTATATCAGTTATAAAATGATTGTTTGAATCTAATTAAATAATACATTTTTGAATATAATTACATGGGAAAAGTAAAATTATTAATATAGTGTAATATAATTGCATACATTTTTACAAAAATATTTTTATACACACACACACACACACACACACATATATATATATATATATATATATATATATATACTTTTACAGTCCAAAAATCAAAAGGTAGTACTTGGATTCTAGACACAACACTGCCAGTTACCTTGACTATTTTTGCTCCAGCATCGGAAATAATTCCAAACAAAACCACAGCAGAGTGAACCACTGAGCATCAAAGAAACACACAAACAGAGTGATGCAAACAGTGAAAACTGGTTTTGTTATGCCTGTGGTTTCCCCTACATTCACACATTTCTGTTGAAATGGAGAAGCCAAGGTTGATGGCTGGCGTGTCCTGTAGTTGGGGTGTAAATCTAGTCTATAAAACGTCCCAATTATAGCGTATTAATCAAGCAACTATTAATTTTATCTTGATTAGTTAGTTCAGGTTCATTGCGACGTTCTTTATGTTCCTGCTGTTGGTTGAAGGGCTAAATTAAAACCCCACAGACACAAATGACTTGAGATTGTCCTGTCTGGCAGGAACACTTACCAGTGCCTCTCACCAAGGGGAGGGAGCGGAGGCTGGCATAATCTAATTACATGGACACAGCTTAATTCAGCCTCAACAAAGGGCCAATCGATGATAAGGAAGTAGCGGAGAGTGGCTTTGACACCAGTCAATTGGTTATGTCAGTGTCCAGCCCAGATGGTGCACACTGGCACGCGGTCAATCGAATTAACTGCACCCCTTCTGCACCATAGAGAGCCATCTCCTTCCTCATTTTTTATCCACTCAAACCCCGCAACATCCCACCAGAGAGACAATCTAATGCTATGCAACACTCACAGCCCGGCAGTCAGACGACTCATCGCAAAATCAATACCCTCGTAAGGGGCTCTGATGCTTGTTATACACACCTTTACTGGGAGGGAGTGGTAAGATGAGGTTCACATCAATGCAATATTAGTCTATTAAATTAGAAAAGGCTTGGCAGGCAGGAAATCATATTTTGTTACTCAAGGAAAAAGTTTCAGCTCTTGGGAAGCAGACAAGATTAGATCCTAACCCTCAGAGGGACTAATTTATATACAATTATGACAGAACAAAGAACGAATGAAAGAAAGAATGGAAACGTTAACTGCATGTAGACCCATACATAACATATTAAATACGGGTCTACAATGATTAATATTTAATTTAAAATATGTAAATATTTTAGTCTATTTTCTGATATTTTTTTTTCTTTCAAATTTTTAAGTATCAATAAATATTAAATGTACTTGAGAAGCAAAAATATGTAAGAAAACAAAACTTAAAAATTATATTTTTTTAAATATATTTAGTCCTTGTTTTAAACATCTTTTAAAAATGTTTTATTAAAAAGTAATATTAACAATACTTTATTATTATTATTATTATTATGAATAATAATAATAGTTAAATCAAGATAATAAATTATGATGTTTTGCTTAATCACTTTTTACATTTTCTTGAATCACAAATCATACTAAAAATGTTTTTTTTTAAGTGTAAATCTAACAAAATTAATTATTAGTTTGAATCTTAAAATAATAATACAATTTGTCAATGAAGTAAGAATAATAGTTATTATTATTATTATTATTATTATTATTATTATTATTATTATAAAATCAACATAAATCTTCTGAAATCAAGTTTTGCCAAAGTAAATTAATCTTAAGTATAGTATATCTTAAAATTTGGTAGTATTAATAAATACTAAATTTACTTAAAGAAAAAAATGGCAAGGAAACAATTACAAAAAAATCTTGTTTTAAGCATAAAATTGAGTTTGAAACTTACAAAAACCCCCCCCAAAAAAAGCATTTTTTTAATGCTGTCAATCAATTAAAAAAAAAAAACTAATTTATTGCATATTTGTCTGAAATTAATTGTGATTAATTGCAATTAATACACCTAATAAAGTTTTTAAATTAGCTTTTACATTGCAATAATTTCACATTCAACCTTAAAATTAATGTAGAAACAACATAAGGACATTATATTTTTAATATTTGTTTAATGGCATCTTTTTCATGACTGAAGGTGAATATAACTGATACCAGTACTACTGATGTCTCTAGGAAAGTGTTTTTATAGTTAAAATTATTAACTATATTTAACTATTGACTATATAGAGATGTTATAAAACAAACATAAATTATATCACAAAAATAAAAACAAACTGAAGTTTAAAAAGTCAGAATTAATGTGTTTCATGATTGATGATCACTCTCACTAATGAGCTCTTGGGTGCCAGACTCCAATATGTGTAACTGTAATATGCCTTTTCTTTATTCTCTCTTGAAGTGTGTTCAAACTGTCTCCAGTGTATCCCAGAGTACCAGGCAATTAAGTGCCCACAATATTCTCTTAATTCTCTCTCCAGATTAGCATGCTTAACGCATTTTTGCTTTAGTCGATGAGGAGAGTTAATGCAGCTTTAATGGTATTTGAAACGTGGCTCATCTGCACTTGTCCTCTTGCCATGGCAACAGACAGTCCAGGAAATCCATCTGAATTTGATGGGCCACGTTCTGAACTCCAATAACTCCACCGCATGCTAAGCTTCCCCACTTTATGTGTTCATGCAGTAATTAAGAACTTATTTTTCCTCGCCTCAAGGTTGCAGTTAAACCCATATTGCCATTTCTGATGAGCTGGGTGCAGAATATTCACAGTGAGATGGCATCAGATGAGGGCTCGTCTGGAAACACTCAAGCCGTACTCGTATGTGTCTTGGTACACAGGTACACATGTATGTCTGGAGAACAACTTCAAATGAATGCATGTATGGGAAATGGCCTTGGTTACTCTGAAAGGCTTTTAAGTAGGCTATTAAAACACAACACATACTGAATTATATGGATACAACAGCAACATTGTGCGGTTGATATTACTTTTATACATCAGTTCAAAAAAATGTTGATACACATTTTTAGACACAGTATTGCAGTTGCTTTTTGGTCTTTTTTTGCTTTGCAATAGTTACAAACGTAACCACAGTGAACCGCTGCACATCACTAAGCAACACACTTTTTATTTTACATTTTATTCCCGAATGTAAACTTAGTATTCTGAGAGAGAGAGAGAGAGAGAGAGAGAGAGAGAGAGAGAGAGAGAGAGAGAGAG
Organism: Acrossocheilus fasciatus; assembly: GCA_036784905.1. Classification (NCBI taxonomy): domain Eukaryota; kingdom Metazoa; phylum Chordata; class Actinopteri; order Cypriniformes; family Cyprinidae; genus Acrossocheilus; species Acrossocheilus fasciatus. The sequence continues at coordinate 26,472,596 of CM071949.1, read as the reverse complement.
AGAGAGAGAAAAGTCTGTATAAATTTAGAAATGCAAAATATAAACTCGCACTTCTGAGAAAAAAAAAAAAAAGAATTTGTTTACATCTCACAATTAGTTTTTTTTTTTTTTACTTTTTGTTTCACAATTCTGAGGTTTTTTTTATTAATTCTTTCTTAATTCTTTTTCTTAATTTTCTTAACTCATAATTCTGAGAAAAAAAATCATAATAGCAAGATATAAATTTAGAAATAGTTTACAACTCGCAATTGACTTTTTTCTTATGAGTTTACATACAATTCTGACTTTTATTTCTTTATTTTACATTTCTGAGGTTGTTTCTTGCAATTCTGAGATATAAACTCAGAATTCTAAAGCAAAAAAAAATCAGAATTGCAAGATATGAATTTAGAAACGTGAGATATAAATTAGAAACTCTGAGAAAACAAAACTCAGAATTGCTAGATATAAACTTTTCTAACAATTTTGACTTTTTTTTCTTACAATTATGAGTTTACTTCTCAGAATTCTTCCTTTTTGTCCTCTAAATTCTGAGTTTACATCTTGCAATTCAGTTTTTTTTTGTTTGTTTGTTTTGTTTCTGCCATTGATTTTTTTAAGATACCTGTAACTTTTTAAATCGCACAATTCTGACTTTTCCTCACATTTGAATGTTTATTCCACAATTACGACTTCATTTTTCAGATTTGCGAGAAGAAAAAAAGACAGAATTGTTAGAGATAAACTCATAACTACTGGGGGGAAAAACAATTGTGAGAGAGTTTTTATTTTAAATGTTTTATCCCATGACAGAACAAGCTTCCACACACATCTGTGTCATTTGTGAACAAATCACTTTTTGAATGCATTGGCTGAGTCACTTTGTTTCATTCCTGTATGAATCACTGTTTTGAATCATTGACCTAAGCTGATTTGTTCAATGACTCACTTATCAGGACAGTCTGTTATCGTCATCAAGCAGTGTATTTCAATCCTCTTTTCTCACAACAAGTTTTTTTTTTTCCTTAGGGCACAATATTTATTGTGACAAGTCCTATACAAATACATGTAAACTAAATCAAATGATTTTCTTAACATTTCAGCATTTAATGATACTCTAATACTGATAAAAGATTCACTGTTAATTTAATACATTAGTTTAGAAAACAGCATTCATAGCATCAGACTTACTAATCATCTGTCACAGTATTAATAAATATAAATAAGCATATTTATATTATATTTGTACATTAATAAATCTGATTGCAACAAATTAAAATATTTTACAGCCTTTACATTTTAGAAGGAATCATTATATTCGGAGGTTCTTGGATTCATGTAGTTAAAAAAGCAACAAAACTATTTAAAAACTCTCAAACTTTTTATAGCCTTATACTTTATTTCTATTTGTGTTGTCACGCTGCCTCAATTCTTAAACTAATTTAACAAAGAACACCATGAGACAGTAAAATTTAATTAACTCATGTTTCAGTGAGTGCTTTATTTCATTCTGTGATGTATCAAACTCACTGCCTTTGTTTTTTTTTTTGTCCCTATTCTAAGCTCAAATACATGTTTTCATTGCGTACGGTACACATACTGCTTTCTTGCTGCCTAGAAACCAATATCTGCAACTCTTTTTAATGTGGAGGTCGAAGCGGTGCATGGTGCTTTTGTTGAAGCCTTGACACAACTCATGTGACAGGGCCTTTAGGAGGTCATATGGCTGACCACGGCAGTGACCTATGAGGCCATCATCACTGTGCCCTTGAGTAAGGCACTTAACCCCTGGTTGCTCCAGTGGGATTGTCCCGTAATAGCCAAAGTTCATGGAGCTTTCCTCTGGTGATGTGGTGTTAAAGTAGCAGATGCAAATTCTACCAGCTCTGGTCGTGTGGTGGTGATAAATAAAGATTTTTTTTTTTTTTGAGTTTTGCATGGCAACAACATGAAGATTGAAGACTTGAAGGTGCTATAAGCTATTTTTTGGAATACAACACACAAAATGTCCCTACTGCCTGACAGATATCACTGAAATAGGAACTCTGAAAATGCCATAGGAACACCTTCAGCATGACCGGCTCTGAATCGTATGTGTAATCAGTCCAATAGATGGGCGAGACGTCACGGGCGGGTTACGTAATGACCAGGAAGCTTTAAAAGCACGTAAGGTGCAACTGGCGTCAGCTTTCTCTCATTCAGCGAAGCTCTGTGTGTGTGTCAGTTGCATTTTATGTTCTGTGAGTCTTATTTACAGTTGTTCGTCATCAAAAGTACATAAGCACAGAAACACAATGTCCAAGGCTGAGAGAAAGACTAAGCATAGTCAGGGTGAGAGCAGATCACATTTTAGATTGTGTGTTCCTCCCTCCCCTCACTACATCACGAGCGGGGATACACACAGTCTGCTTGGGAGCAAAAGCACGCCGAGTCGGCTCTCGAGGGGGCCGACTGCCCGCATTGCGAGCAGTTTCCCCTGTGTATGCTTCACTCCCGGAAGGCTCTCTTCGAGGAGGGAGCATTTGCCAGCATTCCCTCGTGGGGTTCGCAGCTGGATCTGGTGGAGGGAATGGATACGGGCGAGTCCCAATCTTCTTCTTCATCACCCAGATCCACCCGCTCTTTGTGGTCAGAAGCCTGTTCTGCGGCTACTTCCCCCCAGGATGCAGGCTCGATGCTCCGCCTATCTTCCTCCGAGGAGGTTGATGTGGAGAGCGTCAAAGATTCGCCCTTTCAGTCGCCCCAGTATGAGGAGTTGTTGGAGGTGGTTACTCGTGGTTAGTTCGGTTGTCTCCTGCCGCCACCTCCACGCCGGAGCCTGCCTTTTTTCCCCGATCTCCACACCATTCTCGGCCCGCGTATTCGTCCCCACTTCTAATTATTATGCCAATGTGGCAGGACTGGGTGAACGCGGTAATGGAGCGATGCCTCGGGTAGAGCAGACACTTGCCAGCTATCTGTCCCCCAATGCGGCATCGTCTCTAAAGGCTCCGGTCTTGCCCTCTAAGCCACTAAGAACAACATCAGCACTGGTGGGCAAGGGGTACACTGCAGCAGGTCAGGCTGGTGCGCGTCTGCACACGATGGCGGTGTTGCAGGCGTACCAAGCCGACCTGTTTAAGGAGCTAGAAGAAGGCGAAGATATCAAGGCAGATGATATTTCAGAACTAAGGAGAGCCACTGATCTATCTCTCCGTGCCACAAAGGAGACCGCCCATGCCATTGGGTGGTCCATGGCAGGTATGGTGGTGGCGGAGAGGCATTTATGGTTGACCCTGTCCGATATGAAGGAGAAAAACAGGGTCTTCCTCATGGACACCCCACTTGCACCTTCTGGTCTGTTCGGCGATCAATTCCGTCGTCGACAGATACCAGGAGGCTCGTAAACAGGCGGGAGCAGTCCCAGCCGTGTACCAGCTCCTCATACAGGGAGCTTAGAAAGTGAGTATCGCCTCTCGTGCTCCCCCGCAATGGGACCGAGATCAGCGGCGCTCTAAGCCAGGGGCTTCTAAGATGAGGCCCGACCTGAGGGTAGTGCTGCACTCGAGGAAGCCCTAGACAAAGCCCTAGACGAAGCGGCTCTGACAACCAGGGGTCAGGACTGCTGAGGGTGGCCCCTACTGGAGAAGAGTGGGTTGCATCGCATTACACAGTGTCTGTCTCTCCTCAGAGCCCTCAAGAGATCAGGCTGCTAACCCTGCCAGAGTTCCAGGTGGCAGCGGTCTCCAGCAAGCATATTTCTCATGGCCTTCTGCCCGGAAACGTAGCGGAGCTGAGATGCTCGCCACCCCCTCAGGGGTCTCTACAGCAGTTAGTTCAGTTGTCTCCTGCCGGTCCTCTGCTACAGGGCACCGAGCTAGCAGCTCAAAGCACACCAGAGGCCAGCCTCGAGAGGCTGGTTCCCTTAGTAGATTATTTACAGCGGGCCATTACTTTCATGAAATGTATGGATGCTGCTCTGGCTCCATTGCGACTCCAGGGCATCCGTACACTCAACTACATCGACGATTGGTTTATTTTAGCTCAATCAGAGCAGATAGCAGTTCGGCATCAAGATGTCATTCTTGCTCATATGAAGGAGCTGGGGTTAAGACTAAACACCAAGAAAAGTGTACTTTCTCCATTACAGAGGACCACTTATCTGGCAGTGGTGTGGGATTCAACCACGATGCAGGCACAGCTCGTGGTCGAATCGTACTGAGTCGATCAGAGTCAGGGAAGGCCGGTCATTCGCTGTTAAACAGTTTAAAAAGTTGTTGGGTCTGATGGCAGCTGCATCCAATATGATAACTTTTGGCCTGCTTTATATGAGACCCCTACAGTGGTGGCTCAAGTCCAAGGGGTTCTCCCCGAGGGGAAACCTGCTTTGCATGATCAAAGTCACGCGGCGATGCCTACGTGCCTTGGACATGTGGAGGAAACCTTGGGTCTTGTCTCTGCTCTGCTCCCAGGAGTTCTGTAGAGAGTGCGACGGGACGGGGTTCATCTGCTGTTAGCCCCGTTCTGGCCGGGCATGGTTCTCGGACTTGATTTCGCTCCTCGACGGCTCTCCATGGGAGGGTAATTGGTAATTCTGGCAGTGTGGGCATCTCGTTCCCGTAACGTTTTTGGACGCAACTCGAGTTCCTGAAGAGGAACGTCTCCAGATTATGCATGTAACGATGGTTCCTCGAGGGAACGAGACGCTGTGTCTCGAAGTCATACTTCCGGTATTCCTGCCAGCGCTTGCTTCATTCCTAGAAGCTGACGCCAGTTGCACCTCACATGCTTTTAAAGCTTCCTGGTCATTATGTCACCCACCTGTGATGTCTCGCCCATCTATTGGACTGATTACACATACGATTCAGAGCCGGTCACACTGAAGAATTTCCTGTAGCGTTTCCGGACGCAGCGTCTCGTTCCCTCAAGGAACCACGGTTACATGCGTAACCTGGAGACGTTTCTCTGGGACAGCCATCAGCTCTGTAAACAGCAAAAGAGAATCAGATTGCTTGCAAGGGGCCAGTCTGCATTTTTGGGGGGCAAATCAATCAGCAGTCAGTCAAAAACACTTTCTTTGAGTTCACTGGCATTGGGCTCATATGCTTAGAGGTAAATCTTAGTGTTTTAGTAATGTAAAAAAAAAAAAAAAAAAAAAAAAAAAAAAAAACTTTTCATCATTTTTTTTTTTGTTTTTTACATATTTGTTTATTACATCTTTAAAGAGCAAGAATGCTTGGAAAAATGTTGGCCATTTTTTCCCCAACAAAAATGGGAAAACATTTCCAAGCACTGTTGCTATTTTATTTTTATTTATTTATTTTTTAAAGCAGATATGCTTGGAAAAAAGACATTCCCCATTTTGTATGCAAAAAATAAATAAATAAATATATAAATAAATAAAAATAATAGAATGCTTTTCTTTTTTAAATCCTTCCTTTTAAATGTATTCTATACAAAAACCAACAACAGCAGGGTGTGTGTATTATATATATATATATTTTAGAACAAATTAACTAATTAATTAAAAAAGCAAACATGCTTTGGGGAGAAAAAACAAAACAAAATTCCTTTCAAAGAAAGAAAGAAAACTCCGACCAATTAGAGAACCCATTAAAAGTGGAGGGAAAACTGCAGGTGCTTCACAACAACAGGCTTGTTTTTGAAGAGAAGCTGTGACAATGAAGTGAACAAAATGGGACTGGTAATTTCTCTGGTAATTGGTTAATTTTATAATGATGTAACTCAGTTATGAACTCAGTTACTATTTGTGAGAAGTAACTAGTAACTATAACTAATTACTTTTTTTAAAGTAACTTGCCCAACACTGACCACTACTATTGCACTTTAATGCTGCTTCTGTCACCTTATGACAATGAATTTACACTTCGAATTAGGTAGTCTGTCATCAATGACAGTAGCTCATTGGAAAAGATTGTACTAATGTGTTTGCACTAATAATTGCTGCTGCTGCTGCCTGAATATCAATAATTGCAAATATTCTTGAAATATCTTGATAAAATTAAGGCTATATCGCCCACCCCTACTATATATTAACATTTATATGGGAACATGTATGTTACATACATGTAACCAAATCTGACAAATATATGTTGTAATATCCATGTATGTATGTATGTATGTATGTATATATCCCGTAATGTATGACTATACGTGTGTGTGTGTGTGTGTGTGTGTGTATATACATATACATATAATATTGTTAATATCTACTAAATGCATGCAAATATCTGAATCTGTACAGAGTTGGTGAGTTTTCTAGGCATATTGGGAATGCATTTTAGAGACATTTAATTTTGTATGTAAACCCATGTGTTAATAAAAAAAGAACGTCTCAGGTTACGTATGTAACCATGGTTCATTGAGTAGGGAACAAGACACTGCGTCCTCTAGGGGTCGCTATGGGGAACGCTGTCTGTGTGACCGGTACCTGAAGCATGTGTAAAACAACTCCAATCCTATTGGTCCACATGGCCTGTAACGTCATAGGCGGGTACCCAAAAGTATGAAAGGGGCACCTGCTGAATACGTCACCAACTCAGTTATCTGAGGAGATGTAAACAGGCAGGCCGAAGGCATGGTGAGGGGACGCAGCATCTTGCTCCCTCCTGGGGAACCATGGTTACATGAGTAACCCAAGATGTTCCCCTTCTAGGGAACTCAACGCTGTGTCCTGGTTGACACTTTGGGAAGAAAGATATCCAATCACGCCATGCCGAGGCGCATGCCTGTCTACCTGGTGAGAGAGCACCAAGGAGGTGACAGACATACACCAAACCTTTCCTCAGAAAGGGGCCAAGCCACTGACGCCTCGGGCCACTCACATAACTTGGTAAAAAGAGGGAGCGTGATACCAGATAAGGTTGAACACCCTAACCACAGCCATCCTTAGACAGCTATGCTATGTGAGCGATAGTAGCCAAATACATAAGACCACTGAGAGACTGGAAGCCTAGAGGAGTTCTCAGGATTGCTACCAACAATCCCAGCTAGGACACAGCTATCCGCAGATAGCTATATCCAAAGAGTCTTATGAAAAAAAAAAAAAAGAGGACCTTCCTAAAGAGCTGCCCAGACCAAGGGAATGGCTAATCTACTTAAAACCCCGCAGGGGGGATAGCACTGTCTAAGCCATGGCTCTGGGAGACCACTACTTAAAAACGCCCAGAAGGGCTATCCTATGAAGGGGCTACTGGACCAAAAACTAAAACCCCCTGGAAAACGTACCTGTGCTTAAAAACCCTGAGAAGGGGAGCAGTCCCTAAGCTAGCACGTAGATATGCTCAAATAGTCATGTACCTAGGAAGACTTCACTCTTGGTAGGGGAACTCTTAAGAGTGGAGGTCTCAGCATAACGACTCTCTAAAGCAAGAGGAGACCTAGCTACACTCAATGCCAGAGGCAGTTAGTGAGGCTCAAATAAAGAGCCTACAGACTCATATTACTGCCAAAGGAGGGAGCTCTGAAGAGTGGAGGCTTCAGCAAGATGGTTCTCTTAACAAGAGGAAGTCTAACAACACTTAACCCTAGATGAGGAGCTCTTAAGAGTGGAGGTCTCAGCATGACGACTCCCTAGAACGAGAGGAGACCTGACTACACTCAGCGCTAGAGACAGTTAGCGAGGCTCACAATAGAGCCTACATACTTATAGTACTGCCTACGCAGAGCTTCGGCAGAATGACTCTCTTAAACGAGAGGAAGCCCTGTTCAGAGGTATCGCCAGAGATACATAAGTGGAGTGGGGCCCAAAGTGAAATGGGTCAAGAACCAACTCAGAGAATTGGAACAAAGACGAGCATGTAACACATACCATACAGGATTTTAGAAAGTGCTCAGTGTGCCTAGCGTGCACACTTATCACAATGTGGATTTTAGAAAGCACATAGAAGCTATATGTCAGAAGCATACATGCCAAACACAACATGTTGGCCAGCAACAGCCTATGACGTCACTACCGGCGTGACCACAGTATAAAGGGGCGCAGAGAAAATAAGTCATCCACTTCTTCGTCTTAAGCTTGTGTCCAAAGCATGGCACGAAGCCTAGAGGACGCAGTGTCTCGTTCCCTACTCAGGGAACCATGGTTACATACATAACCCTAGACATTCCCTTTTCGAATGAACTTAGAACTGCGCCCTCTAGGGGTCGCTATGAGGAACGGAATACCCACGCCAAGCACAACCACTAAGTACCAACTCTACCAGGCTAAGGGAGTTGCCCCTGGGACGGTTAGACGGCTGTCAGGGACATTATACCCTATGGCCAAAGACCCGAGCTGCATACCCTAAAAAAAAAACTTACCTGTTAAGGGCCGGGACTCCCGGACCCAGGGTAGAGCTCGAAGGCTTAGAATCATAAGAAAAGATTACTTTAAGGGGATACGGCCAAGCGCCTAGGATAATAGCTAGGTCCTGGCCTGTCACCCAGGGGCTACCACTGTCATATGAGGGGTCCGTAACTACCATCACAGTCACAGCCAGGTTGCTAGAAGTAGCTAGCATAGCTGAAGGTGACACAGTACCCCACTCTCAGCTGAGAGAGGGAGAAGATTCTCGATCTCTTTCGTGCTACAGTCATCCCACAAAGCGAGCAACTTAACAGGGAGGCATGGAGAGGCCTAACAACCTGAAGTTGCTGACTCAGAGCTCTGGGGAGCGGAGAACTTATCTCTCAGCATGAGAGAGAAATCAGACACTCAGAAGGGAGTGGCATGCTCATATGTGACCCTCTATGGTGAGGGGAGCAATGCTAGCTCGATCAACAAGGAGAACAACCTCTAGCAACCTGAGGCCGCTGAATCACAGTGCTCAGAAGGGAGCAGCATGCTCATAGGTGACCCTCCTGAAATGAGGGGAGCACTACTAAAGCTCACTACATGGTTCTACAAAAGGCTGACCCCTCCGGGCTCCTAGATGTAATGACCATGGAGCAGGGAATTAAATTCCACCAGACAGCACTATCTAGGTAGGGCTCAAGGAGACCACTATTTAACACCCTAAGAAGGGGAACAATCACCGAGCTATCAGCAGCTGGTCCCACACGGCTAGCCTGAAAAATCCGGTAAGCCCTCCTATGCCACAAGGGCTATTTACTTACACCATAGCAGGAGAGATAGCACACTCTAGGAAAGGGCTCAGAGAGACCGCTACTTAAGACCCTAGGAAGGGGAGCAGCCCCTGAGCTAGCACATAGATATCCTCAGATAGTCATTCACCTAGGAAGGCTACCAGAAGGGGACCGACTGAGACCACCCAGACCACAAATAGTGGTCTGTCTACTTACAACCCTAGCAGGGGAGACAGCACTGTCAAGGTATGGCTCATGGAGACCACTACTTAAAACCCTAAGAAGGGGAGCAATCACCGAGCTATCAGCAGCTGGTCCTACACAGCTAGCCTGAAAAACCCCGGTAAGCCCTCCTAAGAGGCTGCACAGATCACAAGAGTGGGCTATCTACTTACAACCCTAGCAGGGGAGATAGTGCTATCTAGGCGAGGGCTCAGGGAGAATGCTACTTAAGGCCTTAGGAAGTGGAGAAATCACTGAGCTATCAAATAGATATCCCCAGATAGCTGTGTGTGTAGGAAGGGCTACCAGAGGTGGAACTGACTGAAACTACCCAAACCACGGAGAGCGGGATGTCTACTTACGATCCAAGAGTGGAAACAGCACTGCCTAGGTAAGGACTCGAGTGGACCGCTACTTAAAAACCCTAGGCAGGGAAGCAATCACCGACCTATTGACCAGGGGCTCACAATAGGAAGATCCAGACCATAGTAATGGGGAGACAGCACAGTCTAGGCAAGGGCTCAAGGAGACCACTACTAAAAGACCCCACTAGGGGGAGCAGTCTCCGAGCTTGAACACAGCTATCCTCAGACAGCAGATTCCTAACAAGACTTCAGTGCTTTCCTGAGAAAGCTTGTGCTCAAGGGGAACCAAACCATAGCTGTCCTCAGACTGCTATATTCCAAAGCAAAACAGCCTGAGCTGGAGCACAATCATCCACAGATGGCTATACTCTGAGCAGAGACTGTTCACTTATCACCCAGCTAAATACAGGAGGAACATTCCCCGTAACCACTCTAGACTACTGAAGCACCCTGGGAGAGAAAGCTAACAGCTTCACTCCACAGAACATTCAGTATATCCATGCCCAGCGAGGCTCTCCACGCACAATAACATGAATAATAGAGAGGCACGGCTGAGCTGAATATAGCTCCGCCCACGATCTCGAATGCCCTGCTAAAAACGACTTGGTGCTCACACTTAGAATATGCCCTCAAGTGTTAGAACCCCATCACGGAGGCACATATTCCTCTAAGCACTGCTCGACTCACCAGGATGATGTTTCACACGGTCAACAGACGGACAGCTCCGAAGACAACAAAAGTTGGTGACGTATTCAGCAGGTGACCCTTTTATACTTTCGGGTACCTACTTATGACATCACCCGCCATGTGGACCAATAGGATTGGAGTTGTTTTGCACATGCTTCAGGTACCGGTTACGCAGACAGTGTTCCCCATAGCGACCTCTAGAGGACGCAGTTCGAATTTCCCTCAAAAGGGAATGAGTGTTTCAATAAAGCTAGTCTTATTGCTATATATATATATATATATATATATATATATATATATATATATATATGGCTATACATGGTTCATGCATATATTGCAGAATATGGAAAAATATAAGCACTAGAGTCCCATATATCAAAAAAATATTATTTCATATATCACATTATATCTTCCAATATATTCACATATATTTTTGTTTCGTAAGGGAGTACAGAGTAGGTCTGGCCCAATTCAACATGTGTGGAAAAAAAATCAATAAACTGTCCACCCAAATCAACTCAAGCTCAAGCTTTCTCCACCAAGAACAGCCTTATCATGTTTTTTATGGTCTCAGGACTGTTGCTCCCCTCTGTGGAATCATCTGAGTACCATATTCAGCTCCTAACACAGACATATTACCACAAGTCAGCAAGACCAATGGCTCTACTGTGAACAAATGATTCAGCAATATCATGACCATAAATTCCCCAACCAGCAGAAGTCTTACTCTCAACAATTCTAGTGCACTAAAGTCATATAAAAGAGAAACTTTAAACGTATTCAGCCAGAGCTGCATTAGGTCAGCACATGTTCTTTGTGCTCTATTACCATAGTTTTCTCATATCATAGTACTACACAAGGTACTCTAAAGAATGGCATGGTAGATTTACTGTACTTTGGGACAATACACTCTTAAAAGTAAAGGTTGCAAATGGTTTTTGTTTGCAGTGATGCCATAGAAGAACCATTCTGGATTCCTTAATGAATCTTTCAGTGAAACGTTCTTAAAATAACCTTTTTTTTTCTTAGTGTGAAGAACATTTTAAAACTCTCTAAAGTACCTTTTTCAACTATAAGGGATCTATTGTCCAATGGAAATGTTCTATGGATGTTAAAGGTTCTTCATGAACCACCAATGCCAATAAAGAACTTTATTTTTAAGAGTGTAATAGGTAAATGTCTGTGGTATACAACAGAATCACTTTCTATCACATTGTGTGTTTTACATCACAGTAACAACATCTCACATTATTTTTTGCTAGACATTTAGTAAAAATGTTTTTATATTAAATAACCCATGTGATAATCAGGAAAATCCAGATATATACTTTCAAATTGAGTGAAATGGCTTTAAGATGATTTTCATAGTTGAGTGTAGCTTTACATTTCACGTTAACACTGCATGTTCTGTATGTATGTCACCATCGTTAAGTTACTACCCGGAATAAAGTGCTGGTTTGCCTTCAATTCTCAGAATTGTTGGATTGCGTTACTTGCAATTTTTTTAATTTTTTGTTTTAGTAACTAAACCAGTTGGATCAAACAATGCAATACCGATAAATACAAATTAAATATTGTTTTACATATAATTCCTTATTGTAATTCCTTATGTAAAACATACTTATTTACAGCTTTGTAACAGCAATGAAAAAAACTGAGCTTTTTAAAACACTGAATCAGGCAAAATTATGCACTTTATGCTGTTTTATATGCGCTACAAATCAGTGGTTTGAAAACAAAAGATTCACAAAAGTTATAAAGCTTTATAAAGAAGCACCCATCAAAACTCATTAAACTGCAAACTGACTCAAAAAAAGTAAAACAGTCTTATAAAATGAATACAACTCTATTCTAATTCCAAATTCTAATTGGAAGAGCCAGATTCAAAACATATATCTTATCGTATCTCACCGACAGCTGCGAAAATATATCTACCGTGATATAAACAGCAAAATTGGTTGATAAAAATAAAGTAGCATGTCGAAAATAGAAGTGGGACAACAACAAGCTGATCAAGTTTTCACCTCTGATTTGTTTCTGTTGTAAAACAGACACAAATCAGGAATCAATTGAACTACAAGACTATATAACAACACCAAAATGTGAGCCCTCATGGTACAGTGTAAGCAATTCAGGCACCTCTGCAATTCAACTACAACTGGCAGATGTGGCGAAAAAAATAGGTTTTAGCTCTTTTTTTGTAGGTTAATCACATTGCTTTGGGGAAACTAATTTATACATCTATCAGGGTGATATAAAAACATGACATTATATACAAGTACACAAGAGCTCAGTTTGACAGCTGCAGGCTTTACATTCTCTCCTGAGCACAAAGAATAAACAACGCTTGTCAAACAAACGTCTCTTATTTATTGCTAAAGGCAAACTAATTCTTCTTCCTAATCGATTCAGCTGCATGCAAAGCACGAGCAAGAGCCACCCGTTGACTTTGACAGAATAACTTGTTATGAGAGACTTCAGGATTGGTGTCTGACTGTGTGTCTGTGAAATGAAGCTGCTCTTCTCGACTAGTTTCTAAAGGCGGCTTTAAAGTGCGATAAGGGTGTGATGAAGTAATGGAGCAAATTCAACCATGAGTGCCGTGACCTTTTTGAGAAATGGCATCATGTAATGAAACACTAAAGAAGAGTGACAAACAGAAAAACAACCTACAGTTTACTGTCCGCACACACATATACAAAGGCATATGTTTGTGGGGACTTATTTAACCCATGGTCATGTTTATATTTATAGTACTGAGGGGACTAAAAGTAACATCACACAAAACTCTAACCAAAATAAAACTAATCAGTTATAATGTTTATACTAGATTACTAGCACATTAACAAGACATTATGACAACTACTTTCTTATGCCACAGATTAAGGGTGTATTCACACCAGGAAAGTCCACTAGTTCACTTGCTTTGGTCCAGACCAATTACAGTGTTGATTTTTTTTTTGTTTGGTGCAGTTCGCTTTCACACTGGTCTTTTTGCATGTGAACCAGAAATTGTAAACAAAACCACAAGTGTGCTTAAGGTCATCCATTCAACCGTACCAGAGTTCGTTTGGAAGCGGACCGAGACCCCCTCTTCAGCTGCGTCTTGGTGCGGTTGTTTGGTCTGCACCTGAGGGCGTTCGCTGTATTCACACCTGCCCAAAAGATCCGCACCAAAGGGCGAAACGAACTTGAGTTTGATTCAATCAAACCAAACAAGACAGGTGTGTGTACACCCTAAGTATCTTGCTTTGAAACATGCTAAGTCAATCCTAAAAATCCTTTTTTTTCTTCATTATATCAACAATACCAAAGATGAAAACATGCATCATGGAGATAATTAAACTAATTTAATTCAAACATACTGTTGATAAATTATGATGCTTTGCTAGCACATTAATTAGCTCTTTCAAACACATCCTTTATTACTTTACTGTAATATTCCCAAACACTGAAAGCTAATAACAGTTTTTTCAGCAGGGGTGTTGCAGTTAACTAAAATTTAAAACCACACACACAAACACACAAACACACACACACACACACACATATATATATATATATATATATATATATATATATATATATATATATATATATAAATTAATTAATTAAATGAGTATTTTTATGAAGCTCCATCTGAATGTTATGAAGTGACAAGAATACTTTTTGTACACAAAGAAAATAAAAATTATGACTTTATTCAACAATTTGTCTCCTCCACGTCACCGTAGCGCCATTTTGGAGAGTATCCACAGAAAGCAAACTGCATACGCTGTTTTGTGTCAGCCGCACCAAACGGATACACTGTTTTCGCTCAAATCAAAGTGTAAATAAATGAAGAAAACATATCCGTGTGGCACAGCTGACACAGAAGTGCGTACGCAGTTTGCGTCCAGCGGATACTCACCAAAATGGCGCTACAGTGACGCAGAGGAGACAAATTGTTGAATGAAGTTGTAATTTTTATTTTCTTTGTGTACAAAAAGTATTCTCGTCACTTCATACCATTCAGATTGAACCACTGATGGCAGATGGACTATTTTGATGATTTCTTTCATACATTTCTGGACCTCAACAGTGTTAATTGTTTGGCAGTCAATTGTACATTCACAAGCCTTTCCAAAATATCTTAAATTCCAAAGACATTTGATATTTTCTTTTGTGTTCCACAGAACTAAAGTCATCCAGGATTGGAATGACGTAAAGGTGAGTAAATAATAACATAATTTTCCTAAAACATTCCTTTAATATTCCACTTCCAGCCTTATTGTTGCAGGTAAATTGTGTTCAAGGATTGTTTGCAACAGATTGGGATTTTCATTCACTCTTCTGTCATTTGGATAAAACACATAAAATAAATGCGACAAATCAAATTTCTGACAAGTCATGTTAAATGGGTTTTGTCGTCGTCTGTCACTTTTCACCCTATGAAGTGTCAAATAACTAGAGGTTCCTCCTAGAAACTAAATGAGGAGAAAAACATGTTTTTCAAAGCCGTTCAGTCTCAAACACAACACTACAAAAAGAAAACAGTTTCTTGGCAAACGCAGATATTTCCTGAACAGCACAGAGTGAATCCACATAGTTGGAAAATACAGAATGTGGAGAAAAATTTCAACACGGATTCGAAATTGACCCCATTTTCTTTCTAAACACATGCTTTTTTATGCTCTATGCTAATGCATGTCGAAAAATTTGTACAAACTGCTGGTGTCAATTGCAGTGATTGGGTCAGGTCACGTATCTGCTTTCGCTCAAGCTAAACGGGTTTATTTGGCTCAGAAAGCATCAGTGTGAAATCTTGCCTCGAGTTTTGCATGTTAATGAGTTTTTGTGAATCTAAAAGATGGCCCATATTACTTCTCACTGAATATGTGTCATGCAAAAACCATATCAGGGGCAGCTATCTATGCAAACAAAGAAGCACCCTTGGGATTTGACTCATACCAAACAGCCAGCTATGTTCCCAGTGTCGAGTTGATACCATGTTGCATTACCATTGCAAAATTCCCACCTATGTTTCCTCAGCTCCCCCTGGCTAGGTCACTTTGAGTCTTTGAGGAAGCTGTCCTCCATAAAGGATACGTTAGTTGAGGAGATAAATGCAGTGCAGTGCTCTAGGCCATAAGAGCACATTCCTTCAACTGCTAATCATGACCATTAATCACTCTGCCCAGTTCTCTCTTTCCCATAGGCCATAGGCACACAGGTCAGGGCCAACGTCTGTAGCTTGCTGTAGGCACGTGGGTTAATGTGGATGCTGCTCTTCAAGGTAGTGTGAGGTTTAACATGGTTTCACGGTGCTCTCTCATCAGGACTGAATGGAAAAGGAAACTGCTGAAGTCAAATAACACTATTCACTGCAAAAACTTAATGAATGAGATATTAAAAGGGTTAGTTCATCCAAAAAAAACCCCATAAATAAATAAATAAATCTGTCATTACTTACTCACCCTCATGCCGTTCCAAACGTCAAAAACTGACATGGAAGAGAAGAAATTGTTGAATGAAGTCGTTATTTTTGTTTTCTTTGTGAACAAAACGTATTCTCGTAGCTTCATAAAATTACAGCTGAAATACTGATGTCACGTAGACTATTTTAACAACGTCCTTACTATCTTTCAGGGCCTTGAATTTGGCAGTTGTATTGCTATCTGTGGAGGGTCAGATAGCTCTCGCATTTCATCAACAATATCTTAATTTGTGTTCTGAAGATGAATGAAGGTCTTATGGGTTCGGTATGATATGGGGGTGAGTAATTAATGCCATAATTTTTTTGGGGTGAATTATTCCTTGCATTGTATTTATCATTCAAATTGTTCCAAATTTTGACTTACTGCACTTTTTTTTTTCATTTGCAACTCGTTCATACTTAAAGCAAGTGGGAAGATCTGCTAGTGCACTTATATTAAAGATAATGAATTTTCATATCGTTCAACAATGCATATCATTTATTTTTTTCAAAAGGAACAAATATTTTAGATATGGAAAATGAGACAAAATATCTGTTAAAATAAGACATAATGCTAGCATATAATGCAATATGATAATGATAGTATACTTGCAATATTTAAAGTGTGACATTTATCATGTAGAATTGATTTACTCATATTATTAAAAATACAAATGATTTGACTGAATAACAGCCACTGAACCACATTTTTGTAAATGTTTGACAATTTACAGTAATGTCACATTTTCAATGTACTGTAATGATCATAAACTGACATTTATAAATGAGAAAAAATTGATTGCATTTACAATGAACTAAATTACAATAAATACAATTTTGCCAGTTAATGAGATAATGAGTCATGTCAATGAGTTAAAGTTTAAAAGTTTAATGTTAAACAACATTAAACCTGTTTCAACAAAATTTGCAGGTGTTTAAAACACAGTAAATTGTTGTTGATAATTGGAAGTCTGCAGAACAAATGATAGTGTTGCACAGTATCATTTATCCACCACAATTTGGTTGCTATAAAGCTTCTTTGTTGACAGTCAAACACCTGTAAAGCTAATGATAGTGTTACCATTTGCTTTCTTACACGTTAGGGTGTTTAACCAGATTTCATCATTCTCTGTGGCAGAATGAGAATGATAAATTATACAGACAAACATGAATGGCCTAATGTGCATCCTTCATTATAATGCATGAAGGCCAAACAAAGCTGTTAGTAAATAAAAACGCACAGATAGATATATACTGTAGATAGATAGATAGATAGATAGATAGATAGATAGATAGATAGATAGATAGATAGATAGATAGATAGATAGATAGATAGATAGATAGATAGAGATATTTAACAAGTAGAAGTATCAGCTGGCATGTATTTCATGAGTAACAGCCTGTAGCCTTGCTGCACATGAAACATCTGTTAACTCGCTTTCCTGCTCCATGATTAACTACACAACGACTCTTAAAATAACTGTCTGAGGTGTATGAGTTCTGTCACTGTGTGAAAACAAGCTGAAACAAACAGTTTTCTTTCCATCACTGCACTAGTTATACACAGCAAATTTAAAAGAGTGGATTTAACTCCCTCAGAGTTAAAATTAACACTTACCCAGAGTACATATGGGAATCACTGCTAAAGTGTTAAATTAACACTTTTGAAAGAGTTAACATTTTTAACACTCTGACAGTGTTAACTAACAAACTCTTAACATGTAAAATATTAAAACCAGAATGGATGATGAGAACACCAAAGTTGGTGTTGAAAGTTAACGCTTATGGTCAACACTGCACCAGTGTTCAGGTGAAAATATAAAAAAATAAACCCACAAAACAATACACGTTTACATTTATTTATTTTATTGAAACATTGTAAATATTTTTCCCTGCACCAAAATGTCTTCACACTCAATGTTTTCAAAACATGTAAAAGAACATGTTCTTACAACAATTAAACATCATAATGTAGAAGCAAATCAGTGCAAAGACACAAAAAACATTCTTATTTGGTCCATTAATGTCATAAGGTTTATAATGCTGACATTTAGGAGGTTAAATAACAGCATTCCATTTATTACCATAAAAGCTGAATGCATGTTAATGCTCACTAATCAAAGTCTGTGCTGGTGTTTGGACCTCCTTGGAGAGAATAGTCTCATTCTTTTTTTCAGCACGAGGAGATGCATTTCTCTGCAGTTTTCAGCCAAGCAAGATATCCACTCCTATTTGCAGCATCACAAAACTGCCCCTGTAAAATTGAAAAATAAATAAATATAAATACAAAACCAAAACAGGATCATTTCACATCCATTTATCAAAACTATTATCAGGTGAAATGTCAGAGACAAGTATGAACTGCAATACAAGAACTTCACCCAAAACTGAAAATTCTGTCATTATTTATTTATCCTCATGTGGTTCCAAACCTGTATGACGTTCAGTCTTCTGAGGAACACAAAAGGTTATATTTTGAATAATCTACAGAAGAAATACATGGGACCACTCTGATCCTTTTGCATCTTTTTTAAAAACTTGATATTGATTGGCATGTACTGACATTATAAGGACAAGCAGGTCCGAAAAAGAAAAAAGCGCATACCAGAACAACACAAGGATGAGTAAATAATAACTTAAAGGGTTAGTTCACCCGAAAATTAAAGTTACCCCATGATTTACTCACCTGCAAGGTATCCTAGGTGTATATGACTTTCTTCTTTCAGATGAATCCAATCAGAGTGATATTAAAAAATTTCCTGGCTAATCCAAACTTTATAATGGCAGTGGGTGGGTGTTTCTGTTCAACAGTCCAAAAGAAGTGCAATAAAGTGCATCCATCCATAATAATGGGGGGGGGGGGGGGGGGGTGAATAAAGGCTTCCTGTAGTGAATCAATGTGTTCTTGTAAGAAAAAAATCCATATTTAAAACGTTATAAACACTTTTCTCTAGCTTGCGATAAATGTTGTACGTGGAAGCCTTTCCGGGCGGATGACGCAGGACGTCGGTGTAGTGCATGCGAAGTGACGAAAGCGGAAGAGCAGAGGAGAGAGCTAAACAAATGAATCACATATTAGAAATACAAAACAAGGATTTGTAAAGAGAAAAGAAATGTAGGAGGATTTCGATGTAAGCCAAGAAGAGAGTGGTTTGTCTTTGCTAAAGTAAGGAAAATTGAAACTGTAAACAAACGTTGGTTCTCGTGAGACTAGCATAATTCACTGGAGCCAAAAATTCACTAAAGTCCTACATCATCCACCCGGAACGGTTTGCGCACACGACAGTTAGCGCAAGCTAGAGGAAAGTGTTTGTTTTAAATATGGATATTTTTCTTACAAAAACGCATTGATTCGCTACAGGTGGCCTTTATTCACCCCCCAGAGCCGTGTGAGGCACCGTTTATTATGGATGGATGCACTTTATTGCACTTCTTTTGGACTGTTGAACAGCAACACCCACCCACTGCTATTATAAAGCTCGGAAGTGCCAGGATAATAAAATTTGAAAGAAGAAAGTCATCTAGGATGCCTTGAGGGTGAGTAAAACATGGGCTAATTTTAATTTTTGTATGAACTAACCCTTTAATTTTCATTTTTGGGTGAACTATCCCTTTAAGGAAAAGCATTTAATTCATTGTAAATGTATATTGTAAAAAGAAAGTCTTACTAGAAAATGGGTCTTCTAACGACAGAGACAAAGTCACAATTCCAAGTGCATATTGATCTCGCCACACTGAGGTTGGACGACTCCTATCAAAATGAATGCACATAAATGGGACAGTACATAAATAAATGACAGTTCAAGCATATCAAAAACTTTACAGTTGATATTTTTTTTAGAAAGAAATCAGACTCTTTATTATTATTGTTTTTTTTTTTTAAATAAACATGACAATCAATAATCTTAAAATGTGCAGTTGTGGCTTACCCATGTATTGGTGGCTTCATACTCTTCAAGCACATCATCTCCTTTTGATTTTTCTGTTAAGTCAGCATGAACCATCTGTAACAATATTAAAGAACTAGTTTACTTAAAATTGTAATTCCAAACCCATACGACTCACTTTTGCTGAATACAAAACACATTTTAATGCTTAAAGATAATAAGATAAAGTGTCTAAAGTAGTTCATTGCAACTCATGTGCCTTTCTCCAAGACTTGTGAGGGCACAAAATCACTTTGAACGATGAACAATGTAATTCACTCAGTATAGAGAGTTTGAGTTTACAAAAAGTGTTATTTTCAAATTAATTCAATGAAAACAGCACTCAAATCCAATATAAGGACACATCAACATCATGAAAACTCAATTAATGCTTATGAAATCACAAAAATTGGTCATGAGACACACAAGAACAAATGACTTCTATTGTCATTTAGATTTGGGCAGTTTACAGTGGTTTGATTTGACAATATGACGTTGCAAAATACATACTGTATTATAAATGAGGTAAAACACTTCCCTTCAAATTCAAATGTCATCTGTGAGAAACGTTTCGGATTAGACGCGCACATCTATAGATATTGTCATAAAGTAATATTATTTTATAAAATATATATCGTAAATCAAGTAAAACACTTACTTTTGGCGTTTTCCTTGTTAAAACCAAGTTCCTCATCTGCTCCGGAGCATCACGAGTGAACGAAAATATCTCTCTGAGAAAAAGTTTAAGAGTGCACAGCAGATGAATATCACTATAAATCAATATAATGTTATAAAATACATATAGTAAATGAGGTAAAACACTTACTTTCAGTGTTTTCCTTGTTAAAACCAACTTCCCCGTCTGCTCGCGCCGCGAGAGAAAGAAAATATCTCTAAAAAAAACGTTTAGGAGAGCACAGCACATAAGTATGGCTATAAATTAATATGATGTTATAAAATACATATTTTAAATGAGATTAAAACACTTACTTTCGGATTTTCCCTTTTAGAAAAGTCCTCGTCTGTTCCGCATCGCGAGTGAAAAGAAATGCCATTGATAAACGTTTAGGCGCACACAACACATTGAAATAATTATAAAACGATATGATATTACAAAAACACACTTTGTGAATAGGATTAAACACTTTATTTCGCTGTTTTCCGTCCTAAAATGCTCCGCATCGCGAGCAAAGAAAATGGCGTCTGTAAAAAAATTTTCAGACGGATTAGGTTTGCACACGAGAAAATGTCCCGGATGTCACTAATAACACTCAACGGTGTTAATAAGGGTAATTCTCCGTATTGACACCGGCCAGAGGGTGCTGTTACTCTAGCTAGTGTTAATCCTTTACAATTCAACACCACAACTTTAACTCTTTGCTCTAAAAGTCTGCAACACTGGGATTTCAACACTGGAGATTTTACTGTGTAGGAAAAACTGCTGTGCGATCTTCGGTGCCTTGAGCTATTTGTGTTTACAGCCACTGACAGACCTGCATAAACAATTCCCATCTGTTTGTGTTGTTACTGACAGTGATAGAAACAGCCAGTGATGAAACAAACTGAACATTCACTCTACAAACCTGTGTTTGTGGCTAATTATCACAAGACATTTCTTACCAGCAGTTAAACAAGCAAAGAAGCACTGTCATCATGAGCAGAGACAATCCTTTTCACATATTAACACTGGGAAAAGCTCCTACAATGGTGTTAGACAATTTAAAGCAATTAGGAGTCATTCATTTTTCATTGACAGCTGACTTTCTACAACAAGAGTGAGATCAACTATTGGCAATGTGATGTGGGCATGTACAATGTTGAGGGAAAAAAAAACAAACAAACAAAAAAAACTTTCCTCTCCAGAATGTTTATTTTAGTGGCAAGACAACAGATTTCTCATAAAATGTTCTTACCAGATATTTTACATATATTAAATAAATAATATTATGGTGTATATATATATATATATATATATATATATATATATATATATATATATATATACCTGGTCTCATGGCATTTACATACATAGTCCAGGGTCTCTCATACACACACACACACACACACACACACACACACACACACACACACACACACACGTCTACACACGCACAGGCACAAGCACATACACACACATACACACACACACACACACACACACACACACACTCATGTTTGATTTTATGAATCGTGGGGACTTTCCATAGACTTCTATTGTTTTTACACTGTACAAACCATAGTTTTTATCGCCCTTCACCAACCCTACACCCAAACCTACCCCTTACAGGAAACTTTATAAGCCTCTTGAAATATGGGGACATAAGTCACCTCATAAGTCACCTTCTCCTTGTAAAACCTATGTCATACCCATGTCATTATACAAATTTGTGTCCTCATATGTCACAAAAACACACACACACACACACACACACACACACACACACACACACACACACACACACACACACACACACACACACACACACACACACACACACACACACACACATACATACATACATATATATTATCTCCATCTTAACACTCTATATTCGCAAGTCATGTGATAATGAGAGCTGGTGAAATTAGTCTAATAACAAAGTCTTTCACAAATTTAAAAATGGCAAATAAAAAAGTATTGGGCAATACTTACATGCAAAATAATGGCAAACATATTGTGAATAGTCTGCACATTGCCCAGCCTTAGTGTGTGTGCATGTGTGCGCGTGTGTGTTTAAGAGAACAGTCATAATGTATTCTGCACGCATCCATTTGCTGCGAGGCATCACAACACTGATAACAGAATAAAATATCAGAATCACAGAAAGCATCACTCATTATATCTCATGAATGCACAATTGTACAAAATGATACTATGATATCTCACTGCAACGATCAAGATGCCATTTAATTGGAACAGACAGCAGCTCATATATTTGGCCTTGGAGTTCTCAAACCTTCCATGAACATTTGAAATATAAATCACAAATTTCATAAGCACAGCACAGTCCCCAAACTACCTGTATATTATATCAGTACAGTTTTAAACGCATTAAAAGATTAATAATGCAACAGCTATAGCACTGCTGTAACTGCACAGCTTTAAAATCTGCAATGTTCTTCACCCCTAATTAAATGTGACTGAAATTATACAATTTAACAAACACCCTAATTAAACTATAACATGTTTATTTATGCTTGATTAGATCTAACCTGATACATTGCAGGGCAAATTTAAACAGTCATGGGACTTTTGAGAAAAACTGGTGCCGACCAAGGCCATCAGCATCATTGCAGCTTAGCTATTAAATAACATTTGCTTTTGCACACCATTTGATCAATATTTCAGAATGCAGACTGCTATTATAAATAAAGGTGTCGTTAAAACACACTAAATGTAGGCGATCATGTTCTGTTTCTGAGATTTAAATAACATTTGACTGATATAATCTATACTGTAAACTCTCTTTTGTTTGTGAAAGGTGAATAAAATTATCCATTAGAAGTCAGTTTCCAATTAAAAATGATATAATAAAAAGTAACTTAATATGCAGAATGTGGAATATTTTCAACAAAAAACATCACACATCTGAGAGAAAATCACAGTGACATTTTGACCCAAAACGTGACTTCCTCATTATTTCAGTGCATGCGCCACCTACAGGCTGTTTCTAAAAACACAATGAGCCCACAATATTCACAGATAGAACCAATATATAAACTATGGAACCTCATTTCCGCCACTGAATAAAATGGTTATTTCGAAAATGGTTAATCTCACAATTCTGATATTCTATACATCTCGCAATTCAGATCCCCCCCCCCCCCCCCCCCCAGATTCATGAGATAAAAACTCGCAAGTGTGAGTAAAAATGTTAAGAAATTTAGTCAGAGTTACAAGATATAAACTGATAATTCAGATTTTTCTTTTTCTCAGAATTGCGGGATATAAACTCGCAATTCAGATTTTTTCCTCAAAATTGAGTGTTTGTGTCTGACAATTCTGACTTTTTTTCTCGCAATTGCAAGTTTACATCTCACAATTCTGACTTTTTTCTCAGACTTGTAAGATATAAACTCACAATTGTAAGTTATAAAGTCCTGTTTTCAAAAATCAATTTACATTTTTATAAACTCGAAATTGCAAGAAATAAAGTCAGAATTTTGAGATATAAACTCTCTATTCTGACTTTTTTCTCAGAATTGCGAGATAAAAAGCTGCAATTACCTTATTTATTTTTTATTCATTTATAAAAACGGAAAAAGCCCATTTCATAACGGACAACGTTGACCTCTCATTATATGCCCCAATAATAAAAGTAATTGCGGATGCTTGTCTTTGTAATATTTTATCAAAAATATAATATCATGTTTGGAAAAGACTTTTGTAATGACCTTGTTTTTTTTTTCCTGGAAGACATCACACCTCTTGTTTTTCAAGCAAGCAATAAAACTCTCAAAAGTCTCATCCTATATTTTTCCTCACTGGATATCCAGTTTCACTTCGAAATGCACCAGAAATAAAAATGGGTTGTGAATGCGACTTTGTGAGACTTTAAAATTTGCATCTGAGGAAATGCCTTTGGTTAGCATAGGTTTCTCTTTCTGTTTTCTTGGTTAGAAATGGTAGCAGCTGCGTAATCACAGCCTGCATGCTAGAGGCGTTTTAATCAACAAGAGTGATTCATGAGCCTATAGCTGACAAATACAATAGTGTGGGTCAGCATGAGCACACACACAGGCCATTACAGGCCTAATCATTAGCATCGTTTATGCCTACTCTTAACTCAAGGCGTTTTAAAAGCAAGTTGCTTCCCCTTGAAATAGAAAGCACACAATATACACAGTCAGACAGAAAAGCAATCTTTTCTTCCTCTTTCTCTTTTTCCAGAGACAGCTCACATCTTGACAGATGCTTCTGTCTCTGTTTTTCTCTCAGACAATACCACAGCCTTTTGCCTTCCTTTTGAAGGCATTCTGGGTCCCAAAGTGCAGCAGATGACTTCAATATTAGAGCAGAATAGTGAAGAATGGATCCAGCATGTTACACGCCATCTGACTTGTGTGTTGTTCTCCGTGTTGGGAAAACTCCTTTGAAACCGTAGCTTGCCAGGATAAGCTACTTGTGGTTTAAAGTCAACTATAGTCGAGCAACCCTTTTGATAAAGAAGTTAACTCCACTAAAAGTTACTAAAAATGTAGCAGACATTTAAGAGGACTTTGAACAGAAATCTAGATGGCACAAAAACATCTAAATTATGGTTACATCATTACATTTTTCTTAATTTGACAGTAAAAACACAAATAATAAATTAGAAAACTCAAAAATTGTACCTTTCAGATAAACTACACTACCCTATACAGACATTTAAAAGGACAAAATCTTTATAAATGAATAACTATTTTGCTAATAGACAGAATTATTTGGCACGAAAAACATCTAAAACATTATATTAAACATAATTACACAATGAATACAGATAATTCACCTAGAAAAACACCATTTTATGTATGTAATGAAGAACAACAGCATTTAAATAAATACTTTGTTTCTATAAATAGAATCATTTGTCAAATAAATTGCGCGAACGAACTGGTTCACTAAAACGAATTGAACTTCCAGACACAGCTTGTTTCACTGCTGTCACAAGTTAGCTCTGTTTTAAAATTGCACCGATGGAACATTTTGACGTGCCATTGTAGTGTGGTGCATCAAAACTTCTAGATTTTTACTGAAAATGTATATATATTTAAAAAAAAAAAAAAACAGCTACTGAAAATATGCAGTTAAGGTACTTTTCTTGAGTTACTCACCAATGTTGACTGTTCTGCAGTGAGGCAGAATATGAATATCTGTGCAGCCTTGGTCTGTTTACAGAGGTGTGTTTATGGTCATGGTTATACGATGCGATGTTAAGCCAGTGTATGAAATGCTGTGTCAGGTTCCTTATCAGCTCTGGGGTGCCAGCTGGAAAGAGTGTTGCATTCAATGCAAAGCTTCACACGTTTGTACAGGCAGCTACTGATATGTGTTTGTGTGTGTTCCAGCCTGAAAGCTGACCTAGCTGGAGAAATAACCTTTACTAGGTGCACTAAATATTTATTCTGTACTGTCTGTGTTTTTAATTTCGGGTAACTTTGTGGACATAGACAAACTATATAGGTTCACTACATTGCTGGCTTGCAAAGAAAAGAGCTGAAAAAACAAAATATATGACTAAAAAGCATATATAGTAGTATACGATAATCAGCCAATATGTGTCCATTTGTAGCTTATCAGCAAAGCTTGCCTGATTAGAGGTATTGCCAAAACACATTTGAGTAAATATTTTATAAATAAACATTCAAAAAATCTGGAGACTCGAGTTCTCAGTTACATTGTAAGTATCAAAATTGAATAATGGCTTTCTTCCTTTTACATTTAGCATTTATTCATTTAGCAGACACTTTTATCCAAAGCGACTTACAGTTGAGGCAAACAACAAGTGTTTCAACATAAGACAGCTATAAACACGAGTAGTGCCCATTAGATAAGCTTTGGTCTAATTTCCAAATTGAAATTAGACCAAAATGAGTCAAATGTTTGCATACAGTGAGACTATACAGCTATAAAAAGACCATCAGCAAAACATAATAACTAAGATAATTTGATTATATTGTTAGAATGTTATCTTGGCAAATCTGAGCACTGTTTGAGACATTGTTGAAACATGTGAGATTACTAATTTTTCTCAATAGGAAAGCAGAAGACTCAGAAGACTGATCTCCAACTGTAGCTATCTAGAAGAACATCTGAGATATCAAAGATTGTTTTTTTTTTTTGTTTTTTTCTTTCCTACAGCCAGATCTGGGGTTTTTTTTAAACGCACACAAACACAAACACATGCAACATCAACACAGACATTTGTCATCCTATTATACATATTTTATGCTTGTGTGTTAATCTCAAAAAAGTCCATCAGCAAATGTGTTACATCCACAAGTAACTGTATTATTGAGCTGTATACACAAACACGCACACTTCAGCTGAACAAGGCACAACAGCCCATGAATATAGTATGAGTGCCTTCACTGGCGTTTGAGGATGAATAAACAGAGTCATATAGCAACAAGCAGCCACACACACACACACACACACACACACACACACACATAAACTAAAGAGCAGCGATATAACTTTCCCATGAGTGGCTCTAATTGCACGATGCATCACATGAGAGACAACATCGAGCGCCGCCCATCCCTTACCATCAAATTACCCATACAATCTCTTTTTCACTTTCAATCACTCTGCAGCTCCCAATCTCATTGCCTCTCATGCCTTTCTATCTGTATTTCACACTAACTTCAAACCTCCATAATCCACACCCCAGTCCATAAATATTCAATTATCTTCCGAAATGGCGAACTTTGCAGAGAAAGCAAGGAATTTATCTCTTACCTGTGTGCTTTCATAGATCCTCGTCTTCTATACGGCACAGTCTTCTACCCCATGCATCGACAGCTGCACAAGACACAGGCAGTGTGCGAGAGGATGGAGATGCGCACACACACACACAGGGAAAGAGAGAGGGGGGATCTGAATTATGGATGGAGAGTGAGGGTTCCCTCATGCCGGATATGGTGGAGTGTGAATCATCTCTGGCATGAATCAAACATAGTCCTGGAGCAAACGAGAGGTAGAGGGAGGGGTAGCAGATGAATAGATGACTGAAAAGCAAAGGAATGGTGGTGAGAGAGCAGACGAACGAGTCGTCTGAGGTAGCAGCTCGCTCTCTCTCTGTCTCAGTCCAGACATTTTCACTCTTCGTCTTCAGTTGCTTAATCAGTCTGACAGAGGCTAATAGTTGTGTATTGAACCGGCCAGTCAATAACAAATATTGCAGATGCTGTCTCCTAACTTTGGAGAGGGGCTGTGAGTACTCCTAAAGGCACAGTTAAAGCAAAACAACACAATAGATAATCAGTGGCTTATTCATTGTGTTAATATCCTCATTAGACAGAATGCAATAGTTTGAAAGTGTCTGGATTGGTCCAGCTTCCATTATACCCAAACATACTCTAAACAATGCAGACATTAATAGCTACGCAAGATAAATGTGTCAGACAGCAAACTGCAAGGTGCACTTTGGCATGTCACCTATGGCGCCAGTTTTCTCTTTCAGGTCAACTATAGATAGCGATATGCTTGTAGTTGATAGTTAGCTTGCTGAATTGTAATACAAAACATCAAAGTTGTTATAATTCAGAGAACATTAAACTGGGAGCCCAGTCTCATGAAAAATGTGTAGAAATAGTACGTATTGTGTATTGATACACAAAAATGGACTATGGCGTGCATATGATACGCACGTGTTTGGCGTGTATATAATACGCAGTTTTCGTGTGCATATGATACGAATTTGTTGCCGTGCATATGATACGCAGTTTTCATGTACATATGATACGCATCTACCCCACAACCCTAGTCCTACTGATTGCATAGCATATACATGCCAACGTCAATTTTTGCGTATCAATACCACAAGTTTTTGTTTTTATTTGGCGTACTATTTATACGCACTTTCATGAGATCGGGATGTAATTGTGCCACCTGGCTTTATAAACTGCAGTGGCCTTGTCTTGGATATTATTTCAAACATCAGACTTATCATGGCACACTGTCTTGTTGGCGGGACACATGGTTGAAAACAATCATTAGTTTTGCAATTTACATTGGTGACACAAGGTGGCACCAATACATTGCACACTTCCGCTTTAAGTTAGTATTATGATAACTTTTAGTCCACACTAAAGGGTTTACAGAGAATGTAGGGCAATACATTTAAGTAAGGATCCATATTTAAACATATTTAATGACTTATGCGGTTTCTGTTTAACATAAGTGAAGTGTTTTTTTGGGGGGGGGTTTGCGCAGACTCTTACATAGCAAGGCTGTTTTAATTAGGGCTACAAAGAAAACGGTCCACTTTTTAATGATGCAGCTCTCATAAGATATCAAGGCTGTTTACTATTGTGTCCAGACTGGAATGAATTAAACTCTATTATAGGAACAGTTTGCCCTAAAAATGAAAATTCTGATTTACTCACCCTAATGTTGTTCCAAATCCATATGACTTTCATTCTCCCTCAAAACACAAAAGATGTGAGGCAGAACGAGTCTGCTCTTTACCATACGATGAAAGCAAAAAGGGCCAAAATGTGCTATTAAAACACCATAAAAGTTATACAGGCTATACTGCTAAAACTTCTGAACCCTTATGATAGTTGTGTGTAACGAGCAGACCACAACAATCCTGTGGGTGAACTAAAAACTATAGTATATGGTAGGCTATTTTTCACTTTATGGTGATTCATGAGTTGCTGTATACTAAGTCAAATTCATTGTAAGAGGATGCTGATTTCTCATAACAATCAAATAATAATAATAATCATGATCACTCCTACTACCGTAGTGCACTGGAGGAAAATCAGGTTAATTTTCACAGGATTGGAGGGAAATACTTTCTTTGATGAAAATATATATTATCTGTTGCCTTACAGATATCTGTAGATTAGGTGTCTTGACATATCACATCCATCTCTGTGACCGCCATAAGCTCTGAAACGGCAAAAAAGCATTCAGCAAATTGCTTTCTACCTGTCAATAATTTTGAATGTTAACAAGGCAGCCCATACATGGAAACAGGAAGTTGAGATTGTGGTAGTTGAAGAGAGGATCAATAAAGTTTAACGACACTTTCAGCTTCATAAGCTGTCAGATGTTAGTTTGTCGTGAGAGAATCCTGTTGCTTTTGACAATTCTGACAACACTGACACAATATTATTCTCCTCGCATGCTCCATTTCCGATAAATACTATCTTAATGTATCTGTTATACAGTATCTATGCGGGGTTTTGGTAAAAAGGGCGTGGCTAAACCTGTTGGAACATTCTGGAATATTAAACAAAACACTGGAAACACAAACCAGTTACCAAAAATAAGATTTCAGCTTTCATGGTAGCTTATTTTCTACCCTACTGACTGTATTTGAAGAAAACCATTTTGTCTTGAACTAAACAGTTGTTCTACAGCGACATCAAAAACAATTGATCAATAAATAATGCAATAGCCTCTGTAAAGACAAACATTATTTTAAAATATGAAATTAACTAATATGGAAGAAACTTGTGCATTTAAAGTCTCTGTATTGTAAGAAACGTGAAATCATCAGGACGTAAGATAAAGAGACTTTGTGGTGCATGGCCATGAATTTTATTACAGGAAACAAATGAGACTAATATTGCAACTCTTTTTATTGACTTCTCTCTGTTTTCTTCTCCTTGTCGGGTACGATATGGCTCTGTTAAAGGATCCAGGAGAATTACAGAGATCCAGACCATCCACTTCAAATGCTTGAGTGGAATGAGTGTTAGAAAGAGAGAAAGGAAGAGAGGTCAGACAGCCTGAAAGATGACAGTCTGCTGCTCTTTTAGACGGCCATAGACGTCTCTCCTTCCCTTTGAAGGATTCTTCATTGCTGATGCTTTTTTTCACAAAACCTTCATGCAAAAGTGATAAAAAAAAATAAAAACATAAAATGCTCAACAGATCTATGATGAAAAATATATATCAATAGAACGTTTGTCATAAAGCCTTGTCTGAAAGTTAAAAATAGGTTTGAAGGTTATAGGTCTTACAGAGACGGACAGACAGATAGATCTGGGCTTTAATAAAGATATCAAAACATTAGCACAAAAAAAAAAAAAATATATATATATATATATATTGGACCGTTTCTCTGAAACATTTTATTTTTCATGGACCTTTTTTTTTTTTTTACATTAATGCTTGTTTTAGATGGTTCCGAGAACATTCAAAAGTAACATTCCCATAATGTTTGCAAAATTCTAACATTGAATATTCACACAACCAAGAAAAAAATAAAAATAAAAAATAAAAAAAAATAAACATTTAAAAAAACTGGAACACTGGAATGTTTTGAACATTCTGAAAACTTAGCAAAACATTCTTAGTACATATTTTTTGTTAGCCACGTTTTTACTTTAAAGGATTATAAACAGTGACAAAAAATATATTTTTACATTTGTATGCCTTGGACACTTTTTTATTAAAAGCAACTTGCATTGAATTCAAGGTATACATTTATCAGCTCATGCATTCCTTCCATAAGCAAAAATGGAGAACTCAAGAAAAATGGATGCATGTTATTTGTAGACTATTCACTGTATACACCATGTACCTGAACACATAATAACAGTACAGAGCTGCACACTCAAATAGCCTGTGAATTTATAGTTCTCTACAGGTACTGTCATCAAACTGGCAGGTGTGTTGCTGGGGGAAATGTTTGTCTTCCTTCCTCTGAGCCCAAAGGCTCCTGATTAAGCGCTCTACCCCTGTTTCGGTTCTGCCTGGTTTAATCCGTCTCTATCTTGCTCTCTCTCTTTCTCTCTCTCTTCCCTTGCACTTTCATGCAAGTGAAAAAAGGGAATGTTCACGTATGTCAAAGAACAAAACATTCTGATCAGTTTTCTCTCTCACAGATTAAATTAAGTCGAACACTTACATAAAAACAGTTTCCAACTCAGAATCACAAAGAACAAAGGACGTTTATTTAAATCTCTTTTCATTTTGTTCTCTCTTTATCTGAATTAGAATGCATAGATGTTTTGATCTTTTTATAGAGTGGTGCAATTTATTTTACTGACCTTATGTTTCAAGTCATACTTCAGTTTTATGACTTCAAGATATCTATTTGTACTAGTTCAAGAATCATAAAATATTTAAAGTCAACATATTCAGACAGAAAAAAAAATGGATTCGTGTTCTATCCATTATCCGCTATTTGTAGAACTGTTGAGAAGAAAAACCTAAAAATGCTAAAAGCAAATAATAAATATAATCACAGCAGAATAGGTGTATTTAAAATGGTCAAATAACATTATTTTTAACATTCTTTTGTTGTTTATGTCAAATGCATCAAACTTTACAGTACTTTGACAAATAAGGGCAGATTGCAAAAACATGCAGTTAAAAAAAAAAAAAATACAAAAAAAAATGCAAACTGAAAGAAAATAGAGTGCATTAAATACACTCACTTACAAAACGATTTACATGCTTTGTGTTTAATGTGAACTCTTGGCAATGAAACCACTGAATTTCAAAAGAAACCAAACACTCAAATATAAAGACATGCCATGCTGGGTTTTTCAAAAGAAACAATGGCATCTCAATACATCGCTATAAATAAATGGAAACAATAGACAAAACTGGATGATTATATATAAAAAACAGGAGTCTTTAACATTTTTTAGGCCAAGGACCCTTTACTAGATAATAAATCAGCAAGCATTTATTATATTACTTTGATATTTACATTAAAACAAATTATTATCTCTGCATAATTATGACTGCAGTTTAATTTTACATCATACATTTTTGAATAATATATATATATATATATATATATATATATATATATATATATATATATATATATATATATATATATATATTTTTTTTTTTTTTTTTTTTTTTTTTTTTTTTCATGATTTTACAAAGACATTTCACATTTCAAAAAAAAAAAAAAAAAAGCTGAAATCATTACAACCCTGTCACTGGGGTGGTTTTCAAAATGTATACCTTTGTACCTTATTTACACCTAAAGGATGCATATAACTACCACCTTTTGAAAAGTTACTGCACCAGAGACAGCTTTTGTACCTTTATTTTTGAGAGTGCACCACCAATGACAAATCAAGGGCACCGCTTTTGAAAACCCCTGTGAAAAATCGCTTTGGTATCATATTGGGTGACCACTCAATGTTCAATGAAAAGCGAAGCCAGTTCAGAATCATTAAATTGCTGCTGTATTTTGATCCACTGGTACTCAAGGAACAAACATATTTTCATTGGACTTCTTTCTGTACTAAAATGATGTCATTATGTGAAGAGGAACACAGCAGACATTAAGTATGGCTGATCATTATGTCTTATATGATGAGGTGTGTATGCCTTCTGCCAGAACACCATCAAAAGCCTCATTTATGTTAGAGAGTGATTTTTGTGAACCCATCAAAATCACTGCCTTGACTGTCTGTTCTCTGAGATTACAGGCCGTGGGTTTTGATTATATATCACCAAGCACAAACCGCCAACGCGCAAACCCACAAACATGATTTCTACAAAGGTACAGGTGAAAATTGTGATAAATCCCCTAGGTTTGTTTATAAAAAGTCATAATAATTGAGCTGTTCACACCCTTTAGATCAAGTTCAGCAAAAAGGTGAACTTGGAAGGAAGCTTTGCATTTTTGCATGACTACACAGCAGATGAAAAACTTTTGTTTCAAAAGAAAACAGAAAATCATGTTTTCCCATAACAGGTCTCTTTAATTTATTAAAAGGCAGCTGAGATTTTATGGCCATGCAGTGGTGCAATAGAAACCCGCTGTTAAAATCACACTCGTAATGTCAGAACTCTTTCATCCTGTTTCTCTTTTTTTGCCATGAATGATTTTGTACCACCACTTTTTTGAAAGCTTGCAGGAGGGTTGTATCTACTACAGAGGAAGCATCTCTAATTCCTCAGCATTGTGTTAGTGTGTGTTGTAATGAGTAGCGATACGGTGTGGGAATTCGTTATTTTTAATGTTGACTGGCTTGTTGCGGCCATTATGAGTCGCAGAAAGCGACAGCGGCAATATGTTCCCACCAACTCTCTATCCATCACATTACCACAGCTGTGCTAGTGAAAGCATAAATCAAAATGCAAACAAATAACAAATGTGTCCCATATCCTCATACACTGTAAAAAGTGCTACACCCACAAAGTAGGTTTTATATACTTTAAATAGTTGTAATCTAGTTTATTTTATTTGTTTTATACTAAAAAGTATCAATATACTTCATCTTTACTTAAAATATCAGTTTTTATATAACAATATATTTTAAATAAAACTATTGCAATTTATTTGGGTAGTTATTTGTATGTGGTTGTTGTGTACAAGAAATGTTATACAAGTGAGTTGACATACACAATTTATTAGAGCAGCTATCGATGTGGCAGGTGTGTTCATCAAACGTAAATATTTAAATTTTATTAGAAGTTGGCATTATCCCTTTTTCACTGGCTGGGAATTTCCCAGGCAGATGCAGCATCTTCCTCGGTACTTCAACTGTTTGTTCGCTGCAGCGGATCTGAATTTCAGGGACTGATTAACACTGTAAGTTGAAGCCGAAAGATTGGTGATATAAAGTCACGCGAAATCTCTTACTCCACTAGGGAGCTGAGGTTAGGTTTGCAAATTTTATTGTATAGCTAGCTATCCTGCACACATAGCAAGCTAAGTTGGCTGCACAGTGCTAAGTAGTGTGGTATTGTAGGCAACGATCGGCAGATAGCGGCGGTTGAGACCGTGTTGTTAATATGAAATTAAATAAGTGCTGTAGTCATGCATAGTATGTGTTTTAAGGCTACTTTGGCTTTAATTTTACCAATAATATCACTTTTAATTGTTATTTAGCGTTAACGTAAACTAATATTTGACATTAAACGGTAAGGTTAAAGTCCTAGACAAAACACGTTAACATTAGTACTACGCTAGTTTAAGTTAACGCAAGTGTTGCAGATCTTCTAGAGAGATGGCCTGCCCTCTTTGAACCATCACAGGTAAGGTAAACTCAGCAAAGTTGACTAGCTAAAACCCAATTCTTTGTCATCTACTGATATGGCTAAAAAATACAGTGCAGTATGCACTAAGTCAACAGTATCTTTTTTTCAAATTATAATTCACAAAACTTTCTTCACCATCAGACTCTGTTTCTTTTATGCTGTACCACATTCTGTTGAATTTCACATTGCTCAATTATGGTAAATGGCCCACAGTTGTGAAGAGGGGCACATAAGGCAACAGACTTGACTGAAGATTAAATTTTATTCTTGCATTTTTCATAATTAAAAATAACTATAGTGAATATGTTCCTTTACTGCTTGACACTGTCCATGATTTTCATTTGATTAAAACCTAATGTGTATCCAAAACTCTCATGTTGTTTAAATCACAGAAAAAACATATCACTTTTGATATGTAACTAAGATGGTATACTTCTCTTTACATATCTGTGAAGAGTTGCTGAGAATCAGTGGCATATCACTTGAGTCTACATTTATGTCACAGTTGGACAGGCAAACTCCAAAGCTGTTGTCACTTTTCAACGCAAAACGAGAAGCCGTCGGTCAAAGAATCAAGTCCCAAATGATGACACTCATCCAGGTAAGAGGAAAAAAATGGTCTTATGTAAAACATTTTCCATCCAAAATGCATTCTCTATCATGTACTTAGTCATCAATATTACACTGTGTTCCTAATGGGAAGGATGCTGGTGTCTGTGTATCTGCAGCATATGCTGAAATCTACTGAGCCAGTTGTTATGACTGATCATAACACCCTACATTGCGTAGTTTAAGGGGATAGTTAGCCCCAAAGTTAGTGACAGTGAGTTAACATGACCTTGCTATTTTTATGATCTAGTGTGACAAATGTATGCCCGAACATTCAGTGAAGTTACACTTCCTCTGTGCACTCCAGGATTGTTCTTTTTGTTAATAGACATGCTGGCTGCATATGTGAGTGCATAAGTGATGCAATTCCCTCGTCACCATTTTCCAAGAGTGTGCCTTGCTCCTAAGCAGTCTCTTTACACATAAAAGGTCCACTAAAACATGTTTAAGAAAGCATTTGAGGTGAGAAATAGACAATGTACTAATATAAGCTTGATTCATATTGATGAACACAGCCTACTTGGACAGTTAAATCTCAGTTTTGTGAACTGTCCCCCCTTTTGAGTAAACAAGATGCACATATGTTTTTTTTTTTTTTTTCTAAGATGCTGGTGATAGTGTGAGATCTTGTAGTACAGTGGTGTATGTATAGTAGGACCTTTTTTCAGCAATTGAATGGTTGAAATACAGAGGTTCTGTGGTTTGTGCTACTGTCATCAGGCTGTGAATTTTGATCAGATTTTACTTTTTAACAGGATCCATCTGCCTCTGTAGAGAAAAGGAGAGAAGTGGTCCTGAGATGCCTGATTGAGTACATGGGGGCGAGACAGGAAGACCTCATCAGTGTCCACCATGTGTGTATTGGGGTTGTCTACTTGTCTATTTTTCTCTCTGTATGTATTAATATTGTGATGATATGGGGTAATTACATTTGCTCTTGAAAGATATTTAAACTCTGTAGCTTAATAAACAGTAATGTGATGACCAATCAGGTACAGGCAAGGACAATTGCATTGTTTTATTGTAATGCATCCTTTGAACCAGAAAAAGACAATACTCATGCTACAGTAGATCATGATAGTATAGTACCCACACTCTATGGCATTGTCATGGTAAACTTCACTCTGGTCACATGCTCTAGTCACAGTATCCATCTAGTATCCACCACCTTTAGCAACAAAAGTACAATTTTGACTTTGTGTTTGACTTTCATTACCTGTTTGTCTGACCTAACTCTTGATTCTAGCGTGCACCTCTAAACAGAGGTGCACGCTAAGCTTGGCAGTTGCCCACCAAAAATTTACATGTGCCATCAGCCCGACACGACTGGGATTATCATAGAAGGACAGCCCGTGGTCAGAGGTGTGGCAAACCTGTCGAAAGCATGCTGCCTCCTGTTTGGACTTACCTATGCCCTCAACCTCAAGTATCCCTCAAAACTGGTGTATAGTTTTGAGATATATCAGAGGCTCTTTGTGGGATTGGACCCCATGCATCCTAAGCCATCATCCAAGTATAAAAATCTCCTCACCAAGTTGTCTAAGATGATTTCCCAATGGCATCTGGCATTGTTTGCCATCATTTGAAAAAATGCAGTCACTTTGGTAGGTGAGTTTACCAAATACCAACTTAAACGTACTGTAACATAATCAGATAATTTGATAATCTTCAGGGTGATATAAATATTTGTCTCAGAATTTTACCAGTATTTTGATTTAAAATAATTCATCTTACAGATTTTCTTTTTTTGTTTGTTTTTGACCTTAAGACTCATTTGACAGGTACATGTTGCTCCGGTAATATAATTTCCATGGTTATTTTCCTTTTGTGTTCATTGTTCAGTGCCTTTGGACTGTGGACTGTGTTCTGTGCCGATCATTACCTCATGAGGTATATACTCAACAGTGTTGTGTGCACAATTTGGGAGTTCTTAAAAATAATAGTTGTTCAAAATATAGAAATACTGTAATCATTTTTGACATTGCAGTTCCAGTGTAATACAATGTGATGTTATGGCTCACATTTACCTTTATTTAAACATTGCAGATTGGGCAGTTTGGATTTCACTTATAAAATACACTTATACAGTGTTTGTTTTATATTATTGTGTACATGTGCAGCCACTTTTGTTGGCTGTTTTGTAGTCACTGTTAAAAGTGACACTGGTTGACATTGAATAAATTGTATTGTCTTCAATCTATCTTCCAATCTTTTTATTTTTCAATTGAATTTGTAATTGTTATTGACAAAGTCTGTTAATGTAAAGTTAATCACTGTAGTGCTTAGAATATAGATATACATATATTTGTTTTCTGAGGTTATAGCCAGGACTCAATTAAAATGTTTATTCAGATATGATTAGGTTAATTTGACTAAAAACATAAAGTTCATAAAACTTAATTAAAATGAGTACAGGTTACTTGTAGCAACCCATAAATAAGTTACCTGTACCAAGAAAAGTAGGTTTATCTAACTGAGTAATACTAGTACTATTACTTAACTCAACCTAATTTGTTTTGTGTTTGTATTAAGTAATGTTACAGTGTTTATTATACTTAAAAAAGGCTGCAAGCTGACTCAATTTAAAACATACAATGCAGCCACTTGCCTCACTTTTTATAAGTTAGATCTAGGTATTACTTTTTACAGTGTATACTGTACACTACTGTACAAAAGTTTGGGGTCTTTTTTTATTTTTGAAAGATATTAATATGTAAGGTTGGAGGAGTTGGATCTGGATCCAACCACGCCCCCTAGATCTTGTGTTCTGCAGCGAGACGATCGTCCTCTGAGGAGCGGATTCCAGATGCTCCACAAAAAGTCAACAAAATTCAGGAGAGAGGTGGAAAGGGGTGTGCGATATATATCATCTGCGATAATATCGCAATTGTGGTTTAAACGATGTGCGATTTGACATCTAGTCAAATCGCACATGGTCAAAACCAAGTGCGGCTAGGTGGAGCCGGCAGGGCAAGGATCATGGGAGAGACAAAGAGAGCGGACTGCTCAGTAACTTCTGGGACCACAAGAGTCAGGTCCTTCAACATCACCAGACTTGGCCCCACAAGAGGTCTTCCAGGACCACCAGGCTTGGGACCAACAGAGTTGCGACTACCAGAGGTGGGGTCCTCTAGGACCACCGGACTTACCGGACTTGAGACCACCGGAGTCGGGTCCTCCAGGACCACCGGACTTGGGTCAGACTCATAGACTGCAGCGGGCTCTGGAGTGGATTCAAGGACTGGAATGAAAATGTGCAAATGTGAGCATTTGTGACTCTTGTGACCCTCATAACTAGCACAGGTATATTTGTAGCAATAGCCAACAATACATTGTATGAGTCAAAAAGATGGATATTTCTTTTTTTATGCCAAAATTCATTAGGAGATTAAGTAAAGATCATGTTCCATGATGATATTTTGTAAATGTCCTACCATAAATATATCAAAACTTAATTTTTGATTAGTAATATGCATTGCTAATGTGGCAGTGCATATAGGTCTAACAGACCCCAAAAATCTAGGTATTACTTTTTACAGTGTATACTGTACACTACTGTACAAAAGTTTGGGGTCTTTTTTATTTTTGAAAGATATTAATATTTTTTATTCAGCAAGGACGCATTGTATTGTGGGAGCAGATACATTTGTAATGTATTAAAGATTTTTAATTCGAGTACATGCAGTTCTTTTGTTTTCAATATTGATAATAATGAGAAAAGTTACTTGAGCACCAAATCAGCATATTAGAATGATTTCTGAAAGATCATGTGACACTGAAGACACGAGCAATGATGAGGAACATTCAGCTTTGCATCAAAGGAATGTTACATTTTTAAATATATTAAAATAAAAAAATAAAAAAGTTATTTTAAATAGCATTGATATTTCAAATTATTATTATTATTAAACAAAAGCTGCCTTGGTGAGAATAAGAGGGAAAAAAACAAACAAAAAAAAACAATGACCCAAAACATTTGAATGGTAGTATGCATCCACAGACAAACAGCAGCAATATTGGATTATTAAAAAAAAAACATATTCAAATAATAAAAAACATTACCATTAGACCATTTATATATTTATCCACTGACCTACAATACCAATATCAACAAATGAAGAATGAAGTTATACCAAAACATTTAGAGCAATTAAAAATAATAACAAAATTGAATGGTCTTATAAGAAGAGACTGCATCAAAATTTATTTCACCAATAAAATCAAATCAAATGCTAAAACTTATTAGAGCACCTTAAAATGAAAATGAATGAATGAATTAATGAATAAATAAATAAACCTTCATTTCATGAAATCACAACTATATTTAAATAAACAATTTTTAATTGGTTCATTGCAAAGGCTCGATTAAATGAACAGATTCATTAAAAATGAAGCACTTCCGAATTCTGCTTGACAAAGACATGACAGGAGACCATGTTTGATTATTTTTAGCATGCGTGCACAACAAATGTGTCTGTAAAACAACGCTACAGCCTTTTGCTAATTAAAACAACAAAACATTTTCTATATAAAGAGTGACATTATTCTGAGAACAGCGATGCTACAGTCACACAGATAAATCAGCAGCATTGCTGGCTGCATAAAGTTAGGAGGAGAAAAAGCAAGTAAAGAATGTATAGCCCCTTTTTCTGTTAGTAAACATTGTGATGTTTTTCTGTGGGTGAGCTTAGGTGGAGGCAGAAAGATTCCCCTGACCGCTTCATTAATGCTAGCTATGACATTTGTTAGCTTGTTTTTTAACAATGACTGGAGAAAATCTGATGTTACCTGCATATGTAAGGTCACTCACTGTCCAGGACCGCGATTGTTATTTGAAAAGATAAACTTTAAAAACTCACCTGGGTCTGTCTAGTCATGAAGATGCATATATATTTCAATTCAGCAGGCAACTATTTTTTACAGCTACATTAATATTCCAGCCACAATCAATCACAACAATGTATATACAATTACAAATGTTTAAGCATATAAATTGTTGTTTTACACACAGAAATTATTTCACACACGACATAGTAGTGAAATGCATAAGAAAACAACAAAAAGACAATACTTTATTTAACCTTTTCTGATAAGAAGTTGTCACAAAAAGCTCTCAAACAAGAAGTTACAATTGACGCTTTTCTTCAATAGTCCAAAAACAGTAATCCACCTCAAGGCAAAATGTAGAAAAACAGGCACAAGGTAATCCGCAAAAATAGAGCAACAGAAAACAATAATCCAGCCACCAAAGCGTAAGTGAATATGGTATATATCAGGATGAGCTAACAGGTAAATCAAAAACAGCTGAAGGTAAGACAATAGAGAAAGGGTTGATGGGAACTGAAGTCCAGAAGAAACAAACAAAAGTCAAGAAGAGTGCCCTCTGGTGGCTGTACATGGGCACACCAACAGGCAGGGCTCGCTGCACAACACAATATCCAGGGGGCGTGGATGGATCCACATCTAGGGGGTGAAGATTGGTAGGTTTAAGGGTGGAGATGGGTAGGTTTAGGGATCAGGGGGTGGAGACGGGTAGGTTTAAGTATATGAAAGGTTGGAGGAGTTGGATCTGGATCCAACCACGCCCCCTAGATCTTGTGTTCTGCAGCGAGACGATCGTCCTCTGAGGAGCGGATTCCAGATGCTCCACAAAAAGTCAACAAAATTCAGGAGGGAGGTGGAAAGGGGTGTGCGATATATATCATCTGCGATAATATCGCAATTGTTGTTTAAACGATGTGCGATTTGACATCTAGTCAAATCGCACATGGTCAAAACCAAGTGCGGCTAGGTGGAGCCGGCAGGGCAAGGATCATGGGAGAGACAAAGAGAGCGGACTGCTCAGTAACTTCTGGGACCACAAGAGTCAGGTCCTTCAACATCACCAGACTTGGCCCCACAAGAGGTCTTCCAGGACCACCAGGCTTGGGACCAACAGAGTTGCGACTACCAGAGGTGGGGTCCTCTAGGACCACCGGACTTACCGGACTTGAGACCACCGGAGTCGGGTCCTCCAGGACCACCGGACTTGGGTCAGACTCATAGACTGCAGCGGGCTCTGGAGCAGATTCAAAGACTGGAATGAAAATGTGCAAATGTGAGCATTTGTGACTCTTGTGACCCTCATAACTAGCACAGGTATATTTGTAGCAATAGCCAACAATACATTGTATCAGTCAAAAAGATGGATATTTATTTTTTTATGCCAAAATTCATTAGGAGATTAAGTAAAGATCATGTTCCATGATGATATTTTGTAAATTTCCTACCATAAATATATCAAAACTTTGATTAGTAATATTGCTAATGTGGCAATGCATATAGGTCTAACAGACCCCAAAATCACAATTAATTTAATCCGACCACGCCACCCTGGTGGAGCGCCAGGGAAATACTCCCAGTAAGGACACAGGTACG
Organism: Acrossocheilus fasciatus; assembly: GCA_036784905.1. Lineage (NCBI taxonomy): Eukaryota > Metazoa > Chordata > Actinopteri > Cypriniformes > Cyprinidae > Acrossocheilus > Acrossocheilus fasciatus. The sequence continues at coordinate 26,431,193 of CM071949.1, read as the reverse complement.
CTTTACCAGTTGAAGGCAAGGAAATAAGATCTAGTGAGACATGTGTCAATACAAAAGTACACTTTATTATAATATCAATAAAATTCTCTCTCTCCAGTAACACACCAAAGTATTAAAATAACTCCAGGGCCAGGCTTAGTGGGAACAGGGCAGGCCGGCTGCAACTCGGGAGGTCATCCAAACCCACCTAAATGCACACCACAGCAAACACCTCTCACACACACACACACAGTAAAGCAAATTGTACCAACACACACACACAACACGTGAGACACACCATGGAAGGAAAGCAGCTAGCCTCCCCTGCTCCACACAGAGTCCTCACTGGCTCCTGGAGACAGAAATGAAAAACATTAACCAAAAAGTACAAAAAAAAAAAGAATTATAAAGAATGAAAAACAAATCAAACTTTAAATCAAACAGTGCCTGAATGACACCAGAATTACAAAACAAACGAAGTAAAGAATATGAATTCTTTACGATGAGGTAATACAATATATGACACGGAAACGTAAAGGAACAGTTATAAAGCTGCAAAACAACCACAAATAGCACAAAACAAAAAAAGAGAGGAAAAAAAAAACAATATAAAAGTTAACTTTGTTATAAAAGAACCCCAAAGTACAAAAAAGAAAAACCACAGCGCAATGCGCAAACAAAATTATACTAAAAGAAACTAGATCAAAATAAAACAGATAGATGGCCTGGCAAAGGCACAGAGATCGGCCCAAACGACCCGCCAAACAGCGAAGCCGTAAACACAACAAAAAATGCCCGAAAGCAAAACAGCAGCGGCGTCACAGGTGGTATCTTCACCAAGAGATCAACTTAGAGACGGTGATGTTCCATTCCCCCTTTTACGTTTAACAAAAACAAATGTTACACTCAATCTACTAAGTCCCGTTTACAGGAAAGCAAAACAAAACATACTTACGTTTAGGGTTGAACGAAGACCAGCGCAGAGCTATATGGTTACTCCAATAAGTGTTGTGACTCAACGTACCAGACAGCATTCACGTATCTGCTTGTGTCGCCATTACTGAGAGCAACACAACATAAATACCACCATCACAAGCGACCGAAAAATTTAATACGAGCACGGAACATACCTGTAAGCGAACTCCGCCACACACTTGCCACAATATCGATGCCACCAGCCCCACTCTACAATCAGACTATAAATAGCGCGGATTAACTTCGCTCCATTCACAGCAATAGTCAATTGGCTCTTACCCTACCTGACACAGTGAGGCGCGGAAAGGGGAACGCCAGGAAGAGGAGAGCTCAGAATCAACTGGACACCACACTACCCCCCCCCCCCCCCCCCCCCCCCCAAAATAAGAGTCCTTAAGTAGCAGGGCTGCTGATTGGTCCAGCAATCAGATCCAAAACTGGGCCAAAAACAGATAACACTAACCCTGCTACACTAATAACTTAATTTGGACAACTTTAAAGGTGATTTTCTCAATATTTAGATTTTTTTTTTGCACCCTCAGATTTCAGATTTTCAAATAGTTGTATCTCAGCCAAATATTGTCCAAACCATACATCAGTTGAAAGGGTCTATAGAATGAGCTATAAAGAATGAATCATGAGGAACACCTCTAAATCTCTACAGGATCTTTTCATGCCTCCATAATTAGCAAACTGGTCTTTAGACTCATCAGTGTACCTGTTGAGGTGACCAGCATGTATTCTGCACTGCTCTGTAAAGAGGCTTTGCTTAATGAATCGCCCTGATTGTGCCGAGTGTTGGCAAGTCTCGTTAGCAAAATGACGACGGGCCATTTTTGGCATTGTTTCTGCGTCTGTTCCCCACAGTGACTCTTGGTTAAAGGTCAGCATCTGTTCCTCATTGAGTAGGTGCTGAAAGACATCCCACCTCTTTACCTGCTTTGTGCTCTGCTGTCTGACGCTGGGACTTCACACTTGTCTGGCTATAATGTTTTTTTTGTTTGTTTTTTTTTTACAATTACCTTTTTCTTGGTTTTGTTGGTTTTCCTTCTGGAAATGTAGATGCTTCTGGATTCAATGCTCGTAAAAGAAGCTTGAGCTAAAGCACTACAGCAGGGAAAATCAATGCTAAATGCAAATAATCAGATGCAACTAACCATTTAATTGTGCATTTTGTTAGGATAACACAATAAATTGGCTTATATTTTTAAAGAAAAAAGCTGTGCTTTCCTTATTTTTTAGGTAAAGGTTAGACCCAAGGGTGGACTGAATGATTTGTTTCTTACAAACAGCTTTTCACTTCACAAGACATTAACTGATGGACTGGAGTGGTGTGGATTACTTGTGGATGTTTATGTTTTTTTTTTATCTGTTAATTTTAATGTATACAGATAAGATACTTTTTTAAATTTAATTTATTTAATTTATTTATTTATTTTTAATTTAAGTTGTTTTAACAGCAGTGCAGCCAACTCCAAAACTCATCTTGTGGTTGAGAGAATTTGACTGAGTTGTAATTTTGCTGGTAACAACAAGGACAACAAGAACATTTGGAATTATCGTACATTCTGTTTCATATAGGCTCACGTTCATAAGTACTGTGCGTCACCTATAAATATACAGTATACCTGTTAATACAGTGTCTAACATCAGGGAATACGAATGCATGAAAACCCTGAAATGCTGCACCTCCACAACTGCTGGTTCACAGCTGCTGTGCTGAAAATAGCTTCATGCAGTTCAATGAGATTTTTCTTTAAACAGAAGTCATGCTCAGATCCTTTGAGATCTCAGATGTTTCGTTTGGGATCCCTCCAGAACCTTCATACAACAGTGTCAAAATGTTCAAAGCAGCACAGGTGAATTTTTGACTATGTCTGAGACTAAGAGATTACAGTTAGACACTTTCTAGAAAAGGACACACACACACACACACACACACACACACACACACACAACTCCTAGAAATGCATATTCAATAAGGTCAGGCACAAAATAATCGTGTCCATGCCTTTTCAGCGCTAATTCTTCACTGCACATCTTTAGTAAAACCTAACAGTACTATTTTAACGCCAAAAGACGGTTAGCACTGGCACAAGCTTTTAGTAAATCTGGCCCTATATTTTTATATATAATCATCATGACCACTATAATTTAACAGTAGCTTCTTCATCTCAAAAATGACACCGAGGGAAACCTGTTCACAGTTTTCCAACAGCTAACGGCACATGTACGGACCCACACCGCTGACTGTCTTAAGAAGAAAAACGAGTACAAGAAAAAGAGCAAGGTTCAAAAAGTCTTTGTAGGCTTTTCTTTGAAGAAATCAAAGCTCATTAAGGTTGAGAGGCCCAAGGCTAGGCAATTTCCAGCCCGCGCTCAGTGTGTCCATACCAGCATCCATTACAATACCTGTGGGATAGCACGGCCCATTACCAAAATCTCATTAGCTACACTGAGGCATGTTAGCAACACAATAAAAAGATTTTGGCTCCTGGAATATGATTTTAATTATTCACTGTTTACAATAATAAGCCTTATTTCCCAGAGAGAAACGGCTCAGTGCGCAGCTGTCTTTCTTGCAAACGCGCCAAGCAAAAAACGACATGCTACAAGCACGTCTTGGAGTTTGCATCAAGAGCAGGTGAATTAACGACAAGGTTCCTGCCACCCCCTTGGGATTCGAACAAGGGTTAACTCAGATTTCCTCCACATCTCTCCCTGGGTATTTGCACACTCAACTAATGATACATACGCGTTCTGGTAGAAGCCCTTGGGCGTATTTGAATATCCTTGGTATTCATAAGTTGCAGCTCCCAGAAGCTATTAACAACAAGAGATACTGGGAGTTATTGAGCGCGCTGTCATGGATTCAGTTGGATAATTCAGTCCGTTTGATTGGATGGATTCATAATGCCAAAACTCTTTTCAGTTTACAGGTGGGTAAATGCTCATATATCGCATTCATTTTTTTAAATTCTTGAACTATGCTTCTTATTTTGCCACACGGAAATAAGCTATTTTCTTTGAATGTCAGAAACTTTCAGTACATTAACCATTACACTCAGAGAAAAAAATAAAAATAAAAATAAAAATAAATAAATAAATATATATATATATATATTAATGCATATTAGTCCCTAAAGTGTTACATATTAGTACTTCAATAGTAGCCTATATATGTTTTAGTACCTAAAGTGTACATATTACTTAAAGCAGGGATTGAATTTTGGTAGCACTAGCTATATTTTCCTATTCCACATTTAGTAACTACAATAATTCAGTAATAAACTAGGTACTAACCCTGAACCTACACCTAAACCAAACCTTAACATATGTAATTACCTTAGATAAGTACATTGTAAGTGCACATAAGTGTGAAAATGTAAAATAAAGTGCAGCTTGAATGCGGGATTGAGTGTTTTTGTTGTTGTTGTTGTTGTTTTTGTTTTTTTTTAGTGGCTTATTGCACGTAAACTTCCTGAAAACAACACATCCTGGAAGGTATTCAGGTGAACACAGTTAGTGCTTAAATGAACATAGACAGTTAAGAAAAATGAAAAGAAAAAAAAAAAAGCATGTGTATCAGTATACTGGATCCGAGCATTAGGTCTTAAAGTGACAGCAGTCTAATGCTTCTGTCTGTGTCCTTAATGTTATTAAAAAAGTGTTATTTTACATTTGTTTAATTTTAGTACTGTTGTTTGTATAGTAGCATTGTTTATTTGTATCTTTATTCTGTTATATTTTTTGTAGTCTCTTATTGCTTGCAGTTTTTGACTGTTTACTTTGTAGTTACAATAAATTCAAAGTTTGAAATCAAGTTCTTTGCACCAGCGATAGTGCAATCTAGAGTTGTACACTTTTTTTTTGCATATTCCAAACAATATAAATATAAATCAACCCCTAACTATACAATTTGTAAAAGCACAAATACGATGAGTAATGTTATGTGAGAGGACTGTAATTTGTAAAAATATGTTTAAATAAATCCATCCCCCAATTAGTACCTTTTAAAAGGGTTTGCCCCATGCAGTGATAGTTTGTACTTTTTTTTTGTTTTTCTGAAAGTGTATAGGTAAATAATTATAAGTATAAACAGTGCAGTAAGAACTGTATGTACAACAAACCAGTGTTTATGGTTCAAATAAATAACTTAATAATAATATGATAACAATCACCAGTTTGCAATGTAAAGCAGCTAAACAGACTGATTTGTACAGCTAAAATACTGGAAGCCAATTAAGCCTCACCATTCAAGTTACAAATGGCCAAATGGTGGATAATATTCTTTACCAGAAGAGACATTGTGAACATAAAAGGCCGAATGGATTTAGAGCATGATGCAGTCCATTACTTATTTACAAAATACCTCATGCATTTTCTTAAGCATCTTAAAAGTTGTAAAATAAAGCGTAGGCTATCAGGAAAAACAATTCACCCAGCAGGCCTGTACAAGACTATCCGATAGATCACACAAGTAAAACAAGGGTTTGCAGCATTATTATTTCAGAGGACAAAGTGACATTACCACAAAGAGAAGTCTACAATTTGTTTGGTTCTGAAATCAACCACCTTTTTAAGAACATGCACTGTATTTACCTGCATGCAATAGTTGTTAGAGGAACAAACACAGAGTCCATAGGGCAGATTCACTTTGAAAAGCCAAATCACTGCATGCTGTTGTTCTGAAATGCATTGGTTCTGTGGTAAAAACTCAATTTCCTGTGAATCGGCAGACAAGGTCTTGAGTATTTTCATTACAACAGGAAACTGTTTTGTGTTTCCTTTTCTGTAAAGCCTGTTTCCCTAAAAGTGGTACATGAATAATCACCAAAATAAACAAAAACACATATAATACATTCTTGTTTAAGCATGAAGGACTTTCTAGTACCAGCCTCTTCTGGAATTAGAAACATAAATGTAAAGTGATTAGTACAGTAATTGCATTTGAATTTTTAAACGGGGGGAAAACAAAACAAAACAAAAAAACTACATCATAAAACTCAGTTTTAATAGTGGTTGGAAACAAATGTTATTTTTATCTAATTTATCCCAAATAAGAGCATGCAAATACCTTCAAATACTGTCTGTATATATTTAATGAAAGAATGTTCATGACATATTTTAAAGATTCAAGCAATTGATTCATACAAATAATTTTAGTGAGTTCACTCTATAGCCATAATCAAATCTTCCAGCATCATAAATGTGTATCCATTTTATTTCTGGGCTGTTTGTTTATTTGTTCTCAAACATTTTAAACAGTGTTTGAGAAGTGTTTGTCACAGAGAAAGCTTTACTAAGTGTATGAAAATGGAATTCTCATATCTTATATAGAGTATATGAAACTCAGATCAAAGAAATTTAGTGTGTTACAATAGAGAGCAAAAGCAATTACAGACATTTTCAGTGCACTTATCAAGTGCTTATTCATTTTCACAACAGGGATTTCAAATGATTTTTCAATAAAATATTTGAAGCCTTAGACCAAAACGTTATTACAGAAAAGAAAAGAAAATATTTTTTTTCTTGGAATTCTGAATCACAATGAAATAAAATAATAAAAAGGTAATTGCAACTTTTAACCTCACAATTCTCACCAAAAAAAAAAAGTTGAAATGAAGTTTAAAATGACAGAAATAATCTCTAAAAAAAAAACCTCTCAAAATTCATGCTAGTTAAAGACTTATAGTTTATCATTAAAATCAGATTCTCTGTGAAGAAGAGCAATGGGATTTTTCTTCTGGAACCCTACTGTTATGCTTTGTTGACCCCATGGTGGATTTTGCAGACTAGTCTCCATAAGCCTTGGATCTCATGAAGAACCACTATCAGCCGGCTTAATTATGATAGCTGAGTGCTGATGCCTCGCTCTGGGCTTTGTGTTGAAGAGCAGAGGCCCGCTAAAGACCAACACTCATCTGTGTGCAATCCTGCCCAATCAATCTGGCTAAAATCAGCAGTAATGATTAATGCAGACCTCCTCATGTAGAAAACAGGAATGTCGAAAGCCATATTTCCCCATCAAGCATCAGTGATTGCTGTAGGAACATAAATTCATAATGTCTCTCAGGTATATATGAGTTTATAAATACACATACCGTATATTTTTTTGCTTGCATTTGCATTTCCTTCAGAAAATAGTTTTATTCTCATTTTATTCTGCTTGTATACTACTAATACTAATATTGCAACTGATTTGACAATTATAAAAGTATAAAGTGACTGATATGGCATGCAATATGTAGCAGAGGAATAAAAAGCTAATAAAATATCAAATACAAATTGAATTTTGTTTTGAGTACTGCATATGAAGAGCTTGCATCAGATGCATTTTGTAAGTACAACTGTGGTGCTGAAAAATATTCTTGTCTTTTCATTTATTCACTTTCCCCCATGTGTTACATTTGTCATTTTAAAAACGTAATATTTTTTTTTAGTCTTGCTGCTTATTTTTCAGCCCTTAATTTGTTTTTGTTTTCAGGTTTACTGCAGTGTTGATTATGCATTTATTTTCAGCTGACAGTTAAATTGCTTTTTTTTTTTTTTAAACACATTGTGAAGAAAAAGAAGAGATAAATTATGATTCTCTCTAAATCTAGAATTGGAAATGAGTCATTTTTCTCTTACACAGAAGATGCTGTTAAGTATAACTGCCATGCCTCACTTAACTGTAATGTATCTTAAGTTAATGTTGCATTGCGAGGATTGGCAGCCAAGTACAATGTAGTGTATTTTGAATTGGTTTTGCTGAATATTTCTTATGCATGTATCACTCGCAGATATCTGTAGGAGTATGAAATGGGTAGTTTGATGTCTTTCAAAATAACATCCAAAAATATATTTCCCTGCTGGGAAAATTAGTTACCTTATTGCTCCTGTTAATTGGCTAATTAGCTGTCTTGATTGAACACTAAAGCAACATGGAATTAAAATTGACCTTATTTACTTTCTTAATACCTGTTTTGGTTCTAATTGTGCATAATGGATTTTTATTTTATATTATTTAAAAGAAAAGAAAAAAAAGAAAAAAAGAAAAACAGACTTTTCATAGTCTTTTATTAAATTCAGCAGATATGAAAGGCATTTTTGAGATTGAAGTACAGAGATTTAAGAAAAAAATAAACTTTGTTGGTCGAACGGCTGGTCAGTTTTGATTGGCACTCATGTTGTAAGAGATTTTATTTTGTAAAGTTTTTAGCTACTCCTTTCATTGCTTTGTGTAACACATCTGTCAAGACGTTTGAAGAGTCTATACAAAGATCAGACTTCTGACACATAATACCTGTTGATCTCAGCAGATCCAGGGCTGTTTACATGGGTCAGACTTCAGTCTTTACCTGCTCACTCCCACCAGCTACTAAACTTCTGCAGTGAATTCAGGTTCAGAATTCAGTTCTGTGCATCTATTGTGGGTTTTGAAAACATTCAGATAAAAACTGACGATCTCCATTGACAATGTTTGGTAACACTTTGTTTTAGGATTTTTTAGCATGCATATTACTACAATATTAGCCATTTATTAGTACTAATTAAGCACATATTAATGTCTTGTTCTACATTACCTTTTTCTACATCCCTAATCCTACCCAATACCTAAACTTAACAACTACCTTACTAACTATTAAGCAGCAAATTAGGAATTTATTGAGGCAAATGTTGTAGTTAATAGTGAATAAGTGTTCCCTATTCTAAAGTGTTGCCCAATGTTTAGTATTCAAAATCTAACCAGAAATGATGGTATCACTGTAATATTTGTATATTTGAATTACTTTCTTACTTTTTTATTTGTATTTGTGTGTGTGTGTGTGTGTGTGTGTGTGTGTAGTGAATCGTGATACAAGTTTGGAATAAATTGGAATAAAATCAATTGGAATACAAGTCTCGTATGTTCACCAAGGCTTCATTTAACTGATAAAAATATAGTAAAACAGCAAAATTGTGAAATTTTATTACAATTTAAAATAAATGTTTACTATTTTAATGTGTAATTTATTCCCGAATAATAAACAAACAAATTTTATAGAGATAGATTTTTTGTTCTGTTTGATATTGAAATGTTTTGGTACATTATAATTTTTTATTGTCACTTTTGATCAATTTATTGTGTCCTCAAATTATTAATTTCTTCTTCTGTCTTCTTAATCTTACTTACCCCAAACTGTTGAATGGTTGTGTATCATGTTTTGATTCCTGATGGATCATGTGACACCCGAAGACTGGAGTAATGACATTTTGAAATATATTAATAAAGAAAGCGTATTCGGTTACTTATGTAACCTCAGGGATACGGGATTCGCTAGACACTAATGGGAAAACTCCTTTTTCTCAGAGAACTGAAGACTTTTTCAATCACGCAGTGTAACTGGACAGCCATTGGTTAGTGCAGTGTATTAAAAATGAACTAATGGCTCGGCAGCAGGGCTGCAAGAGCCTATGGCGGTGAAGCCTGCCAGAATGGGTGGGGCCATCTGGCTATATAAGCGTGCATTTCGCCATAGGATCTCAGGTAAATTCGACTGAAGCGACGACACTGAGTCGTGCAGTGTCATGGCATGGCAACATACGCAGTACTCGTTCTTGAAGAGCGTTCTTGAAGAACCAGACAAAGCCTGAGAGTCAGACCACCTAGATAGGCCTGTGCGCCTTAAGCAGATAAAATCCGGGCCTGTAAAGCTGGAACGTCCAAGCTATAGAACCTGGCAAAGGTGGACGGCGAGGCCCAGCTGGCCGCGCACAGATGTCTGCTATGGACACACCACTAGACCACGCCCAAGAAGAGGCGACACCTCGAGTGGAATGGGCTCTCACTCCCACAGGGCTCTGAAGACCCAGGAAGGAGCAGGCTAGTGCGATAGCGTCTACCAACCATCGAGAGATACTCTGCTTTATGACTGGAGACCCCTTGGTGCGGCCACCAAAGTATACGAAGAGTTGTTCTGACTGCCTGAATGGGGCGGAACGCTCTATGTAAATTCTCAGTGCCCTAACTGGGCAGAGAAGGTTAAACTACTGGTCCACCTCAAAAGGAGGGAGTCCAGAGAAAGTAATAACCTGAGCTCTAAACAGGGTGTAGAGCACCTTAGGGACATACCCTTGTCTTGGCTTTAGGACAACCTTGGAGTCGTTAGGCCTAAACTCAAAACATGCAGGGTTTATTGAAAGAGCCTGCAAGTCGCTCACTCGCTTAACCGATGCTAGTGCTAGTAGCAGCGCGGTCTTCAGCAAAAGCGCTTTTAAGGTTGCAGACTGAAGTGGTTCAAAGGGGGAGCCCTTGAGGGCTCTCAGGACCGTGGGCAGATCCCATGTAGGGACCGTGAGAGGTTGGGGCAGATGTAGCCTCCTGGATCCTCTCAGGAAACAAACAACTAGGTTGTTTCAGCCCACCGACTGTCCGGCTATAGGAGCGTGAGAAGCTGCTATAGCTGCCACATACACCTTGAGCGTGGAGGGGGAACGGCCCTTATCCAACAGCTCCTGCAATCAGAATCAGAATTAGCTTCATTGCTAGGTATGTTTGCACATACAAGGAATTTGTTTTAGTGACAGTAGCTCCACAGTGTGGCAGAATGACAGCGACAGGACAGGACACAGATAATAAAAAAATGGTGTGCAAATATACAAAATGGACAATATGCAAAATAGCACAAACACAATATACAAAATAGACAGTTCAGTACGTACAGATATGTTAGGTGCAAATTTGAAATTTAATAAGTATGTGTTAAATAAAAAATAAAAAGTATGATAGTGTTGTGTATTTCATGTTTATTATTAAGAGTTCAAATGTTCATGAGATAGATTGCCTGAGGGAAGAAAATGTTCCTATGTCTGGTTGTTCTGGTGCTCAGAGCTCTGTAGCGTCGACCAGACGGTAACAGTTCAAAGAGGGAGTGTGCTAGATGTGAGGGGTCCAGAGTGATTTTACCAGCCCTTTTGCTCACTCTGGATGAGTGCAGTTATTGGAGAGTGGGGAGGGTTGTACCAATGGTTCGCTCAGCAGTCCGGACTACCTTCTGTAGTCTTCTGAGGTCAGATTTGGTAGCTGAGCTGAACCAGACAGTTAACCTCCTGTCTGTAAGCAGACTCGTCACCGTCCTGGATGAGGCCGATTAGTGTGGTGTCATCTGCAAACTTTAGGAGCATGACAGAGGGGTCTTTAGATGTGCAGTCATTTGTGTACAGGGATAAGAGCAGTGGGGAGAGAATGCAGCTCTGAGGAGCTCCAGTGCTGATCGTACGGGTGCTGGATGTGCATTTTCCCAGCCTCACTAGCTGCTGCCTGTCTGTCAGGAAGCTGTTGATCCACTGACAGACAGAGGTGGGGATCGAGAGCTGAGTTAGTTTGGGCAGGAGGAATGATAGTGTTAAAGGCTGAGCTGAAGTCCACAAACAGGATCCTCACATAAGTCCCTGGTCTGTCCAGGTGTTGCAGTATGTAATGCAGTCCCATGTTGACTGCATCATCCACAGACCTGTTTGCTCTGTAGGCAAACTGCAGGGGGTCCAGTAAGCGTCCAGTGATGTCCTTCAGATAAGCTAAAACCAGTTTTTCAAATGACTGCATGACCACAGATGTTAGAGCCACAGGTCTGTAGTCGTTAAGTCATGTTAGGAAAGCGTATAAGAGGAGGTTGGGCCATTCGAGGGCCAACACATCCTTGCTCTTCGAAAAATAAGTTCGGCAGTGAGAGTTGTCTTTTGACGCGTGGGGCGGAATCAAAGGTTTCAACCAGTACTGAAGGGGTCTCATCCGGAGAAGGCCCAACTGGAGTACTGGAGTAGCAGAGGCCATGAGGCCCAGCATCTTTTGAAATGCTTTCAGAGGGTATAAGGCTCCGACTCTGAATTATGTCGCAAGCTGTTGTATAGCCAGTGCACGGTCAGGTGCGACTGCCGCCCTCATGTGGACTGAGTCAAAAACTGCTCCCAGAAACGAAGTTTGTTAGCTGGGGGACAGTGAGCTCTTGGTAAAATTGATCCTGAGTCCCAGGTGCTCCAAGTGGCTGAGGAGGAGGGACCTGTGGGCTATGCCTCTGACTGTGCCAGAATGAGCCAGTCGTTGAGGTAATTCAGGATACAAACTCCCATCTGTCTTAGAGGGGAGAGAGCCACGCCCATGCACTTCGTAAAACTGCAGGGAGCCAGGGATTGCCCAAAGGGCAGGACCGTGTATTGATAAGCCACTCCCTCGAAGGTGAATCTCAAGAATCATCTGTGATGGGGGGCTATCTGGATATGAAAGTAAGCGTCCTTCAGATCCAGCGAAAAGAACCAGTCTCTTGGGTGAATTTGCGAGAGGATCTGCTTCAGAGTAGTCATTCTGAACAGACGTTTCATGACTCGCTCTGAGCTGGCTGAACTGTCTCTATGGCTCCTTTTGTCAGCAGATTCATTTCCTTCGGCCTGCAGAATGTGAGTGTTCTTGCTCTGCACTGAGGTGGAGACCACGCCACTGAACCGCGGGGGTCTTCGAGCAAACTGAAGCAAATATCCTCGCTTTATAATCCCCAGCACCCAATGAGACACTCCGTGGATGGTCTGCCAGGCCTCGGCCCGTGTGACAAGGGATTGGATTAGTTAGGGTGGAGAGCCGCCATGTGGAGGCTCGACACTCATGGTGACTGGAAGAGGAAATTTGCTCTCTTTTTGAAAATGTTTGTTTTTTATTGTTCTCGGTATAACAGCGACTGTGCGGGAGGGTACTTTGAGAACGGGCCCATGACTCACAACAGCTTTTTGGACAAACATACTGCCGCTGGCACCCAGGACCGAACGGGGTGCTTGAGGGCGTTTTGGAAGCGGTTCAGCACTGGCGAGACTTTGCGCCTTCCTCTTCCCTTCCAGCAGATCAGGAAGACGCTGAAGGCGCAGGATCCAAGGTCAGCTTGCGGGTAGCGTTTGGCCGAGCGTGAGCGCTGTTGAGGCTTAGGCTTCTGTGCAGGCTGAGTGGGCAACGGCACAGGTTTTGCTGGCTGTGCTGGAGGAGGTCTGAAGTGACTGGTGTCCATTGCAGAGCTGGATCGTTTAGGCAAGAAGTGTCGCATAGCCTGGGACGACTTCTGTGCTGCAGTGAAGCAAGGCGTTACCACAGTGTTTCTTCAGTCCCGGGAGATTGTCGTCGCTGAATGAGAATTGATCTGAGATCCTATGGCGAAATGCCCGCTTATATAGCCAGATGGCCCCGCCCATTCTGGCGGGCTCTGGTGGGCTTCACCGCAATAGGCTCGTGCAGCACTGCCGCCGCGCCATTGGTTCGTTTTTTAATACACTGCACGAACCAATGGCCGTGCAGATACACTGCGTGATTGAAAAAGTCTTCAGTCCTCTGAGAAAAAGGAGTTTTCCCATTAGCGTCTAGCAATGCAGTATGAGTAAAGTATCGAAAGGGAACAGTTATTTTAAATTGTAATAATATTACTGTTTTTAAAACATTTTAAAATAATCTTAATTATTATTTTGACTGGTAGTGTATGTAACTGTCTATAGTTGCTGTAACAGTGCAAAGGCACTGTTGCATTATCTGTAAATTCTCAGACTGCCGACAAAGTGGCTCTGAAAGAAGAACGAACTAAAAACTAAAACGAACTAAAAACGAATCTAAAAACGAACACATAATTCTTTTGCATGCACTGATACTTCCTTCAGGAAATGCAAAATCTTCTACTTCTGTACAGTAGGCAACAGTTTTTCTCACAGTAAAAATTCAAACCGATTGTGGAAATCTCCCCCATGCTGCTCCACACAGCGAGGCGAAATTAAAAAGTGCTTGTGCTCTGGTCTGTAATTATTCCTCCAGGGGTTTGTGCCAAACGCAAACTTTCCTGACACATAAGGAGCATGCATTAGACGCAGTTCAGCCCCCACAGAACCAGTCAAATGCAATATGCAGAGAGCAGGAAAGCATGTGACAGAGATGAGGCCACAGCAGTCCCACTATATAGAGAGCTAAAGGTGTTTTGGGTCATCATTTTATGAGTAATCTAAATCGAAAAAGCCACTGGCTGCCTGCATTCTCACACAAATGAGCTTAAAATCAAAAATAGTTGCTCTCAAGACGCAAAAGCTCCCTACAAAATCTGGTCAAGTGTTTGTGGTACTGTGTCCTATGGTGTGACAGAAAATTTTAAAAAATGTAAAAAAAAAAAAAAACTCTCTCTTGCTATTTGTAACTAAGAATGAAGATACATTTTTCTCATGTTATGTGTATGTAATTTTTTTTCTTTTTTTTTCTATTTTTTTTTTTTTCTACAGTCTTAGAGATCAGTTTTTCCTGCTTAACCACCGTGAACACCCTTGCAATCACATAGCAACCCTTTACCAAAAACTCAAAACATTTTGGCAAACTAACCACAACCATGGACTGTGGTAACATGCTTTACATAAGAAAAACACCACTGATATATGACCTATTTTTAAATATTTTTTTCTTAGTCTACTCACAACAAATAACTGGGCACATTGCAATCAAAACATAAATGTAAAGAAAACATAAACAGTTAAAAAGGAATATAAATAAAAAAATAAGCAAGTCACTGTAAAAAATAAAAAGTTGAGTTAACTTAAAAAATTAAGGTAATTTGCTGCAAAGCAATTTTGAGTTTACTCAACTTTTGTAGATGAAGTTGTGCAGATTCATTTATAAAGGTTCCCTAAAACTACTGGTTATGTTGAGTCAAACTTTTAAAAATGAGTTGGCACAACTCAGTTCTTGAAGTTCAGTAAACTCAAACAAGCTTTGCAGCAAATTACCTTAATTTTTAAGTTGAGTCAACTTAAAATATTAAGGTAACCATCTGCAAAGCTTTTTTTGAGTTTCCTGAACTTCAAGAACTGAGTTGTGTCAACTCATTTTTAAAAGTTTGACTGGTAGTTCAAAATATTGCGTAAGGTTTACACAATATTTTGAGTTTTTGGTAAGGGGTTGTTATGTGATTGCTAGGGTGTTCACAGTGGTTAAGCAGAAAAACTGATCTCTAAGACTGTAGAAAAAAAAAAGAAAAAAAAAAAACTTTACATACAAATAACATTGTATTTGTAATATTTTAAGTTGAGTCAACTTAAAATATTAATATATCCAGCTGCAAAGCTTTTTTTTTTTTTGAGTTTACTGAACTTCAAAGGAACACTCCACTTTTTTGGAAATAGGCTCATTCTCCAACTCCCCCAGAGTTAATAAGTTGAGTTTTACCGTTTTTGAATCCATTCAGCCGATCTCCGGGTCTGGCGATAGCACTTTTAGCATAGCTTAGCATAGATCATTGAATCAGATTAGACCAGTAGCATCGCGTTCAAAAATGACCAAAGAGTTTCAATATTTGTCCTATTTTAAACTCGACTCTTCTGTAGTTATATCGTGTACTAAGACCGGCGGAAAATGAAAAGTTGCGATTTTCTAGGCTGATATGATTAGGAACTACTCTCATTCCGGCGTAATAATCAAGGAACTTTGCTGCCGTAACATGGCCACAGCAGGCGCAGTGATATTACGGTCATTCTGTTAACTTGTTTTGATGTGTAAACTCAACATTTTGCTTAAAAAATGTTCACCTGACTTAATTTGCGAGTTTTTACAGTATAAATAAAGTAAGTAATAAGTAATAAATAAATAAATAATATATGTCTACGTGATTCTTTTGATGGATATGCTGGTGGATGGACAGATGGTAGATGGATGGATGGATGGATGGACAGACAGAAGATGAATGGAGAGATAGATGGATGGACAGACGGATGTTGGATGGATAGTATTAAATAGTAGTATAGTATAGCACACTATAGTATAGTCTAATTCTCATAATTAATGCATTATGAATTTACTAAATATATGCAATTTTAATAATTGATACATTACATTTTAATCTTAATGCAACTCTTTTCCAGCAGTTTTTTTTTTTTTTTAATTAATCTGACATGTGAACCATTGCACAGTATTCCAGTAATTTTATAAATGAAACATTAATCAAATAAGAGTAGATTCATTTGACTAAGCAGCCAGCACATTTGTGATGATACAGCACAGCAGAGAGCAAAGCAGATAATTATAAGTGAATTAGGCTAATTTTTAAATGACGGTGCATTTTCACCAACTTCTGCTCCAGGAGCATTAAAACCAGGCCTGCACAGTGCAACAGTTTTGCTTGTATATGCTATTAAAAATGACAATACAAGATGACTAATCTGATCCCATTGACACATTTGCAATAGGTTCATTTGAGGCACTTTGCAAAACATTTGCAAATGTCACCTATTGGTAGCATTGCTAGAGAGAGTGTCCAGTGATGTCTACATTAGTGGTTATAAATAAATTTAGTTGTACTCAAACTTGAGCTCACTGAAAATGAAAAATAAATAAATAAATAAATAAATAATCATCTAAAATAAAAACAACATTCATGTGATTTTATTCAAGAAAAAATCTGTTATGACTCAAACATTCTGACTACATTAGCTTAAGTCAACAAAGGTCAGATGAGATGCACACAGTGTGTCAACATCACTGTGCCTCTGAGCTAGGTGTTCCTGACAGGAGACAATCACAGCTGGGGAAACAAGACTCTAAACACAAAGGCAGTCGATCAAAAGAAATAACCTTCTAATGGCAGCTAAAGCGTTGGGATTAATCGTCCAGAATGAGATCAAACTGAACCTCTATCCTCTGTCTGTTCACTCTGATCTCTGATCAATAAGGAAACCCTGCTGATCTCGTACAATACTGTGAACTGGGCCACCCTTTCACATCACCATAGAAAGGATCAGCTAATTTAATGTGTTAAATACCCTACAGCCAACACAGGCTTTTTGATGTTAACCAAGGTGGTCTATGATACCTGGAGAAATCCATTATCATTCATTTGAGCTCATGCACCTCAGTTTTTGAGAAAAAATGCCAAAATTACCCACAAATCACAGCCCCCCCCCCCACCCCACCCCAATGTGGCCTATGATCAACCAGTCCCAAAAAGAAATACAAAACCTGTAATAATTGAAATAAGCCTAGTTGACAACAAGATTGAATCCAATATTTGGTGATAATGTATAGCATAATGAAAGGTGTACATTTTTTAAAGGATTTTCAGCACATCACAAGGGTCTCAGTCAGTCATGCATTTTTATCTATATTTAATTAGGAGCATATGCATTAGCGAATGTAAAAGTCGGTGTCTATATCGTCCATATACCTGAGTCGGTAGTCTACAATGCAGTAACAAATGCAAATTTCATTCATCAGGATGAGGCAGCTGAATAAAGTACAGAGGAAAGAAGTCCACTGTGCAAAAGAAAGTGTTCAATGAGCACATATATTTGCATACCGGGCAGCTCGCCATTTAAAAAGCAAACAATATTGGTCTGAATGTTTCAGGTTCAACCCAGCGACTGGTGAAAAGGGCAGTTTGTTCAGCACTACCAAGTTCACTGACGCAGAAGTCCTTCTGACACCTTTAGACTTTAGAGCAACATAAAGAAGTAATTTGATTGTGCATGCAAGCATATTTTACGCATCCTAGTTAAATACACCCACTCTTATGTATACTTCATATAGGTTCTGACTAAAAGCATCATTTTACAAGCAACCTGGCAACCTGACATTTACCTGTGAACTAACTACATGCAGGCAGCAGCTCGTA
Source organism: Acrossocheilus fasciatus (assembly GCA_036784905.1). Classification (NCBI taxonomy): domain Eukaryota; kingdom Metazoa; phylum Chordata; class Actinopteri; order Cypriniformes; family Cyprinidae; genus Acrossocheilus; species Acrossocheilus fasciatus. Next base: position 26,413,608 of record CM071949.1, on the reverse strand, counting down.
TTGTTTCTATGGATTTGAATGGACCACCTGTTGCCTCTTGCCTTTGAAGGTAGGGAGCTTTTAAATACATATTTTACTATTTGCACTGCACATGGGGAAAAAGCAGCAAATGGTTGCCTTGGAGAACTACTTCAGTTTATATAAATAAGAAAAATGTTTTTGTGCAGTATATAACATATTTGCAATAAATTGAGTCACTAGGACTATAGGTTTCTATGTTTTTTTTTCTGTAAAATTAGATGACATTTTATTGTCAGTATTTTTATTTATTCATTCATTTTTATTCATTATTGTTTTTAATTGATAAAAGGGGGTTGGTAATATTTTTTATGTTTTTGAAAGATGTTTTACGATTTAATATATTCTATATCTCATTTATTTCTGTGATGCAAAGCTGAATTTTCAGCAACATTACTCAAGTCTTCAGTGTCGGCAATCATTCTAATATGCTGATTTGCTGCTCAAGAAACATTCCTTATGATTATCAAATTTAGAAATGGCTGTCCTGCATAATATCTTTGTGGAAAATGACATATTTTGCTTTCAGGATTATTTGAGGAATAGGAAGTTCAAAAGAACGGTATTTATGTGAATTAGACATCTTTTTGTAACGTTTTTTTTTTTTTTTTTTTTTTTTTAATTTAATGCCTCTTTGTAAAAAATAAAATAAAATAAAATAAATAAATAAATAATAACAAAAATAATAACAAAATAACCTTATGGGTTACCCTTTATAGTTCCTTTATACATCACCATATTTCACTATATGGAAAAGAGAAGCTTGGACATTTTGCCTAACATCTCATTTTGTGCTACAGAATGAAAAATAACACTGGAGTCAGAATGATATTCATTTTTTTTTGATGGTCTATTCCTTTAAACTTGCAAATGGAAGAAATTCTAGCACTTTAGAATTCAATTTAGGCTCAAGCTTTCCTCTATGAATCCATTACAAAGTCTGGAGCAGTTTCAAATATGCATAAACCACCATGAATTTAGTTAATGAAACATTTGGAAGCCAAATGAGAAAAGAATGTGATTTATTTGAATCATTGCCACCGCTGAGTCAGACCTCCACACCGACACTGGCTGGTGTCATGTTTGTAATACCAATTCCACTCAACATTTCTCCAGTAAGGTGTTCCTATCGGCAAATTACTCACATGGATTTAAACTGTGCAAACACACATTCAAAGGGGAATTAAACAGAATGCCATTTGATGCCCTGTGATTATTTTGCCAATATGAAATGAAGTTGTTTCCTAAAAAAAAGTTATCTCACACCACTTCCACTTAAATGTCTTTTTTTCCTTTCATTTTGACTTACAAAGGCAACTCTGGCTGTGAAGGTGACATGGTGGACATTCTGCACCTTTTACAGTAACAGACTGAGCTAATGTGCTGAGCTAAGGATAAGGAATTAGAAAAACAATTTTTGAGCGTGTCAAACATTTTGTTACTGAAAGTGACATCCCTGGCCATAAGGAAAGCACAGTGAGAAAAGAAAGTAGGTCACTGCTAAGGGTTGCTGTTCAGTTTCATTCAAAATATCTCCCAGGAGAGAATGTTTGTAGTTATAAAAAGCACTTTAACCCTCTGTGGTATTAGAATAAAAAGGTAAAAAATGCTGTTGTCTACTTAAAATGTAACACAATAAAATAACATCATAAAATATTTATAGAAACATAATATGTATTTTCAAAATTTACTTTAGAATATTTAACATTTTGAATTGAATTGCCTCAATGCAAACAATGTTTTCAAGCAAGCAAACAAACAAACAAACATAGAAATGAATAAATAAATAAAATAAATACATTTGGGGGGAAATGGGGGGAGGGATAATGAATGAATGAAACAATTAATACTAATTAATAACCATTAAACCTCATGTTGTGTTCTGGTCATTATCACAGTGGACTAAAACTTACTGACTTTGATAACACAGGGTATTAAATAAATACAATTGTGGTGTTACACTTTCCTGACTGGTCAACAAAAATAATAATAATAATAAAAAAAAAATCAATCAATCAATCAATCAATCAATCAATCAATCAATCAATCAATCAATCAATCAATCAATCAATCAATCAATCTTAACTTCACACATTCCTTGTTATCCAATATCTTGTGATTCAAATATGTTGTGGTAATATAACATAATGAAAGATTTGCAAGCAATTTTTAAAACAATAAAATTCAAATATAGTCCATTTTGTTTTTATTTGTATGTCTTTAACATGTTGGTAAGAAAGTGAGGATAACTTCTACTTGCTCAATCATGAAATAATTCCAACTCTAAGAGACAGACACAAATCAAAACCTGAGCCAAAGCCCATCTGTCTCTCTTAACAAGTTCACCAAGTTCCTGGGATTGAGCCGAGGACAACCGCATCTGATTTTACAACCTGAATTTCGGAAATGTTGGAACGTTTTTAATTTTTTTTATTTGAATAAAATGAAAACTAAAAGACTTTCAAATTACATGAGCCAATATTTTATTCACAATAGAACATAGAGAACATAAATATTTAAACAGATTTTTTTTTAACTTTTATCCACTAAATGAGCTCATTTCAAATTTGATGCCTGCTACAGGTCTCAAAAAAGTTGGCGTGGGCAACAAAGGGCAAAAAAACGTGAAATTTTGAAAGGATTCAGCTGGAAGAACATCTAGTAACTAATTAAGTTAATTGACATCAGGTCTGTAACATGATTAGCTATAAAAGGGATGTCTTAGAGAGGCAGAGTCTCTCAGAAGTAAAGATGGGTAGAGGCTCTCCAATCTGTGAAAGACTGCGTAAAAATATTGTGGAATACTTTAAAAACAACATTCCTAAATGTCAAATTGCAAAGGCTTTGCAAATGTCATCATCTACAGTGCATAACAACATCAAAAAGATTCAGAGAAACTGGAGAAATCTCTTTGTGTAAGGTACAAGGCCGAAGACCTTTGTTGGATGCCCGTGGTCTTCGGGCCCTCAGACGACACTGCATCACTTATCAGCATGATTCTGTCATTGACTAAATGGGCCCAGGAATACTTCCAAAAACCACTGTCTGTAAACACAGTCCGCTGTGCCACCTGCAGATGCAGACTAAAGCTCTATCATGCACAAAGGAAGCCATATGTGAACATGGTCCAGATGCGCCGTCTTGCCCTGTGGGCCAAGGCTCATTTAAAATGGACTGTTTCAAAGTGGAAAAGTGTTCTATGGTCAGACGAGTCCAAATTTGACATTCATGTTGGAAATCACAGATGCCGTGTCCTCCGGGCTAAAGAGGAGGGAGACCTTCCAGCGTGTTATCAGCGTTCAGTTCAAAAGCCTGCATCTCTGATGGTATGGGGGTGCATAACTGCATACAGTATGCACAGCTTGCATGTTTTGGAAGGCACTATGAATGCTGAAAGGTATATAAAGGTTTTAGAGCAATATATGCTCAGGGAAGGCCTTGTGTATTTCAGCAGGACAATGCAAAACCACATACTGCTGCTATTACAACAGCATGGCTTCATAGTAGAAGAGTCCGAGTGCCTGCAGTCCAGATCTTTCACCCATAGAGAACATTTGGCGTATCATTAAACGAAATAGACGACCACAAACTCTTCAGCAGCTGGAAACCTATATCAGGCAAGAGTTGAACCAAACTCCAGAAGCTCATAACTTTGATGCCCAGACGTCGTCAAACTGTTTTGAAAAGAAGAGGAGATGCTGCACCATGGTAAACATGCCCCGTCCCAACTATTTTGAGACCTGTAGCAGGCATCAAATTTGAAATGAGCTCATTTAGTGGATAAAAGTGTAGGAATTACTCTGTTTAAACATTTATTATGTTCTCTATGTTCTATTGTGGATAAAATATTGACTCATGTGATTTTAAAGTCTTTTAGTTTTCATTTTATTCAAATAAAAAAAAAAAAAAAACGCCCCAACATTTCCGGAATTCGGGTTGTAATAGATCTTTGGTTCACAGACCCTCCCAGTTACATCAGAAGTCTTCTGTCTCTCTAAGGAGAAAAGGCCTCGGCGAAAAGGAGAACCATGAAACAAATAAATAAATAAATACTGGCATCTCATTTGGCCATTTTTCATTTTCAGGAGTCGATGTGCATTAGAGCTGTTATCTCTGGGAAGCTATTGTCACGGGTTATTATCTCCACACTAATCAGACATTACAGTAGACCTCATTGCATCTCTATTGAGGAACAGTCACAACAGTTGCACACCCAGCAGCTAAGACATGCATTTCATTTGTATAAATCAAATTTATTATGTAAACATGTTTGTTAAATTGTAGGGGTTTGAGAATACTGAAGAATTTCAGCACTTTAAAGATACGGATAAATGGATGGATGGACGGATGGACAGTAAAAGAGTGTTGAGACAGATGTATTTATGCCATATCCGATTTACACTTTAATGCTGTTTGAGTTTAATTAATTTCCATAAATCAGTTTAATTGTTTTGAATCAATTTCAACTCTATTCATTTGCAATATTACTTAAAATATTCACACCAGACTCCATTTCCATTTATTCGTTTAGCAGAAACTTTTATTCAAAGTGAGGATCACAAATTATTTACACCACTTTTCAAAAGTTTAAATATTTTAAACGTTTTTGAAAGAAATCTCTTATGCTCACTAGGGCTGCTTTTATGTGATGCAAAATACATTAAAAACAGTAATACATGGAAAAAAATAAAATAAAATAAAATAAAAAATAACTGCGTCCTATTTTAATATATTTTAAAATGTAATTTTAGTAACACTTTAGAATAGGGAACACTTATTCACTATTAACTATGACTTTTCCCTCAATGAATTACTTATTTGCTGCTTATTAATAGTTAGTAAGGTAGTTGTTAAGTTTAGGTATTGGGTAGGATTAGGGATGCAGAATAATTTCATGTAGAATAAGGCATTAATATGTGCTTAATTACTACTAATAAATGGCTAATATTCTAGTAATATGCATGCTAATAAGCAACTAATTAAAAGACCCTAAAATAAAGTGTTACTGTAATTTTTTCCTGTGATGCAAAGCTGAATTTTCAGCATCATTACTCCAGTCTTTGGTGTCACATGATTCTTCAGAAATCATACTAATATGATGATTTGCCGCTCAAGAAACACTTCTTATTATTATCAATGTTGAAAACAATATTATTATTTTGGAAACCTATTTCAGGATTTGTTGATGAATAGAAAGAAAAGAAGATCATTTATTTACATTTTTATAACCTTATACATGTCTGTACTGTCAACTTTGATCAATTTAATGCATCCTTGCTGAATAAAAGTATTATTTTCTTAAAAAAAAAAAAACAACAACTCACAGACCCCTAACTTTTGAATGGTAGTTTATAACTATTAATATATTTATGCATGCAAGTATATTTTGTATCTACATAAAAATTATATATATATATATATATATATATATATATATATATATATATATATATATATATATATATATATATATATATATATATATAAATCATAAGTTTTGTCTGATGGAAAAAAAACAACAACAAACAAGCATGAAGTGAAGGCTTTATGTTTCATTATTTAACAGTTGAGAGTTGGAACACATCCCACACAGACATACTAGAGCCTAAAAAAAAAAAAATAATTAATTTGTAAGTCACTTTGGTTAAAAGTGTCTGCTAAATGATTAAATGTAAATGTAATGCAAATGAAACAAACTGCATTGTGTTCAAAAAATGACAGAAAATCAAACAGTATTCAAATAATATAACAATTGAATGATGAGAGAATTTTAATTTTAACCCCCAAAAGTTCAGACTAAGGTAAATTAATCTGTTAAAATAAACTAAAACTATCACCACAGTGATGTCTTGGTGGATAAAAGCCACTAGTGTGGCTAATCCCTAGTCATATAGGCCGTAAACACAATAGCTGCCCTAACAAAGGGATGAAGTCGGCCACTGTGAGGGCTAAAATAATTCAAACATACTGTTATAGAGAAGTGTGAGGTCAGTATAACCTTCCCAATCTTGAGCCAGGCTATTTACCATCAGAATTAATGAGGAGGATAATGGCCAGACTCACAAACAAGTGTCCAGACAAACAAACAGCCGCTACCTGTCCGTTCTGACCTCCACAGCTCTTGTCCTTACAGGCCACCTTTCAGCACACCTGAAAACAAGGATTAGCATTTCAAACGAGTTGTCCTTAAACAAATGCTCTTCATTAGGCTGCAATACAAATGCAGAAGAAAGATAAAAGTTCAGTCTGCACTATTAAAAATAAAAGTTCTTTATTCAAATTGATGGTTCCATAAAGAACGTCTAACATCCTTGAAATATTCAGGTTCTTCAAAGTGGAAAAGATTCTTTACACTCTTAAATCCTAAACACACTGCACAATTTTTAGCTGTCCCAGACGAAAGATTGGCATCGTGAAACAATCGTGGCAATTTCTGTGATCGTGGCTCCTAATCGGTGGCCCTGTGTCCTACAGTGAGAGAGGTTCAAAGACGGCCGTTGTCACAGTCTTGCGACCAAAGATAGCCTACGATGCAGCATGGTCACCGCACAGTAGGCTTGTTTGAGATGTGCCGCGCCTCACCTCGCCTCGCCTGAATTGTAGGCAAGAGTATGGGGCTGCAGTGAGGGGAGGAGTGAAATAAGCGCAGTCAAGACGGACAGTTCTGCCATCTTGAAGTGGAACAGATACCTATCAAACGCGGATATCGCGTTATTCTCACTCATATGCTGTGCAGCTGCTAAACATGATATAATTTCAGTTCTGTTGCTTTATATGAAAATAAATATGATGAACAAGACACTCAAAGTGCTTGCTATTTAATTCCATATGAAAGGCATATTTGTCATCCATTTTTATTTTAACACAAACATATTTTAGATTTTTATAGAAATATGGCAACAGTCACATATCTCACAGAGATCATTTCGCCCCTGAGACAATTCTCTTTTGCGTTTTAATATAGGGTCGGCAACCGTTCAGTATAATATGGAATCCTCCTGTATTTAAGGCATCAGAGAAGTGTTCTGTATGAAAGCTATACGGAACGCGGTTTGTCTTTTATTTGCAGGCATACACAGACATGATTATTGATCATAAGTAGGGCTGTGCAAGTAACTGAATGCAATGATCATGCGCATCTAGTCAGTAAAGCTGGTTCTGTGATTAGTAGTTAATCTCCGCAGCATTTAATACACAGAACCATAATTCGCTGACAAGCTACGCAATATCGCGTCCAAAATCGAATGTGATTCATATGCAATTTTGAATGCGATATTGCGTAGCTTGTCAGCGAACTACAGCTCTGTAGACTACATGCCGCTCCATCTGAAAGCACGTGAAGGAGATTAACTACTAATCACAGAACTGGCTTTACTGACTAGATGCGCATGATCATCGCATTCAATTATTTGCACAGCCCTAATCATAAGCACAACATCCAGCTAGAAAACTACCTGAGGAAATATGTCTTTCACTATTGTAAGTTAATATTATTAAATAGAGAGACACAATTATACATTTTTTTAAATTTTAACTTCTAGCATTTCATTAAACTTGGACCTCATTATTGAAAAAACACATTCAAGCACTAAAAGCAGCCCACACTCTATATGCTCTCTTTCATTGAAAAAATAAATAAATAAATAAATTACCATAATGGTAAAAATGTACTCAGGCTGGGTGTGTAAGGTGCATGACATTTTTTGTATGACGGATGATGATTTCATTGAGTAATTCTCTTTGAAGAAGGAGAAGGAAGAAGCCCTTTTAGTGGTGAGTGATATTTTTTTTTTCTCGGGCTGTTACTGATTTGTAAGATTAATACTTGATAATATTGTTTCATTTATGTAAATGATTTTAGTCTACTATGGGATTATGATGTGCGCGTTGTGATTGTTTATTTTTATTTCATGAGTGCACATTTATTTCAGAACATAGGCATCTTTATATGCTGTTTGTTCTCTGAATATAACCAGCGTATAAGAGGATGTTTATGGGAGGGATGGGGGCCCCGCAGCTGCGTTAGCTCAGGGCCCCACAAAGGCTTATCGCGGCACTATGTACGTTCCACGTTTACTGACCAACCAATAAAAATATGACATGAAATCAATGCGACATCATGCTAAAACATAAACATGACTGCTTACTTCAAGCTCTTATCCCTTCCTCTTTTGCTGCTTCCACTTTTTTTCAGCACACATAAAACAATACAACTGCTAAAGTGTGATTTATTGTGCTCTTTTTGTTTACCACTAGCGCATGCTGATGACATTTTATTCTACTATAAGGCTTGTTTGAGATGAGCAAAATCTGCGCAGAACCGATCACCGGTGATCACCGCGAGATGCATGCCGGTTAGAAAAGTGTCCGAGTTACGTCCGCCTTGCTCTGATGTCATGCTGACCTGTGCTAAAAAACTCTTGCGACGGCGAGGCGGCTGTGTCGGATTGCGCAGTCGAGCGCAGTTGCTCTCCACCGACTGCGCTGATCAAAAGCACGATGGGAAATGACTGACTGATGACACAGCTTAATGCTCATTGGTTCAGACAACCTTGATGTAACGTTCTCTTCTAAAATTTTTTATTCTTTATCTGATTTCTTGTGATTATTTAAATTATGCATGAATATTCTTAATGTGAATAAAATGTTAATAATTTAAACTAAATAACCTTTTGTGGAATGGAAATGTTCCATGGATGTTACAGGTTCCTCATGGAACCATCACCACTCTTCAAAATAAAGATAATTACCTTTATTTTAAGAGTGTTGATGATTCCATGGATATCCATTTAACATCCATAGAACATTTCCATTCCACAAAAGGTTCTTTAGATTATTAAAATGTTCTTCTAAAAAAACATTTTGAAAATCACTGAAAAGTTATGGAGCCCAAAATAGTTATTTTATGGTATCGTTGCAGAAACACCCTTTTGAAACCTTTATTTTTAAGTGTGTGGGTGGAAAACCTTTATTTTTAAGTGTGTGGGGGGAAATATGAACTTTTTATTGTAAAAACCAAATCATGACACCTTCAAGTGTGCTGTTTGAAGACTCCACGGCATCAAAACGGCAATGTGGGGAAAGGAAATAGGAAATATGTCAGTACAGGAAAGAAAACTTCCCGTGACCGCACTGCATGAGATCTTTAAAGACTTCAGCTGATGTGGCGCACTTTCGCTCTAGGCATCCAATGAGATCATGGCGAGCGCAGGACAGACTCTGAGATGGAATGACATGGCAGATTCTTCAAAGTGTGTATGTTTCCTGTCCTTGAGTGCAGACAAAAATGGAAGCAAAGGTGTCACGCTGCATCTCCAGGGAGGATGAAAAAGCAGGCTGCATCTGGCCCACAGAGCAATGGGAAACCAGGTGAGGTGAGTAAGGTCACTGCGAAGGACTCAAAGGGTGAAGAAAGAAAATAAAAGAAATAGTGGCCCTTAGAGAGAGCAAGTTTACAAGGAAACAGGAGTTACAGGAGCACACCGGAAGCAATTCCAGGATCAGAAGTTCAGTTCCCAAAGGAACAAACCTACAGATAAAATAATACCATTCAAAAATTTGAGGTTGGTAAGTCTCCCCCCCTCCCCCCCTCCCTAAGTGTCTTGTGCTCATCAAGGCTTCAGTTATTTGATTAAACATACAGTAAAAACAGTAATGTTGTGAAATATTATCAGAATTTAAAAAACTGTTTCTGTTGTCAAATACTTTAAAATGTAATTTATTCCTGTGATCAAAGCTGAATTTTCAGCATCATTACTCCAGTATTCAGTGTCACATGATCCTTCAGAAATTAATCTAATATGCTGATTTGCTGCTCAAGAAACATTTTTTATTGTTACCAAATTACCAAAGAATTACTGACCACAAACTCAGTGTTAATATTAAAAATTCACTTTGGATAAATGTGTCTGCCAAAGGAATGAAAAGCATACATAAAATATGATGTTTAACTTAAAAAAAAAAAAAAAAAAAAAAAGACTTTAATGCTTGAACATAAAATACATTAACTGCATAACAGAAACCTGCTACTCTTAGCACAAAGTGCAAAAACCTTTACAACTCAAGTTTATTCAAGTTCAAGTTTATTCATTTTAGTAATTGTCACACATTGCCTTAGATTCCCTGCATGCATGATTTAAGCTAAAACGAGCTGGAATTCAGAGTTTAAAAAAATATATATATATTTAATGTTATTTTAGTCATGCTGTTCAGGGCGGAGAAGCTGCTAAAATCTCATTTAGAAATTCTGATCTAATATTCCTTAAATACACATCAAACTTTTCATTAAGGAAGTCAAACTGATTTATAACATTTAAAATATAAACAAATCCCTCATTTTTACTTCAAATGTACTATTAGAGCAGATTCACATGCATGATGGCACATATATCAAGTATCACATCAGATGCAAAGATATCTTAATTTGTCAAGGGAACACATAATACATAATACACAAAATTCCAAATATGTGAATACAAAATCCTGCAAATGAGATTATTTCGCTTCTAGCACTGCAATTATAGTAAGAATCCCAGTGGTAATTGCGTTTCGATTGAAACGGAAGGTTTGTTTGGTATTTTCTATGTGTTGGCATCTCCACTTCTTAGAAAGCGAAATGAAAATGTCCTTGGGCTCGCCCATGGCTGATTGCTCTAGAACATGTCTTGCCTTCTGGTTGAAAAGGCGTGTAATGAACAACACATGAGCTGGCACGTGTAAATAAATGCCACGATCTTGTAACTAATGTGCTGTCACGCTCTATCATCCATTAGATGTACCTTTCAGGACAGCTGTATTTGCACTGCTGTGATACTGATGTGGGGGTAAAAGCGCCTCCAAAATAAGAGTTGCTTTTTACCATAAAATTATGCATAATGCCACTAGCAACAAGAAAAACATTTCACTGGCAGTATGTTTGCTGTCAGCTGCAAATACTGCCTTCCAATAATAATAAAAAAGAGACTTATTAAAGCAGAATACCTTCGTATTTACAGTGGCTTTGTTTCAGATCCTAACATATAATTTAGGAGATGTTAACCAGCAGTATACTTTCTTTCTTTTTTTTTCATATTAAAGGATAGCAGGGCTCAACATTAAGGTATTTCTATTTTATTGTATTATTTTATTTATTTTATATTTAACATTTGCACTTGCCCCAACACAAAAGAAATTAATGTACAATTTGTATTTTTTACAAATGCATTTTTATATTTGATAGACATATGTAATATACAATATTATAAAGTATATTAATTATTCACAAAGTCAATATTATGATTTTGTGCATCTGGTAAATGTTTGGTCAGTCAATAAAGAGGTGTTTAGGTAAGTGCCGTAATAAGTTTGTGACTATTTACTTTCAAAAACACTTTTTTTTTCCTTAAGAGTCTTTAGCCTAATTATACCCTATAAAATAAAATATAAATATTAAAGACCCAAATTGTTATTCCATGTAGAAAAATGGGCACTTCTGCAGAGGCTAATGAAAAATGCACAAACATGTGAAATAATCAAAAATCTAACCTGAGTAAAGTACAGAAATCAGTTCATCTAATCAGGGAAGTAATGACTTCTTATAAAACCACTGATGAAAAGTAAAAATATAACAATCTGTGTATACAAAACTTTTAGAATCACCTCGTTCTTATTTTCTTCCTTGCGTCCTAATTTCTTCAGCCGTGCCCTTTTAAGACACCCATCAGAGTAATATTTTTGTTTGTTTCAGTCATGCCCCAAGGATTGAAAAAAAAAAGCTATGCTTTTACAAGGTCTGCTGTTGTACTGTTTCACTCTCATGAGCAATCCAAATATTTAAGCATATTTTGCTGTTTATCAGAATATTGGGGAGGTGATTTTTTTGCTATACTCTACATATACATAAAGCAAAAATCTCCGAAAAGTTTCAAGTATACAGCTGTTTTAAAGGAATAGCTGACCTAAAAATGAATATTTATCCTTATTCACTCACCTTCAAGTTTTCCCTGTCTTGAAACACATAATGAGATGTCGGGCAGAATGTCCAAGTCAAACTGCAATGAAAATGGATGGTGATTTATGCTGCAGAGCTCCAAAAATGGCATAAAAGTGCCACTGAAGTGCCATAAAAGTAGTCCAATTTGTGTCCCATATTCCAAATATGAGAAACTAAAATTTAGGCTGCAATTGTAATAATAATCTTCCATAATCTACAGCCCTGACTGGAGCTCTCAAATCTATTAAAAATTATAATACTAAAACATTGAAATGATCCTCATCGGTTTGAACCCAGACACTATTCATTCTTTTGATCAAATGACCAATGTGTTCATAAATAAACAAATAGATAAAAATAAAAAGCTACTGCATGACATGAAATACGCTGGTGTCTCATTAACTGCTTTTATATACATTTCTGTGACAGCATAAATCACCACCATTGTATGGAAAATCTTGAAGCATCTCCTTTCATTTTTCACAGAAGAAATAAGTTTTTGTAAACTTGTAATTTTTGTAAACTGTTCCTTTAAAGGATTAGGTAACCCAAATGTGAAAATGAATTGAAAATGTACTCACCATCAGGCCATCCAAGATGTAGATGAATTTGTTTCTTCATCGGAACAGATTTAGCAAGAAATTTGGACTCAGCTGCTTGGACTCTCATTCTAACGGCACCCATTCACTTCAGAGGGCCCACTGGTGAGCAAGTGATGTAATGCTAAATTTTCCAAATCTGTTCTGATGAAGAAACAAACTCATCTACATCTCTGATGGCCTGAGGGTGAGTACACTTTCAGCACATTTCATTTTTGGGTGAACTATTCATTTAATGAAGAAGAGCACTGTTGGAAGAGGGTAATACAGTGGTGACGTGTGAAAGTCATAAATGATCTTTTAAAAATGCATAGCATGATTTCCCTTATGTCCCCCAGAAATCTATTACATAGTCAACAATGTTCAGTGAACTGAGAACAGTTGTGATTAAACTGACCATCATTTTTTTTTAGGTAGACAGACCAGCCTCCATAACACACCACAATCTTACTCAAAGCAAACTCTGTACACTCATTAACTGGAGTTTGGAAAACCCATGATAACCCTTTGCGGGGCTAAATCAAGTTAATTAGAATCTTCCAGTCAAAGCAAAGACCATCTGTTTTGTAGAGCAGTAAACACTAATAATTAGGCCTATATATACTGTATCTAAGAGGAACTGATATATTTAGTGCTAATTTTATAAATGAGAATATATTAAGATATGCTGATAAAAGTTTTATTTTGGTATGGTACTAACTAAGTGGTCAAGGTCTGATTGGCCAGACAAAGCCAGTTAGCCAGCTGGTGGATTATTCATCATTATGGGACTACAAAGCATTAAACTATAAATTGGAATAGCGCTGGAAATAGTGAGTATTATATGGATAGAATAATATACAGTGGTATATTCAAAGCTTTTGTCTTGTCCATGCCTGGTCACTCCACCGTCCAGTTACCATGGCAATTGAGTGCTTGTGGACAGCAAACTAACCTAGTGGAAATAGCACAGACTGAAGGTATCAGGCTAATCTGAGACAAAAATACATTGGTCTCGCTCTTGACGGGGCTGTAATGGATATATGATTGTCAGCATCATTTTGTGGAACAAATTTTTCAAGCATGATAGAGAGCTATAGAAAACTACACAACCTATTATAGCTTAGATATTGCTTACAGCCTAGATATGTAATGTAGCTTAATTTACGCTTAAAAATCGCTTTTTGAATGCGCCTACGCATTTTACTTTTGGTTTCAATTTAACGATCGCGCCAAACTCTCAGCGATTCTGAGCATGCACAAGATATTAACTTTGTCAGACGCTCTGCAACAAATCCTCATTTAATGTTTCTAATGGACCAGTCGAGGGTATTTTTTGTTTGTGCTTAATTAAATTTAAAATAATTAAAAAAATTAAAAAAATACTCTGGCCAATCCGGGGCCTCTGCACACGTGGGGCCCCCTAGACTGCAGCCTAGGCAAGCCTGTGCTTTAATCTGTGTCTGATGATTCTTGTATGGCTGTGTTGCTAATAACATGCCAGCGTTATTTCTCTCAGATTGATGAAACTGTGCCAATAACACGTTAAACATTTAACAGTGGAGTGTGTCACCACACATTGTGCATCAATAATAATCATAGTAATAATGTTCAAGAAATTCCTTGTTTCACAACAAAATTGTTCTTTTTGACTTTGAATCTGTTTTAGAATGGTTGACTGAATGATTCAATGACTCACTGAATGAATCAGTGTTTTTAAATAAATAGGTTGAATGACTTATAAAGATTGGCTTGTCATTACATGCTTGCATAACAATGGAACAGTCACTGAATGAATGAATGAATGAATGAATGAATGAATGGATGGATGGATGAAATAAGGAATAATTGATGATGGGCTGTTGAAGTGGTGGTGATGTGGCCGTTACACCTCGGTTGTGCATTATTTAACAGACCGACGTCAATTATTTTGCATATACTACTTTTACCACACCTCAAGGCATTGATCTGATGATACATGTCAAGGCATTTGTCCAGTTTTTCTACTTAAAATCCTATTGTGAGAAGGATTCATTTCTTCCGCATTTCATCCAAGGCCTCCTAAAACGTCATTTTAGACCTATTAATGGAGGCTTGAGCCGTTGATAGCATACTAATGCAGTTAATAACTAAATTATGAGAGATTACCTCTGTGAGTCTGTACGTCTCTCAAAACTGTTCGGCAGCAGCGTCTCTACTAGTAAAATGCATTTTCTTCACGAACAGCGCCATTGTTGTTACCTCACTTGTGAGAAGTCATGTAGTTTTTAAGTTGTTAAACTATGTTACTGATAAAATCGTCAGAGTAGCGCTAACAACATTAGCGCATGTTAACGTGTGTGCAAACAGTATGAGCGTATGTGAAGGAGAGAGAACGGGAGAGATAGAGTATGTGCTTTCCGTAAATAATAAAACGTAATTTTGTGTCAAAAACATGAAATGATCTGTCATGTTTATCTGTCTGTTTTATTCTATTGTTTATTATATTTATTTGTTTGGCCAGTGTTGTTGTGGGTTTTGGTTCTTTTGCTGTTTTAGGCTGTAAGGACCTTTGAAATAACTCAAATCATTTGGCAAAGTGATATGGACATGTAATGCGGTCAAGACCTACCTGGAACTACATTCACCATGCGTTTCCCTGAAAATAATTGCACACCTTAGAATGTTTGTCAGCCAATCAGATTCAAGCATTCAGTGGCCCCATAGTATAAAGTGAATAATCTACTTACCTTCTCTTACCCCTCAAATTACACTGTTTTTGGCCATTTGTAAGTGCTGCATGTAGTAACTGTACATTTGTGCCAATTAAAATGAATGTATTTTTTCAAGAAACTTATGAAACTGAATAAAATGTCTTTGAAACTATATATATATATATACAGGAAAAAACTTTGACTTCTTTTTAATATACTGCATCTTTTCTAACTGTTTTCTCCTCTTTCATTCGCTGATCTGCACTTACAAATGCACTTCCAGAGTTTTCATTTACGCTTCTTAAGTTCTGAAGTTTTCATTCGCCATTCTGGCATAAATCTCTCCTGGGGGCGGGGCTAACAGTGGTGTGTTCTCATTGGCTACTGAGTTTTTGATTGACAGCTTCTTGACCTGGAAGTGACGGCGTCGGTATTGTTGCACCTGTGTGGATGTGAGCGTCTGTTAGCAGCTTCCAATTTCATTTTAATGACAAAGTTAGGAGTTTTTTTTTTTTTTTTTAATTCAATCTGTATTCTTCTGTTGCTACTATTCTGTCAACATAAGCTTTTAGGAGCACAAGAGATCAAACACAAGATAATTATTGAGGTTTAATTATTAAAATATAGTATATAATACTGGAAATATTGTATAATGTCCAATGTTCTCGTAGGATATTTGTTTATTGATCTTGATTCTTTTGCATTGTAGGGTCTAATTAGGTTGAGCTGTTACATTTGAAATGTAATACTATCCTGTGATATATTTAGACGTCAAGAAAATCTCACTCCAACCAGGTAATCAAGCTTATTTTATTACATATTCCACACAAAGAATGTTCTTGCTGCCAAATGTTTTTATCATGCTGATGTAACACATGCTGTGTTTAGTTATTTTATTTAGTTAACATTATCATCTAACATTTAAAATTGGAAATACATTTTTAACAATCATCAGTATTATTATAATTTACATTACTTCACAAAATGCACGAGAACATAACATACAGAATATGTTTAAAATGCATTACATGTTTTCACTGCAATGATCCTTTCAACAGTTCCTGTTACAGCATAAGTTACAAAACGTAAAAAAAAAGTGAATAAGTATGTTATGTACTGGAGTGCAATATCAGTCTTTACAGGGATAATCCACCCCCCAAAAATGAAAATTCTCTCATTTACTCACCTTCATGCTATTCCAGATGTATATGACTTTCTTTCTTGACATAAACATAAAGATTTTTAAAGGAGTGCTTTACTGCTTTTTATCTTTGCTTGATTGTGTTTATGGGGTGCAATATAACATGTCTTCGTGTTTCGTTTGTTAAAGAACGTCTTATTTTTCATATATTTCACCTTTATGGTAAGCCGCTTTCTCCTCTGTCATTTGAACGACTGGTTGACTTCCTGATTCTCTGAAACCACTCCCTCAGAAACAGGCGATGGGCTCAGATTGGTTAGTTGGGCCGGTATGTTGTTATTGGCTGAACTGCGTACTGCACACTGTCCGGAAACTTCATGCCCATTACCTTTACGGGCGACAGTTGCACGTGCTGCGGTCAAATGTAAATAATGGTGTCAATATTGCCTTCAGTTTGAGCCAGAATCAGACCCAGAAAGCGGTAATGAAGAGAGCCGAGCAGAACTTCTGCAAGCACGGCTCTTACAAAACGTTTCTGAATGGAAGTTTGCTGTTGTGATTACATATCATTTTTTAAAGTTTGTACACGTTTGTCTTATACACACAAAATAGCAGTGAACTAACTGGCTACTAACCAAACAGCGTTGGCTTGTGTTTACGTTCTTGATCAAATCGAAAAATTACGTCATAAAGTATACATGGAAAATACATTTACAAAATTAGTACATAATTACAAATCCGGGTCCAAAATGTTTGTACGCGTTTTTCAGCATTTAGCATTAGCATTTAACTAACTGGCTACTAAAGCCAGCGTTGGCATTTGTTTACATCCTTGATAAAACTAAAACATTACGACTGAAATTATACATGCAAATACATTTAAAATTATGAAATCTTACTTACAGGTTGTGGCCCAACAACTGCTGCCTCTGTTTTTAAAGTTGGAACTGCTCCATGTTTTAGTAATAGATTCTGTGTGAATCCAGCATTGAACTCGTGTAGATTCTAGAAGCTGTCTTCCGTAAAATGCGCAGCACAGAGAGCTGAATTAGGATTGTAATTGTCAGGAACATAATCAAACATAAATTTTAACCATTGCTGACGAACTACAGCATCCGCAGGAAGCCCGAACACAGAAGACCTGACAGCTGGGTGAAAATAGCTACAACTCTCCACTATAATTCTTCCTCTTCGACAAAGCCGCAGAACATGGCCTTGCCCCCTTTCTTCATGTTCCGGAGGGAGGAGTTGATGGGTTTATTTCGTATGCAACCCGGGAAGTATCTCGTTGTAGTCCCGTATGAGTCGTTTTTGTAGGCATTAAACTTCCTGATTTTTAAAAGTCGATATCTCCACTTACGTTGAACTTTCAGCGCAGCAACTTTGCAGATACTGTTCATGCACCAACAGCAACATTACACACTATTTAAAATGAAAAAAGTGAAATCGCAGTAAACCACCCCTTTAAGAAAATAATCCATCTCTGAGAATCCACATCACACAAGTAAATTGTAACCCATGCATGCACATATGACAGTTGATCGGAAGCTATTGTTAATAGTCAAAAGTTTATATTATTAGTGTTTTTCTTATCTGTTGTTTCACTTCAAAAGATACTGATTTAACCACTAAGGTCAGATGGATTTCTGTCACGATCGCTGTGTGTGGACTCTAAAGCATCTTTAGGACTCACAGAAATTGATTATTTACCTAAAAATCTTAATTTGAGTTTACCTGTCCAGTAGAAAGAAAGTAATATGCATTTGAGACAGCATGAGGGTGAGTAAAGGATGAGATCATTTTTATTTTTGGCTGAACTATCCCCTTAACAATCATATGCTGTTGGTGTGCTAATCCAAGTTCAGCATAGACTAATAAGAATAAAGTGCAACATGTTGTGTACTTGTGAACTGTGTTTGTTTTAATCTAGAGCTCCAAAGAAATTCAAATATTTGCATAATATCATGTGTCTGAAGATCAAGATCCCAGTCATTCAAAGGTGATGTGTCTGAACAAAATAAGATTACTGTCTGATGATGAGGGCAATGGATCTCTGGTACTACCACTACATCCTCTGGGTCAGCATCAGAAGTTTATGAAAAAGTTGCTCCGCTCCCTGGAAATTGAGAAAGGACATATATTATAGTCTTACAATACAAACTGCTTTGAACTCCCATGACTCATTTCAAACTTAATAAATACACAATATAATTATTCAGAGGTGGGTAGTAACGAGTTACATTTACTTCGTTACAATTACTTGAGTAAATTTTTTGGGTAACTAATACTTTTAGAGTATATTTAAAAACGGGTACTTTTACTCTTACTCAAGTACATTTTTAGTGAAAAAACGGTACTTTTACTTCGTTACTGTGGGCGACGCTCCTCTCGTTACTTTATCTTAATCCATTTTAAAATGCAAGTTAAAAATCCTTCAATTTATTCCGAACGCGCCGTCTACTTTTTTTTCTGGGCAATGAGCGATGCCCGTTCGCGAATGATTCATTCTTTTGAGTCGATTCTGTTGGAAGGCTTGATCAAACCAGTTGGCAAGCAGTGAATCGGTTCGCGAATCAGTTAGAATGAATCGTTCCGTTCCCTGCCGCACGCGCCGAGTCGCCTGAAGCGGTTGTAACATCAGGAGCGAAGACGTGGCTTTGGATCTACAGTCAGTTGAAAGCAAATCTGCAAAGGCTATGGTTTGCTATGAAGATCTTTATTAGACGAACACCGCGTGTGCTGTCGGTTCCACAGGTATAGATTCGATTACAGTACACGATACCACTATAACATTACCAGTTTGTTGTACATGTACATTACACATTAAATACAATGTATAATTCATTCATTAAATAAACTGCCACAGAGTACAAAATAAACACCCGCCAAACCCGCGTTAGTTCCAGGAGGAATGCCTTTGCCTAGACACAATTAATATTGATATTTTCACAATATTTACGCTTGCAGAAATAACGGCTACATTTGTTTACATTTTGCAGAACAGACGGAAGAAGATCCGTCAATGTGGATTTGTTTCGTTAAGTTCAGTAGCGGTCACGTGAGGAGTTTTCACTCTTCTCCGTGTCAGAGGTTATATAGCCTACATTTATAATACATAATTAAACTTTGAAAACTGGAGTAACAGCTGATACAAATTCTGATTTACATCACTGAGTTAAATTAAATGATATTTTAGAGTCATATGATCCTTCACAAATCATTCAAATATATTGATTTATTACCAGTGTTGTTGAAAAAAAAACAAAAAAAAAAAAACTGCATATGCTGGTTAGGTATGTTTTGAAGCTGGGATGCTGGTTTATGCTGGTCATGTGCTGGTCTTGAGCTGATCGGACCAGCTTAGGACCAGCTTAAACCAGCAAAGGACCAGCTTAAACCAGCTCAAACCAGCATCCCATGCTACAAAACATACTATACCAGCATATGCTGTTTTTTTCAACAGGGAACAGTTTTGCTGCTTAATAATTTTTGGAACCTGTGACATTTTGTTCAGGATTCTTTTATGAATAGAAAGCTAAAAAAGAACAGCATTGATAATAAATCAGGCTGATAAAAATTCTGATTTGCATCACTGAAATAAATTACATTAAAAAAAAAGTATTTTGAACGGCAGTGTGTGTGTGTGTGTAAATGTATCTAAATATCTATATATCTAAATAAAAATAGACTATATTCAGTATCCAAAGTAACTAGTAACTAACTACTTGAGTAGTTATTTTATCCGATACTTTTTTACTCTTACTCAAGTAACTATTCAGACTATTACTTTTACTTTTACTTGAGTAAATATTTCTTCAAGTACTTTTACTTTTACTTGAGTACAGTTTTTGGGTACTCTACCCACCTCTGTAATTATTTAATATATATCAGTATTAACTGAGTACTAAATACCTCCAAATTATCTGTAATACCGTTGTGTAACCGTTAGATGTCTGTATAGGCCTATATAATAATAACAGTGTATACCCTAGTTGCTGGAAACTGGTTTCAGTCATAATTATTTGCATGTATTAGGTTTTGCATTTGGATATATATTTAGGCATTATTAAAGACTATTTTTTGTCAAAGTTTGTTTGAAATATGAACTAATCGAAGCAAATATGATATAATTGAAGACTGTAACTGTGTGTAGATAACCAGGTCCTGTAATGATTGGACTAAATCAAGACAACTTACCGCGAGTATCCTGATAACGACGATGATTGATGATAATGATGATGATATCATTCGCTGTGCTATTCCTAAGAAATCACCTCAACAATGTAGTGTAGCAGCAGAAAAATACCGATAAAGCCAATGAGAACACACCGCTGTTAGCCCCGCCCCCACGAGAGACAAAACTCATAACAGAATCATAAACGAAAACCCTGGAAGCGTATTTATAAGTGCAGATCAGCGAATGAAAGAGGAGAAAACTGTTGGAAAGCATGCAGTACATTAAAAACATTAAAGTTAACGGTTTTTCCTGTAATTTATTATTATTTTTTTTTTTTGTTTCAAAGACATTTTATTCAGTTTCGATTTATATTTTCATAAGTTTCTTGAAAAATTACATTCATTTTAATTGGCACAAATGTAATTCCATATAACTATGGTATAGCCTAAGGTACAAAAGCTACACAGTACATTGTTGTATCTTATTAACCTCTAAATGGTACATCTTAATCTTATAAAGGCATATATTAGTACTTTAAATGTACATATTAGTACCTAAAGTGTGTTTATTGGTACCTTTTGAATGGGTACCACATCAAGTCACAATTTTGTACTTTTTTCTGAAAGTGTGGGGACTAAAATTAGATAATCTCATTAGAATGTCTCATTAGATTGTGGTTTAGCCTTGATAGCAACCTGCTTATGTCAAAATCACATGCGATATGTGCACTTTCTGTAGCATGAATACAAACAGGAAGCCATAACAAGACACAGACTCTTCCAAGCAGCTTGTCCCTCAAAGTGTTTGCCAAGAAAATAAATGAAATATGATGGATAACAAGACATCAATGTTTGTTGGAAAGTAGCTGTGCATATTTCTCAATGATTGTGCATTTCTATGAACAATATCAGCAGCAGCAGCTACTGGCTCACGCTGAGCAAATCTGTCAGACTCTGTGTTAAAAGCGGAAATCATTTATCTAGCTTCAATTATACCCAGACGGAATAAATTCAGTTAGATTCAGGCAAAAACTGAATTTGCATTGGCATTGGCCTCGTGACAGCATTATTTTAGATGGTCTACTATGGTTAAACTAGACAGCAGTTGCTGTGGGAGCCACAAGGGAATGTCCTTTTCTGTTCTGTTGCATTCATTCATTCATTCATTCATTCATTCAGTCACTCCATATTTAAAAATGTACTTGCCAGAAATCCCATGCACACCCCTTTAAACAGTATGTGCGGGGGGAGAGATTGGTGTCATGAGGTCATACCTGTAATAATGTTTACCTGAGAGGTGCGGGAGATGGGCTGGGATAGGCAATCCTGACTACACTATTGAGAACGGTTAAATCTGATATATTGTGCTGATATACAGTGAGAGTATCAATTCACAAATAAGTGCTTATCTGTCTAATACAAAACAGTGAGTGATATGTTTTTGGAAAAAAGCATGACCCCTTTAATCTGTGTGATCATCAAGAGGGAAATGAATCGGCACTAACAGCCAGACGAAACAAAAAGAAAGAAGACACACACACACACACACACACACACACACACACACACACACACTATATGACCCCTTCGCAAAACATGACTTAGTACTTGGTGGCAAAACCCTTGTTATTATGTTGGCCACCAGGTTTGCACACATCTCAGGGGGGATTTTGTCCCACTCTTCTTTGCAGATCCTCTCCAAATCATAAAGGTTTCGAGGCTGACTTTTGGCAACCCGAACCTTCAGCTCCCTCCACAGATTTTCTATGTGATTAAGGTCTGGAGACTGGCTAGCTCACTCCAGGCCCTTAATGTGCTTCTTCTTGAGCCACTCCTTTGTTGCCTTGGCTGTGTGTTTCGGGTCATTGTCATGCTGGAATACCCATCCACGACCTATTTCCAATGCCCTGGCCCTGACGGTACATGGCTCCGTCCATTGTCCAACAGGTAACACGATCTTTGGCAAATAGTTTCAAACTTGAAAAACACAGCACCAGCCCACTCTTTATAAATGAAACGAGAGTTTATTTGCTATTCTGATACAATACTAACAAAACACATACACACACACACATACACATATACACACGTTCCGGCAAGAGGGTTGCGATTTCAAGAAAATTAGGATCTAATGCTCTTTCCTAAGAGTCCTGTAAAGTCAGCCTGAGAAGTCACAAACAGAGGACTTCACTATTTTTTCTTAAAGATTAATTCAACCAGTTTCCAGCAGAAATATGGAGAGAGAGTTTGTTACTTGCTCTAAGTTGAGTTGAGAGGTGTTATCTGGTTCCCTTTCCTTCCTGGTTGGGAAATCCCGGGGCTGGTGATGCCCATTCGTGACGTCACTCGGGGAATCCCCTTTTGCGATTGGTTGGCTTCCTGGTGATGCAAAGGTGATAATGCTTTGAAGTTCTTGAGCAACTTCAGGCTTTGAAAGTTTCTTTGGTCAGAAGTTTGAAGGAGTGTTGAAGTCTTGGATGATCAACCTGATGTTAAGGCTGTAGGCGCTTCGCTGCACGACCAGTGAAGCCAGACCAAAATTTTCAAGCAGCCAATTTCTTCCAGCAGCGAGTGAGCTTTGTGTCACGGAGTTTTAACGGGCTGGATTCTGTCCACCCACTAAAGGCTTCTTCCAATCAAATTGTCCCTACAGGGCAAAGCCCCGCCCCGGACCGTTCTTCTTCATGTATAGATTAACATAATGCTTTATCCATCATGTGAGGAATATTTCTAATAACTTCTTATAAAAGTATTCACCATTCATACGAGGCTGAACATCGGCATTAAAATTAATTTCAACTTCCTGCATTTGAAATACGCTTTAACACGATACTACACACGGCTGTCTATTCAAATGACAGTTCTAAGGTAAAGATCAAAATAAAGCACACCACGCATAACATAAAACACCAAGCATATATGTAAGACATCAAACATGTGATTTGTTGATACACTTGCTCAATGGAAATAAATTATTTTCTTTAGAGATCATTCATGTAAGTTAGTGTTTCTTTCGTTGCAAGAGAAAAGTTGAAGACTGAGAGGAGCATGCAGGAGTCATCAGACGGTCATGTTACAGATCTCGTGGTTTTGCAGGCCTGAGGGCAGTCAGTTACTGTAATGGTCCTCTTCCTGTTGAATGTATACTGATCAATACATGCTGATTAGATCACAATGTTCCTCCACGGGTTGCAAGAAAGACTCTTGCAGTTCTTTGATACAAAAGAGCTTTGTTTTTCCTGAATAAGTTAGTCATTATCATCCCTTCTGAGTGGACGAGAAAAACTCTGACAGGAAATGGGTCAAACTGTGGCCTGAGATTAACCATTAACTAGTCTCATGACTGCAGATGGTTGGTAGAGGACTCCTTTTAAGGATTTTGCTGTTTTCGCAATAATTTTGTGTGTCCGTTTGTTGAGGTCCTACAGTGAGATCTTGCACTGAGCCCCAATCCGAGGGAGATTAACAGTTATTTTGTGTTTCTTCCATTTGCAAATAAGCGCACCAACTGTTGTCACCTTCTCACCAAGCTGCTTGGCGATGGTCTTGTAGCCCATTCCAGACTTGTGTAGGTCTACAATCTTGTCCCTGACATCCTTGGACAGCTCTTTGGTCTTGGTCATGGTGGAGAGTTTGGAATCTAATTGATTGATTGCTTCTGTGGACAGTTGTCTTTTATACAAGCTGAGATTAGGAGCACTCCTAAGATTTTAAGAGAGTACTCCTATATCTCAGCTCATTACCTGTATAAAAGACACCAGGGAGCCAGAAATCTTGCTGATTGATAGGGGATCAAATAATTATTTCACTCATTAAAATGCAAATCAATTTATAACTTTTTTGAAATGCGTTTTTTTCTGGATTTGTTCATGGTTATTCTGTCTCTCAGTGTTCAAATAAACCTACCATTAAAATGATAGACTCATCATTTCTTTGTCAGTGGGCAAACGTACAAAATCAGCAGGGGATCAAATAATTTTTTTTCCCCACTGTATATTGTGGCAAAATGTAAAGTTACATGTATAAAGTTGTATATATAAGTACACATAAAGCGATATACTAGCAAATCTCAAAGTCCTGATTGTCTATATTGTGGCAAAATGTAAACTATATAACTTTATTACACATATCAAACTTGATTCTCACGCATGCAGTAAACCCACATAAAGTGATATATACTATATAGCTAACCTCAACTGCTTGATTATTTATATCACTGCAAAATGTAGACTATATTATCATCCAGCTCTAATTTGCTAAATACAGGCTTGAAGATTTTAAGCTATAATAAACATTAAAATCCTGATTTTCTGTAAAGCTGCTTTGAAACAATTGAGAAAGCAGCTATGTCAACAAAATCAAAGACAATATTTAACCAGAGTTTAAACCATATGCAGAGATTTGTTTTTGGATGGACAGATGCATAAAAATCTAACAATTAATAAAACACCTGGGTCTCATGAGCAGACCCCACTTCTCCTGTTATATGCACCAGTGCTCTGTCTCAAAAGCCAAACAAATGACCTGATTATATTTTAATATCTGCTGTTGAATGATTCCGTTTGGCACACAGGCCATTGATTCAAGGAATACTGTGGGGGCGAGTGTGTGTGTGTGTGTGTCAGCATTTGACACATTTACATTGATTCCCATGCTTAATATCAGGCACAGTGATGCATGTTAGTAGCAGACGGTGACGTTTCACAGGGCAGACCAAACCACTAACCTCCATTCATTCCTCTAGTGCTCCACCCACAATATGCTCCAACTCTCCAGGCAGAAACTGTAATGAGCTTTTACTAGACACTGCTTACATCAATCCAGATTCTGTACTAAGTTTACTTTAGAGGTCTGTCTGCTTATCTGTACATATACATTCAGAAAATGGTATTAATTTCATATACTTCCCATGGACTTTGGTATTTGAACTGTAGCTCATATTCATTCAGGATTATTTCTATAATAGTTTGAGTTGGTTAAAAGTGATTGTCTTATTTTTTTTTTAAGGTTTTACAGTAATAATTTGTACAAACTATGTTTGGGAAGTAAAGTTATGGTTATTAGCATGAACCACAGTACCATTAGCATACACTATAGTATCATTAGTATACACTTTGTATATTAATCAGTCAGTCTTTTCCTATAATGATTGTCAGGAGTTGATTAAGTGTTAAATCAGGCCATTTATTTAAAAATGCCGTTTAGTTTCAGCAAATGGATGCAAAACAGCATCTGTTTTTAGTGTGTTTGAATCTGGGCCATGGAAATCCTCAGTTGAACTGCTGCCGCTGCCAGAACTCTGGAAACCCTCCTGGAAAAAAAGGGAAAAAACGCTTAAACCAGCCTAAGTTGGTTTTTTGGTTTTAGCTGGGTAAATCTGATCTAGCTGCTCTCCCAGCCTGGCAAATCTGGCGTTTAACTGGTTTTAAACCTGCAAAATAAGTCAGTCTAACCAGCCTGACCATTTCAGACTGATGAGAATGAATGAGAATGAGCTTTATTGACAGGTATGTTTACACATACGAGGAATTTGTTATAGTGACATAAGCTCCACAGTGCAACAGAATGACAGCGACAGGACAAGACACATATAATAAAAGAATAATATACAAAATAGACAATGTAGCCTTTTTCATAATGCACTCAATGTGATTGTCCCACTTCAGGTCCTGAGAAATTGTGGTGCCCAGGAATCTGAATGACTCCACTGCAGTCACAGTGCTGTTCATGATGGTGAGTGTTCAGGGGGTTTCTCCTGAAGTCCATGACCATCTCCAGTTTTGAGCGTGTTAAGCTCCAGGTTGTTAAGAATGCACCAGACAGCCAGCTCTTCAACCTCCTGTCTGTAAGCAGTCTCATCACCGTCCTGAATGAGGCCGATGAGTGTGGTGTCATCTGCAAACTTCAGGGTCTTGACAGAGGGGTCTTTAGATTTGCAGTCATTGGTGTAGAGGGAGAAGAGCCGTGGGGAGAGGACACAGCCCTAAGGAGCTCCAGTGCTGATCGTACGGGTGATGGATGAGAATTTTCCAAGCTTTACTAGCTGCTGTCTGTCTGTCAGGAAGCTGATTTGTGATACTGTTCAAATGTTTATCATCAGTACGATTTTTTTTTTTCTTTTTTTAACCAAGGACATAATAAATGATCAAAAGAGACAGACATTTATGATGTTATAAAATATTTCTATTTCAAAGAAATACTGTTATTTTCTGAGATCTAACTTTTCATTAATCAAAAAATCCAGAAAAAACGTACAGTATAATGGCTTTCACAAAAACATTAAACAGCACAGCCTTCACAACATTGATAATAATAAGAAATGTAATCTATACAATTGTAACAATTTGCTTATGAAATGTTTGTTATTGTTTTTTTTCAGTTGCTGTGACAATAATAT
The DNA here is from genome assembly GCA_036784905.1 of Acrossocheilus fasciatus. Lineage (NCBI taxonomy): Eukaryota > Metazoa > Chordata > Actinopteri > Cypriniformes > Cyprinidae > Acrossocheilus > Acrossocheilus fasciatus. Next base: position 26,386,634 of record CM071949.1, on the reverse strand, counting down.
ATTTTTTAGCAAACAAGACAATCAGCATTGTATGAACAAACAAATGTATGCTTGCTAAACAAAGTATCTTTACTGAGAAGAAAAAAAATAACAAACAAACAAAACAAAACAAAACAAAAAAACAATCAGAAGTCTTACTGCATGATGTTGCCTTTTTTTCCCTCAACTATTTACTTTTTTAGTGTATATTTCTCTGTTGATAGATTTAAAAAAAAGCCTGGGAGAGCATAAGGACTTCTTTTAATTTAGAATGGTAATGTACCTGTTTTAGTTCAGTTGTTTGAAGATAAACTCAATACCTCATAAATAAATATAGCAAAAAGTCATCTGTCCAGGAGATGCTGACATTATGTACTCATCATGTATTGGAATTTTTTTCATGCTCTTTAGATTGGGCAAATAAAAACGTTCATGACATTTTCAAAGGTGACACCAGACAAAACATGACTGACCCTGCTAAAAGAGAGAAAGCGAAATCCAATTCAAGCTAGTGACTTATATGACCAGTTATATCTTGCTAGTTACCAGTCAAAGTCATGTTTCAACCCAAATTTGAATCCAAATCCAATTTGGATCACGTTGACTTCAACTAGGTTGCAAGGTTGATGTGTTTTTGCCCATCCAATCACAAGTGGACAACACTATAAAAACAGGGTCTAAAACTTTTGAGCTTGTCCACCTCATAGTTCAACCAAATTGTAGATTTCCATGGTTGCCACTACAGTAAACATATTTTAACCATGTGTAAACAAAAATATAACCTAATAAGTTGCAATTAAGGCATATTGAGTGTTAAAATATAACATTAAGTGGATACCAACACCCATTTTACTCTTAGTAATTTAATGTTTTAAAAAATGTAATAATTTAAAATTTCAGTCATTTCAAATTTTCAATTTTAGCAGTATCATATCGGTATCAACGATACAGGCCTTTAAAAGTATCGGTATCATATTGAAAACAAAATAAGTGGTATCGCCCCTACTCTCTGCCTATTCTTAAACATTATGGGATGTGTTGTTGAAGCACACTAGCCATGTGGTATTTAAACTTTGCTGTCTGTTTAAAGGTGAAAAAATGTAAAAAGCAAAATGTTAAATTAACATTCCTGATTCTAACACAAACCAACTGCTATAAGAGCAGAAATGAAAGCTGTTGCTCTACCTATCATTTTCCGTTGTCTCCTTTCGCATTCATAAGTGAATTGCTGAGCTTATTTCACAATTTTATTTTATTTCTTTATTTTTTTTTGCATGTTTGCTTTTCATTTGAAAGGAAAGTGTAGAGAGGACAGGAAGCGAAGTGGGAGAGATGAGGCGGGGGGTCCACAAGCCGGGACTCGAACTCAGAACGATAGTCTATGAGGCCATTATTTTGCAATAGTAAATAAAAAAAAAATCAGGTGTAGCAAATTAGCTCAAAAAGGGAAATATTTATAATTAGTTATAACTGATTGTAATTAATAATACATATTTAGATTATATCTTAGAATTAACTGTAGCAGAATCAATATTACAATTATTTGATCTGTATGTCCACCGAGCAGACAATATAATCATTTATCAATTCTAGGAAAGGTTATTTACTGGCCAAGAAAGAGTAGCTTTCCTACTTTATGCAGTACTGGCAATAGTTTAGCATGTAGCAAGGATCAACATTCAGTGACTTCGAATTGTGAGCAGAACACAGAGACAATCAATTGTGAATATAAGGGATTTAATAAATGAAACTATAGCTGACATACACTAAATTAAGCAAAACATATACAGAATGAAGGAAAGTAAGGAAAGAGAGAGAGAAGAGCAAAGAATGGCAGTATTTCACATCAATTAACCACAACCCAATGAGAATCAACAAAGAATCAAAAATCACCTTAACAGGGGGCTCAAACTTAAACACGCATCTCAATAGTTGTAAACGGTTACTTGCATTGGCTAAGCTGCTTTTCTTGATGAGTTCTTTAGGAGTGAGCTGGAGATCCAGATCCAGATCCTCTGGTTCTTCTGAAGATAGGAAAGTCCACAGCGAGTCGACAAAGTTATTTGAAGGTAAAACTGCCAGAAGGTAAAACTCAAGAGGAGAGTTTTTGAAGAGTCTTGGTAGTGTCCATCTCAAGAAGAAGGGTTTTTGAGAGATGATTAGTCTGAGTTAGGGACTTTTGATAGTTCCCATCCATACCCAACTTTTGGGTGGAATAACCAATCATAGGCATGAATTTTGAGCGGAATAAACTTTCTTTGTCTCTGTTTATGTCCCATTTGCATTTTTATTGCTGGTCTGGAGAGTTGGTGCAGTTTTACTTCAAGCATAGTAAAAATTGTATGATGCATTTCACGATCACATAGTGTACATCATTGTTTGAGAAATAAAGAGAAGATAATTTTGATACCAAGAAATAGACCTCTAGAAGATATTAAAGCAGAGACACACTCAAACACTTGAATATAGGCCTTTAGAATTGCAACTAGGCTAATACAATAGGGGAACGTACATACACATGCACAACACATGCATGTACCAGATACATTTATAGCCGCTTATTTATGGCCTAAATAAAGAAAATGTCTTTGTTTGTTTGTGTGTGTGTGTGTGTGTGTGTGTGTGTGTGTGTGTGTGTGATGTGTGATGTGTATTGAGTTTGTAGAGGCAAGTCCACTGGTCTGGTCAGGCTGTTGGTGCCTGACATTGGGGGGGGGGGGGGGGGGGGGGGGGTCATTTACTTCCCTTTGGAATGTGTTTGAGGACAGACCAGAGAGCTGATCTGGTTAGCATCTTTTTGATAGTGGGGGAGAACCATTGGCAATTTAGCACCCATATAAATGTAGACGTGGAGCCAGGTCTGTAATTTATATGCAAATGTCAAAAGGCTAAAAGGGACTTGTGGCATTGTGAGAGGTAGGCTATCATCAAAATGTGGGTTGCTTCACAAATTGAGTCCAGGCTGAGGTCAAGTTACAAGTTTCTTTTCTTTTTTTTTTCTTTTTTTTTTTAAATCATCAATCATCAAAAAGCCAAAAGTTACAACAGAGGAAAACATTCTCCAGCTTCTCTCCACCTTCACACACAAGAAGAATCAAAGTCCCTTTATTGCCAGCTCATCACCAGCTTTTTTTCCTTCACTCCCAACAGCTGTCTCCCCCGCTGAGGAACATGGTAACTGTAGTTCGGGACCAGGTGGCCATCTTGGTTTGTAGTACCCCAGGCTGCAGCCATCTAGATGGCACGTACCTTCCCTTTATGACACAACCTCTCATGATGCCACAGGTCTCTTAAAACAAAGTGTAATCAACCATCAATGAGCCTAAGCAGACGCTACACAGGAAAGCGGTCGAAAGTTGACAAAAGGGTTTTCCCTCATCTAAACAGGGCCTAAATCAATCTAAGTAGTATTTATCAGAGAGATGAGCTTACTGTAACAAGGCTACAGACAGAAAGATGTTTCTTTGATTGACCTAATCAGCTCGATGTGGAACTTTAAGAGCGTCTGCACCAGAACTTATACACCTTGCTTTCTTATCGTTATTTCACAAGTGCGACACACTCCGCCACCCCATTTCCATTCAACAGTGTCAGTCTCATTGATTCCGGATACGTTGTCATGGCAATGCACTAAGGTTTGTTATTAGGGTCTGCTTGTTAAATTGAAAGTCTGTCATTTTCTAAATTAGCCTGATAATGCTTGGCTGAGTAGAACTTTAAGCTATTTCCATAAACATACACAACATGCACACACCCTTAGCGGTACCTCCCTTCCTCCATCGCAGGATGGAACGGTAATGGTGCGGATGATGAGAGAAAATGACTCCTTTATTTCGCTGGCTATTATTTATTTATTTTGCTTTTTTTTTCTGGTCAAGTTAGGAATACAAGAATAGGCCCAACATGGCCCTAAGGCAAGCTGAGTAATGACTTCACCTTCCGCAGGAGTTTACCGCTGCAAGCGTCAGACCTTTCCACTACTTAGAATACATTTGTGCCTAGTTGACACACCAGTGTCTGTTTGTGTGTGTGTTCATAAAATGTGAAACAATAACTCTAGCTAGCCACAGATAATGAGACCCATAGGATGAAGTAGTGTCTAAATGTCCTCTCTGCTCATTGACAATGCAAGTTTGCAACCCACATACACTGCAGACTTCAGTAAGTTTCATGTCAGAAATACAAAATGAAACCTGGCTTCAATAGAATGCTTTATTAAACAACACATCAAATAAAAGCTGTCAGATAATAGGATTTGGACATGCAAGTCACACTAAAAAGTATTAATATTGTTGTATTAGAGAACAAAACATCAAAAAAGTAAAAAGTATTTTAATTAAGAATAGAAAAATCACACTTTTCCAAGCAAAATGATCTAAATAAATAATAAATAAATGAATAAATAAATTAGATACAGTACTAGTTTTACTGCAAAGAAACATGCATAATATATTATAATAAATGTATCACTATATTAATAAATATATGAAGTAATATTAAACACTGTAAATATATTAATGAATACATGAACAATATATTATTTAATATATTAAATCAATGTTTTTTCTTCTTCAAATAGAAATGACTTCTTATATCTACTAAAAATTACTAATCTAAAATTAAATCCAAAAATGTATTTAATAATAGTGTCTTCATATATGCAGTACACAAAACTAGTTGGTTCCAAAGCAATCATGCATGCACAAAAAAAATACTTGCAAAAAAACATATTTTTTATAATAATATTTTTTTAATGCAGATTAATCGTTTGATAAGGTTTGACCCCAACTCCTTCCCGTCATCGCAGTGCGGAAGGTTATCTATCATTGTGTGATGAGGGTACAGCGAACCAGTGTTGCCAGGGCAGCGGCACAAGTAGGCTATTTTGAAAATACAGTCACGGGAAAAATTACAGAGCCGTGGGTTGCGGTTTTTGGGCTACTTTTTTAATGTACGGCGGCCGCCCAAAGTAGACAAATAAAAATTAAAATAAATAATTTTACTAATGTGTATTATACCAAAGTCTCTTTAAGGTATTCTATAGTCTTTGATTATACTTGGAATGTATACCTGGCAACTTAAGAACGGAGAGGCGGTTGTAACATCACAAACAACGTGAGTTTCAGCCAAAGCATACATGTTAAGACTTTTACACAGCAAAAATAAACTTGACAACAGCCACTATAGATTATAAAAGATAATAAACACAATTACGATAGGATATTTGTATGTGATTTTCTTGAGGGAATGTGTGCATCTGAAATGCTAATTTGTGCAGCTATAGGCTAACAGTAAATGATCAAATTCCACATGTGATCGCAAAAGGAAGTTATTACAAACACTCGATGGTGGTTTTGCAGTTCAATGTACTATTAATCTCATAAATTGTCTTATGTACCATGTTAGCTCTAATGCAGCTGCAGAACAGGTCCAATTCTTCTGTAAGGTCGCAAGAAATGTTTTGTTTTATTTATTTAGAAATACTTTTGATAATAGTTGGGTACATGTATACTGGGATTGAAGCGATGTAGCTTGGTAAACATTTTATTGCCAGTATAAAGGCTGATAATGGCTGAATAAAAACAAAAGAATAATAAGGATTATGTCTCATACCTGGCAGAAGTGTGAAAGGTTCTGTTTCCTTAAACTAGTTTGTCATCCATTTCTTTTTCAACACATTTACAGGTAAATCCTAGTATTTTAAATTTGTGATTAATCATTATTAATCACAGTCCATGACTGTGATTAACACAGTTAAATGTTTTAATCGATTGACAGCACTAATATATATATATTATAATTTAATTAAAATAAAATATTGAGACACTTTTATTAAAATGGTTGTTGAAGATGTCCATAGTTAAAGGGTTAAAGGACCTATAATGCAAAATTCTCTTTACATTTACATTATGTGATGAGCTATGCCTGTAGTTTGGGAAGAGAAATGATTTCATACACCCACTAGAAATCACCTTGGGACTAGTTAAAAGTCACTGCACAAATGTCTTTGCACAAGTGAAATTAGTTCTGGGGAAAGCTTGCACAGCATTTGTAAGCAGATGTCGCTCGGTTTAATATTTCCTTACACAGGCCTGGCCACTTTCCACATGTCTATAGTAATTCAGGTCTGGTCATAATAAGCTGAAACCGTCCGTATGCACCTGCGTTTGTATAGCGAGTAAGAACTATTCAGTGTGAAATAGACCATCAACCAATGAGGGGTGACAGAAACCCAGTTTCCCTTTCTCATTTTTTACAGTGCGATACATCAAATCTGTCCTACTATAAAGAGAAGGCACAATGTAATTACTCTGTGCACTAGTCTCTTCAGTATCCTCATTCAAAAGGACAACTTAATCATCTTTTGTAGTGATGTCACGGCCACAAATGAAGACAAATGATTAGACTTGAAACAATACCGAAGCTGCAGGAAAAAGGGACTGCGCTCAGCAGACGATATTGGTGTTTTGACTAAATGTACAATGATGTGATGTCAGATGGTCTTATGTGTTTCCTTACAACTTAATACTGTAGACATATTAATATTTTACATAATCTTGAGAACCTAGTACATACAGTTCACCCAAGAATAAAAATTCTATAATCATTTACTCACTGTTCTGTCATTACAAACCCATATGACTTTCTTTATCTGTAGAAAAGGGTGACATTTTGAAGAATATCCTACAACAAATAAAAAACAATACCATTTAATTCAATAATTATAATAATTAATAATTCAACATAAATAAGGCTGTCAATTTAAGGAGGTAATTTGTTCAGTTAAAAATGTTAACTATAATTTGAATTAATATATGAATTAAAAATAATACAAAATTAATGCATTGATATTTCATACCGTAAAATTCCAAGCTTTAGACATGATAATGAATTTTGCAGTGACTGCAGTGAATTTAATTAATCAACATATAATTCATATTATTAAAATTCCCTTAAAATCAATTCAAAGTCTAATAATAACCCTTTATAAAGTGTAGCAATTGCAAAGAGAATACAAAACACCCTCAGTCACTTGAAAGCTGACCTAATAGCAAAGCATTTTTATACGTTCTCTTTTAAAACTAGCAAACATAAGTTTACTCACTACAATCGACCTCCTGGGTTCAAGTCTGTCTCAGCCCAAGCTCTCTGTCATGTCCCTGCAGCCAGACCCCACAGTGCGGAGCGATTACCTCCCTCCGTGTTATGAATACTCTCCACGCTTTCCCTTTCAAGCCGATAGGAAGGGTGACAGAGAGCTTGAACTGTGAAGCGACCTTCTGTTACAGCTTTCAAACATCACTGCCATCTGTTTGCTGACCCTTTAATGGATGTTCTCCGTGTGTCTAACCTATGACCAAAGGCAATATCCACAACTACAGCCCGAGACAGCGTCTGCTGAGGTGATCTCCTCCCTCCATGGGACACCAGAAATTGGTGTACTTGACTCGCTATTTGCACAAAAATCATTAAAACATACACTATATTGCCAAAAGTATTCGGTCACCACCTTCTAATGAACAGGTTTGACTACTTTAGTAATTTCCATGAGTACAAATCTTAATGTTTAAGCATATAATGATATTCTAGGGAATTGTGTGCTTCTAATTTTAAAGCAACAGTTTGGACAGGACCCTTTTCTATTCTAACATGACAATGCCTCTGTGTATAAGGCAAGGTTCAAAAATAAATGATTGATTTAGTCAGTGTGGAAGAACTTGACTAGTCTGCAGAAAGCCAAGTCCTAATCCAAGCTGAACACCTCTGGTGTGACTTTAAATGCAGATCTTGAGCCAAAAACTCATTACCAAACACCAATGACTTGTACATACACTATATGGACAAACGTATTGGGACACCCCCTTCTTTAGAACAGGAAAAGACACTTTCAAAACTGTGGCAACAAAGATGGAAACATAATTCATGTATTTAAAAATTGTATTTCCATCTCTGCTGCAACAGTTTGAAAGTGTCTAAAATGACTGCACCCTTATGTACAAGTCATTGGTGTTTGGTAAAGAATTTTTGGCTCAAGATCTGCATTTAAAGTCACACCAGAGGTGTTCAGCTCGGATTAGGACTTGGCTTTCTGCAGACCAGTCCAGTTCTACTCTTATGAAGTATTCTAATTGGTTGAGATAGTGAATTGGTGGGTTTTTGTTAAATGTGAGCCAAAATAATCACAATTAAAATAACCAAGGACTTAAACTCCTTCAGTCTGTGTGCATTGAATTTATTTAATACATGAGTTTCACAATTTGAGTTGAATTACTGAAATGAACTTTTCCACAACATTCTAATTTATTGAGATGCATCTGTAATATAATAGAATAGAATAGAATAGAATAGAACAGAATAGATGGATGGATGGATTGAATAGGATGAAATATAGTACAATGGATGGATGGATATAATAGAACTGGACAGAACAGGACAGAACAGAACAGAATATAATATAATATAATATAATGATGGAAGTAAGAAATTAATAGGATGAAACAATATGATGGGTGGGTTGATGGATGGATGAATAGAATTGGACAGAATAGAATAGAATAGAATAGAATAGAATGATGGAAGGAAGGAAGGAAGGAATAGAATGAAACAGAATAAGTTGGGTGGGTGGGTGGTTCGACGGATAAATATAATAGATTAGAATAAAACAGAATAAAATGATGGATGGATATAATAGAATGGATGGAATGAATAGAGTGGTTGAATAGAATGTAATTGTATGGATATAATAGAATAAAATATAATAAAACATAATAGAATAGAATATATTGATGGTAGGAAGAAGGGAATGAATACGATGAAACGGAACATGGTGTATGGATGGAAGGATGAATAGAATAGAATAGAATAGAATAGAATAGAATAGAATAGAATAGAATAGAATAGAATAGAATAGAATAGAATAGAATAGAATAGAGAAAGTGACAAACAAAAAAGCTACACAAAAAAAGACTGAAAAGGACTTCCAGAAATGTGTTTATACCGGAAATATGACCGGATTACAATCAAATATGAACAAAAATCGGATTTGGACTGACAGTCTAAACAAGCTTATAGATAAAATGATAGACAGAATGACAGATAGACTGGACAACAAATACATTCATTAATTCTTATCAGAATATGCCATGGTTTGCCAAGTCTGGCAGATTAATATAAAATGTGCAGTCACAGGTGTGTGTTTATCAGCCTTTTATAACAATGTCAAATTTCTCAATGTCTCAAATGAATTTAAAGTCAGAACTTCCCATTTTATATTCATTTTGGGATCATTATAAACTCAAAAACGCATCCCCATCTTAGTATCATTGCCAGCTGAAAGGCTGTTTTTAAGATGCAATGACCGTGCAAACCGTTCTTCAGTCGTCAAAGAACTTTGGCAAACAACAATCTGATTTTCATCTTAAATACAAAGTGTTTCCAAGGACACAGCTTAGAGATTAAGATTCCAGTTTTTTTAGCACAGCAGTTGTACACATAAAGTGGCTGAAAGGAGAAATGCACCTTTTCTTCTTTATTCAGCTCAGACAGTGATTGTTATTCTGCTCGGCTCAGTACAGTCCGTGGGTTAGCTGCAACGCGCTTCCCATTTTCATTTCTGCATACTCTAAATATTGAGAAGTTTCCTTTGTGACCTCTGAGAATTGTTGTGTCTCCACCATCTAATGGCTGAGAATAACAGAGCATGACCCAACAGTTTGCCAAGCAAATCAATCAGTACAGTGGAAGCTAGACAAGGGAAACCTTTAAAGTTGCTTCTCTCAAAGTTCCTCATGAGAACTGAATGCCAAAAAAGGGTGTTCAGGCTGGGTGATCATGGTTGCTTATTTGCTTTGCATGGCCGCTACTATAGGTAGTTGCTACAGTACACTCTCAGAAAAAATAAAATAAAATAAAAAAATTGGTACAAAAGCCACTGGGACAGTACCTTTTCAAAAGGTACAACTTTGAACTTAAAGGGTCCATACTGATACCTTGAAGGTACATATTAGGTACCTAAAATGTATAAAAGTCTAAAAGGTGCCACCCCAGTGACAGCTTTTGTACCCTGTAATAAATACTAGGGCATTTCTTGGATGTTGATGATGGAATGACAGACAGGCAAGGGAATAGACAGATAGAATGACAGACAGAACAAGAAAGAACAACAGAGCAAAGGACATGGCAGACAGAACGATGCAGCAATAGACAGAACGGCATATAGAACAAAAAAGATAGAACAATACAACAACAGGTAAAATGACTAACAGAATGATGTATAGAACAATAAAACAATAGTGTTTTATTGTGTTAAATTTCCTACACCTTCTACCTTATTTTATTTATCCTCAGGTTAGGTAAAGAAAGTCAAATCTGTCCTATCTGCCTTACCAAGCCATTCGATGTTTCTGTTCAGTTCCAGTATTGTCCTGCGTTTATCACTCCCTTAGTATTAGCTGCGATACGGAACCTGTTTCTTGTTTTCTAGTCTGTGTTCCCTGGATTTACCCCTGCCTCACCGTTCGGACTCTGTTTATGCCTTGCCTGGACTATTGCTCATGTGTATGGATTACCCCTATTGTCTAGCCCGCTGGATATTGTTCACCGATCGAAGACCACGCCTGTTTATTTGAGTACTCATCTGTCTTGCCCTCAAGATACCTGTTTGCCATTTGTTCGACCCTGCCTGTGTTTTGTCCATGTCTCTGTTTAATAAAAGCTTGCATATGGATCCGCATGTCTCACGTCTCATCAGCCCCGTTACAGCTATCTTCTACCACTTACCACTTACTCTTCATCTTAAACACACCAGCTGAGGTACTGTACACCTTCTTTTTTCTTCAACGCTCTTGCTAATACACGTTTCATCTCTAGCTATACTTTTGCTAATACATGTTAGAAACATTTTCCCAATAAATGCTTAAAGGGGTGGTTGATTGCAATTTCACTTTTTTAACGTTAGTTAGTGTGTAATGTTTCTGTTTGAGCATAAACAATATCTGCAAAGTTGCAGCGCTGAAAGTTCAATGCAAACAGAGATATCGTCTTTTAAAAATATGGAAGTTTAATGCCTACAAAAACGGCTGGTAAGGGACTACAACAAACTACTTCCTGGGTCTGATACGTCACAGACCCAGATAAACCCCACCCTCCGGGAACATGTAAGGAAGGGGACGAGGCAATGCTGTGCTGCTTTAGAGAAGAGGAAGAGAAAACTAGGGGTGCACGTAAAAATATATTAATGTATGAATAGCGATTCTGTCTTCTAATGATTCTAATGGATTCACAAATTTCAAAATTAATGTTCAAAAACAGCCGTTCTTAATACTGTTCCTTGCGTCGCCCTGCTCTGCATCTCTCTCTCTCTCTCTCATTCAGATCATCAGATCAGCTCCAACAAACTGTTCCAATTATACATTTTCACATAGCAATGAGAAGCTCGTGGAGGATAACGGCTGAAAGGCTAAAGAGGACTGAGTATCTGAAAGAAAGAAGGCTTCACCAGCGCAGAGAGCGTGACGTGCTGTTATATGATTCATTTTTGTTTGTGTTAAATAAATCCACAAGCCTCCTTGAAATCTGACCCCGCCCTCTTCCTTCCCTTACACGAACCTTACTACAGGTACATTTTCAAAACTCTTAGTACAAAAATCCAAACTAATCACACTTGTAACATCGCTAGTCGTTCTTTTAAAAATCTGTTCATTACAATTACACGTTTTCATCCATTCAATCATTGTTTCAAGATTATTGTAGTATATAGAGAACATTTGATTTAAATCACCGAAACACAACAGTATGATCTTCTTTCAGTTTAGTACTCTTAACAATCAGTTCATTCAAGAGCAAACAATGCGAGATACACATTTGTTGCTAAAATGATTACAGTAGGCTAATACAGGCAATAATTTTCGTGTTAGAAAATACACTTACATTACCTAACTTGCATAACTCACATAAAACCCATAATGTTTGTAGAAGTATCCAGTGTGTTATCAAAAGTTGTGATGAAGGTATAAGATGGCCATAATGTTTTGTGCTAGAACAGAGTTCTACGGAAGTTCTAAGTGGCCATGCATTAGAATTTTTTTCCCGTCTTGTTTTCTCGTGATCACGACTTAATTTTCTTGTGATTACGACATAACGAATTGTTTTCTCGTGATCACGACTTAATTTTCTCGTGATTTCGACATAGTAACGAATGCAACTTTGACAGGAACATTCTAAAATGCTTAACCTGACTTAATGCGTTAATTGAGAGTGTTTTTAAAAGACAAAACTCAGTATATACACATAGTAATTCATACAGACAAGAAGAGCCAATAAGAATGCAATTTGTTTAATTCCGCGTTAAAGGAACACTCCACTTTTTTTTTGCAATCGCCAAACCCGGAGATCGGCTGAATGGATTCAAAAAACAGTAAAACTCAACTTATTAACTCTGGGGGAGTTGGAGAATGAGCCTATTTCCAAAAAAAGTGGAGTGTTCCTTTAAGCGAAGGCTTAATGTGTTAAGGCAGTGTTTTTAAAAGACCAAACTCAGTAAACACATCATTAATAAAGCATTCCATGTACAGATAAACAAATGTCTATAACAAGAACGCAATGTGTTTAACGCGTTAAGCGTTTACCCATAGAAAACAGTTAGGCTATAAGAAAAAACGCGTTGTTTTCGACTCATCTGCTTGTCTGTACAGGCTATTAATTTATTAAAAATGTGTTTACCGAGTTTGGTCTTTTAAAAACACTCTCTTAACGCATTGAGCAGTGTTAAGCGTTTTGGAATGCCCCCTTTGAGGCGCAAATGATCGACATAACCGTGTGCTCTTATACTGTATCTTGTGGATATATAAATTACGTCTACAATAAATTAAATAGGCTAATCAAACACTGCTGATTTTATCCAGAGTTAATCTACGCTAAACATTTTATTTGTGTAATTAACATGTTTAAATGGTCCAACAACAAAGCATTTAACGCCACAAGCGCAGGCGGAGCGAAGAACTATTCTAAAAATCTAAAACTGCTTGGATTAAACTCACTTCATTTTCCTCGTTCGTTTAAAATTATATATAATAAAATATAGCGCAGTTGTGTAACTTGAGAACAACTCTATCAAGATCAGAGAAAAAATAAGTCATGATCACGAGAAAACAACTTTTGTTATGTCGTGATAACGACAAAACAACTTTTGTTATGTCGAGATAACGAGAAAATTAAGTCATGATCATGAGAAAAGAAGATGGGGAAAAAATTCTAATGCATGGCCGCTTAGAACTTCCGTAGAGTTCACTGTCAATGCAGTGAAGGTCCTCACTGTGCCATATGACTGAATCTATACTGAAGCTGAACTTTTCAGAAGGGTGAGTTATAACAATGTACCATGGTACCATGGTAATGCCTCTATATACAGTATCACATGGCATAATGTACTGTAATGCTGTATGCTGTCTCCCTTCTTCTGATCTCTGATCTAATCCTCTCTCTTGTATGTTCACAAACGGTAAAACGCACAGTTTTACAAATGAGGGTGTCCTCAAAGGGAGGTTTTTGGTGACTGTCAGGTTTTGCTCACATCTGGGTACAAATTTGTCCACAAAAAAAAAAAAAAAAAAGGTTAAGTAGGATCTCACAAACACATGCATGTGCACGCACGAGCACACACACACACACACACACATACACACACACATATGTTTTTGTGAAAAGTGGGGACATCCCATAGGCGTAATGGTTTTTATACTGTACAAACTGTGCTATTGCCCTACACCAAGCCTACACCTAACCCTACCCCTCACAGGAAACTGTGCTATTTCAGATTTTCAGTACACCAAACTGTATATTCAATCCCTAAGAAAATGATAGTTTCCCTAGAAACTATGGAATCTATATCTATCTATAGATATAGATATCTATAGATGCACTAAATGATTCACTGATTAACCATTAAGATGAGTTAGATTAAATAATAGACAAATGAGAAAACAGAATGAGAAGACATGCAAATTAAAATTTTGACAGTAAGAGCTTTATGAAAGGCAGTTACTGTGAATGAAACATTTATATAGATGAAACACTTATTTTGTGTAGTGAAAAGGACTAAGACACTAAGACAATTGAAAATATGCTGAAATGTTTGAAAAAAGTGCATTCTTGATTATCTGTTGTGCTATTAGTACTAAGAGACTTGAAAATTTAACAGTTGCTTGTGAAAAAAGCAAATAAAAAAAAAATTAAATACTGATAGAACGGCATCTGAAATGACAGCAACAGACAGATCGATAGAATGGCAAATAGAACAAAGAACGATAGAAGAACAGAATGAATGATAGATCAATAGAACGATAAATAGGAATGACTGACAGATCAATAGAATGAGAGAACAATAGTTAGAATGACAGATATAATGATAGAATGACTAAGAGAGCGAAATCTAGAATGATAGAACGACTGATAGATACAATAATAGATAGAACAGCAAAGACAATAGAATGGTAGCTAGAACAAAAGAACGATAACAGATAGAATGACAGAATGGCCAGTAGATAGATAGATAGATAGATAGATAGATAGATAGATAGATAGATAGATAGATAGATAGATAGATAGATAGATAGATAGATAGATAGATAGATAGATAGATAGATAGATAGTCAGTCTTTGGTTGCCTTTGTATTGCCTCTTTATAATTCAGAAGAAATATGAATTAAATTCTTCAAGCTCTTAAGTCAGACAAAAAAGTTTTTGTGTTTGTCCACGGGGTTCAGTATTGTGGAAAAATCATATGACAAAATGCAATTTGTGAGCTTGGCTGCTCTAGAGCTTTGCTCTCGGCAACAATAACATCCTGGAAATAATATGCTCGCAGGGAACCTACATGAACGTCAAATTTGCCTCTTCATTATCATCATCACCATCAAAAACAGCACCGCAAAATACAGTTTTCATGTTAAATGGCAATAACAGCTTAATCTGGAAATGAAAATTAGGGGCTTTTTTAAACTGAAGGGCTGTAGGCACACTATTATTAGTTTCATAACTCTGCTTATGATTAGTCAAGAAGACATAATAAACATCCTGGTCTGCAACAGTTGTAATGGACAATTTTAGCTGCAGGAGAGTGTCATTCTGGAAATATTTGAAATATGAGCCAGTCACATTTCATAATTTATTGTCTAGAAATTAAAGTTATAACTGACAGTTTGTGGATACTTTTTCCTCCTTCAACACCATCTCAAAGTCTGAATCCGAACCACAGAACAACTGTCTTGCCCTACAAATCTTGCCCTACACTGAATCTCTGAAATTATAAATAGCTCTATATTTTTGTCAGTTTGGACTGCCGACATTAGCATAAGAGTATGAAATAAATAAAACCATACAAATATACAAATACTTCATAATACAAATACTAGATAAGAATATTATGAAATAGGATAATACATAACATCATTTTGTTAATAATAAAATAATAAATAAAAACAATGTAAACAAACAAACACACACGTAATCACTAGGGATGTGCATCTCCTTCACTAAGGCCAATGCGAAAGTCACATGAAGCAGCTACCGACGTGATGCGATACGATTCATCCCATTACGATGCAGTGTGATTCGATTAAACAATGCGATTCAATGCAATATGATGCAATGCAATTTAATATGGTACAGACAGTTCGCTTTTATTTCTTTGATTCAGACAGTTATTTTATATTGTATGTGACTCTCAGCACACATCTCGGTCTCCACAGTTTTGTGATATGATGCGTCATATTCACGTAGCAACAATGGTGATGAGAGAATGTGCTTGAGAAACAGTTTAGAGAGGAGAAATCAATCCACATATAAAGTACTGGTCATAAATTAGTGGTCACTTTCTAAATAATAAAATTATAGCACCTCTATTAATAATAATTATATATAAGTAAATTGTTTGTTACTGATGCAAATATGTTAAAAACGATGCATCGCAATACAAATGCCAACTTGTATCCGATACACAATTTTTTAAATCGTTGCACGGCATCGTTAACTTATATTACCATCCCTAACACACACACACACAAAAGCTGTACAGGCTACTGGATAATGTCAATGTTAAAACTAATAACCAAAAAGATTTAGCAAATTCACATTATGTATTTTTCACAGTCTGATCAATTTCCAAAAGAAAAGTCCTACATGTTTCCCTATTATAAAAACATTCAGTTTTATTTAGCCAATTGGGTTTCACATTACAACTTACAATGATTGCATTCAATGAAAACATGCTCTCAACTCTTCAAATATCAGAGGTGCTCTCTCTTCTCTTTGCAGCCTGAAAATTGCAACTTCCCATTAGAGCACACACTTAACAAGTTTCCACAATTGTGAAAATAACACTGATGTGTGGAAATGATTTTATGACCCAACAAATTAGGCCTTGCATGGGCCAATCCATGTCACCTGCTCCACTGAACCAGTCGCTTGCGAGAGGAGAAATGCTCAATGAAAACCTGTGATAGACTGTGAGCTAAACAATTGAATATCTGTGATTACAGCAGTCCTCCCAATTCTATCTATCTTTGAGGGTTAGGTGTGTCATAAACGGCGAGATGGGAAAGAGAAAACAACAGAATAAACCCCACTGGGCATGGCAAGAAGTCTAAAACTGTTTCTGAAGAGAAAAATAACTTCAGGTGTCAAGACCCAGCAGGGAAGGCTGTGAGGCAGAGCGCTAAACAATTCACTCACAAGCACAAGTCTAGGACAAAACCAGCAATACTGGAACAAAATTGCATGTCTTTGATATAAGTTAAGACATACACAGAATATAAAATGTATCCTGGCCTGGGCAAGTAAATGCAGAAATAAAAATAACTATACAGTAAATGTTTCACAAAGCTATTCAAGACAAAAAAACAACTAATATACGATATATAAAAAAATGTAATTTGTTATTTTACTGATCCTGATGTCCTAACAAACCCGTAGGCGATTACTTTCTTCACAAAAGGAGATTTTTTTTTTTTTTTTTATGTTGTTAAATGTTGTTGAATACAATGACAGCTCACAGTACACATGAATGTTAAGTTACAAAAAAGCACAACAAAGCAAAATAAGAGCACTTTTCTTTTCTTTTCTTTTTTTTTTTAACCTAGCATTTTTTAAATTATACCTCAGAATACTCAAAATTGTGAGAATTTTCCAATTCTGTTTTTTTTTCTTTTGCCCACAAAAAAATAAAATAAAATAAATAAAAAATAAAAATCTGAATTGTTTCCTCAGTATTATGAGATATAATCTCAGAAATGCAAAAAAAATTGCAATACTGTGAGAAAAAAGTCTGAATTAAAAAATATAAATTCACAATTCTAACTTTCTAACAACTGATAGACAGAATAATAGATAGAACAGGAGAGAAAACAATAGAATGGTAGCTAGAACAAAAGAACGATGACAACAGATAGAATGACAGAACGGCCAGTAGATAGATAGATAGATAGATAGATAGATAGATAGATAGATAGATAGATAGATAGATAGATAGATAGATAGATGATAGATAGATAGATAGATAGATAGATAGATAGATAGATAGATAGATAGATAAAAAGTCAGTCAGTCTTTGGTTCCCTTGGCAATGAGAGGCTTTATATTGCCTCTTTATAATTCAGAAATATGAATTAAATTCGTCAAGCACTTTCTTTCTCATGACTCTAAATTTCTCGCAATACAGTTTTTTTGTTTGTTTGTTTTTCGGCCACAAATTCTGTGTGCAATTCTGTGTGCTTTTGTAATCTGACTTTATATCTCACAATTCAGACGTTATTTTCCAAGTTAAAAGGGTTGGTTCACCCAAAAAAGAACATTCTGTCAATAATTACTCATCCTCATGTCGTTCGAAACCCTTAAGACCTTCGTTCATCTTCGGAACACAAATTAAAGTTTTTTTTTATGAAATCCGAGAGCTCTTTGACCCTCTCATAGACAGCAAGGGTCCTACCACGATCAAGGCACAGAAATGTAGTAAAGACATTGTTAAAATAGTCCATGAGACAACAGTGGTTCAACCATTTCTGTGCCTTGATCGTGGTAGGACCCTTGCTGTCTATGAGAGGGTCAGAGAATTCTTGGATTTCATGAAAAATATCACCAAAGATGAACAAAGGTCTTACGGGTTTGGATCAATATGAGGGTGAGTGATTATTGACAGATTTGTTTTTTGTTTTTTTCGGTGAGGGGGGGACTATTCCTTTAAATTATGAGATCTAAACTCAGAACATGAGGGAAAAAAATTGAATTGTGAGGGGGAAAAAAACAAAAACAAATTTGTTTTGATTTGTTGGGATTTTATGTTTCTGCCACAGATAGCGAAAGAGAGGACGCAGTGCCTTTCTGCATCTTCAAAGTCAGCATGAAATGAAAATTCAAATTATTAAATCAAAATGTCTACATTTTGACTTATAAATTTATATTTAAAATATAAACTGATCTTCCAGTGAATAGACATCCATCTTAAAACGTTACAATTATTTGCTCTTCAATGATCGGTTTCAGTCTGGTGCTATCAAAATACAGAAGAAAAAACAAACAAACAAAATACCATTTGTCACTACATTTTAGAAAGATCATCAAATATATGTTATGGAAAACAAATGCAAGGAAAATAAAGGACATTTTTCAGTTTTATTGTTTTGCGAAAACCTAAATATCAGCGATATATATGAGTTTTGAGGTGTTTTTTGATTATGTTGCTGAGATTTTAAGGACAGAACAGTCATGAAACAAGCTTTTAAGTGCTGAGATACAAACTCAGTGCACTTTACCTCAACTCTCTCATCCCTTATATGTTTCATCCTATTTCAAAACGCTCCTTTGTCATTCTTTTTCTCTAGTATGTTGCCATTGTCTGTGGCATGCAGTTTCCTTAGGGTCACGGTCTGTGTAAGTATAAATAATATATTGGTTCTTCTTCCAGAAGCTTCTTGGAAGTGGAAGACCAGAGACGTACAGACCTAAAGAACAAAGCCACCAACTAAAACAAGCTTTCTAGTGCAGTGTTATCCGACTGTCACATTAACCTTCTTTTCTTTTTTATTTGCATTTTAAAAGGTTAGTCTCTCAAGCTTTCAAAAAATGAGATTCAGCAAAATGAAAATAAAGATGCAGCTATTGCATACCATGGCGCTCGAGAAGGAAAACACATTTACGTCAAAAGCGAAGGGCCTTCTTGCCCTTCACGAAGAAGATCTAGACTGTGAATGCAATGCCTCAAGACATCAGTCAACTCTTCCCTTCAAACCGAGGGTCAAACAATCACATGGGCCACACGCCTCCACTCAGCCCTGTGTGCTCCGCGTGGCCGCAACTCTATAAATACACATTACCGTCTTGTTTTCCTGTCAGACACTCAGGGACTGGCTGACAGGCAGAGACACTTTAAATGTCATATGGCCATGACTACATAATGACATAACCATTATATAGTCATGGCCTGCCTGAGCCTCAACAAGCTCGAAAGGGATGTAACAGACTCCATAAAAAAGACAAAAAACTAGATCAGCAAAGCTTTTTAGGGCTTTAACCAAGGATGACTTGTGGTTGTAGCACGTGTTTTTGAGCCAACGGCATCCAAAGCTTCAATACTCAACTGCGTTTATTTTGTGGGTCAGTCTGTGGAAAGAGGGTGTCAAATCACTGTGTTTATTGTTAAAATGTGCGAGCAATAATCACATCCAACACTAGTGAAAATTCTACAGCCGTTCAAGCCAAGGACAATTACTATAACAATAATGCTAAAGATAAAGTTAAAAAAATGCTATGAGAATAGGAAAGTTCAAATGTTGTTTTGGTATTTTTTTATTTTATTATTTTTATTTTTTTACATTTGCTTATTAGCATGCATATTACTAGCATATTTGCTGTTTATTAAAACTTATAAAGCACATATTAATGCCTTATTCTGCATGACCATATATTACAATAGATCCCTATACCCCATACAACTACCTTACTAATAATAAGCAGTAAATTAGAAGTTTGAGGCAAAATGTGTTACCATTTTTGCATCGTTGCTGTCTTTGGATCATTTTAAAACAGTTATTCGGCAAATGGAAATTGACTCAATGATATGTAACTCTTTTTAAGTGTCTCTTTTTAAGTCTGTTTGTGTTGTAATATTTTGTGATGCAACTGATGTATTGCTGCCCATTTTGGCCAGGACACTCCTGCGAAAGAGATTTTTAATTTCAGAGAGTCTTTTCTGGTTAAATAAAGGTTAAATAAATGAATAAAAAATAAATTTTTATTCTAACTGATAAATGATAAAAACACAGAAATCCAATCAGAATTTACTCAATATTAAAGAGCTTGAGCATTTAAAGTGGCAGGTTAACATAGTTATCATTACAGTTATCGTTCTTGACTATGTTCATACACAAATAGTGTACATGTTACGTGTATCTGTGTGACACTTATATTCTAAGCCCATAGGTGGCGTTGTGGGGGGATTCCCATTCTGCAAGAGTCACGTGACGTCAGCAAGGACTCCGGATAAAAGGCTGTGAGGCGACAATGGCAGTCGCTCTCTCTCTTGTTGTTCCGCTGCACATTGTTCTCGCCAGCGTCTGTTATGGAGCACAACAAGACGAAATATATGCAAATCCATGTGCGAGCTTTATTTACAAAGGCGTGGTCAGGAAACAAGCAAGGGTCAAACAATGGCAAACACGTATATCACAGGCAAGGCAAAGAGTCATCCAAAACGGTCATGAGTCAGTCGACAGCGAACAATATCCAAAGGGGCTTGACAAGAGAGGTAATCTGAAAACGTAAGCAATAGTCCAGGCAGGGGAAAACACAATCCGAAACAGGCAAGGCAAGACTAGGAAAACTATAAAAGGCTCTGTAGGGTAGCTAAAGCTAGGACAGCGATAAGTGCATACAATACTCAACAGTGAAGAAGAGGAAGTCCATGGTTTATGTAGTATGTGTGATTGTGTGATAGTTCTCAGGTGTGAGCGTGTGATTGGTACAGTTGTGTGCAATCAGTGCAATGGATGATGGGAATTGTAGTCTGGTGAAAACGTAGTTCCAGGCAGCTCTTGACCGCATTACATGACCATATCACTTCGCCAAATGATTTCTGTTATTTCAAAGGTCTTACAACAGCAAAATAACCAAAACCCACAACAACACGTAAGAACAAGTAAGGAATAATTGACGCCGTTGGATTATTAGAAAAAAAATGCACACATATTCTTTCCTTGTTACTATCTAGTAGAGATGTTCATATGTTCATATATCTTTGTGAATTGTTGTGCATTATTTCCTGAATGTTTAAGTTGAACTCCGTAAAACAATTAAATAGAGGCGTCTTGAAATTCACATCAGGTGTTGTGATTCTTTTCATATGTTCAGCCTGTGTCCTTTATTTTCACGTTTGAATCAACGAGCCTTAAAATGTTTATGGGCCGTAACAGTACAATTAGTGAAAATGTGTGTAATTAGATACAATTAGAATTGATGCACATCTAAATTGTAAGTAATAATTTAATACAACTGAAATATAATATTTATATTCTAATATAATATAATTCATGAATATCAAGTTTCTTGCGGCTAAAAACTTAAAACAAAATTAAATATCTCTTAGATGCCACAAAGTTTTTGAAAGCACCTATTCAACCCCTTGAAGTTGAGTAAATCTAAACATTAAATTAAATCAGGTGGTTTCTACATGTAATAAGTATCAGACAACTACTGAACAGATAATGCCCAACATGCAGAAAATAATAGTAGCTTATTAATGACATTTGAAAACAAGAGGATGTGTTAACTAAAACCTATTCAAAATAGATTGTGATAAATGAAATTTATCTGAAATAAAATTAAATATAAACGTTGGATGAAAAACGTAAAATTAAAAACTTAAATGAAAATTAGAAATGCTGCCTTGGTAAGCCATTGGCAGTAGCCATTGGCTTCCATAGTATGGGGAAAAAAAATACTGTCAAAGTCAATGGCTACCAACTGTGCACATTCTTTGAAATATCTTCTTTTTTTCTCATACAGGTTTGAAAAAAAACATGGGGGTAAGTACACGATGACAGAATTTAAATTTTTGTGTTAGCTATTCCTTTAAATCAATGTACTTGTCACGGTTTGGTGCGGGAGAGATGACGACAAAGGAGGATAGTGCTCAACAGTCTTTAATAATCCAAACACAAGGGAAGGCATCACAAACATACATCGACGAGATCGGACAGTGAAAGACAGAACTGAATGAACTTATGAAGGGAACGTAATTAAGGCTAATGAGGGGGACACACCTGAACATAATAACACAATCAGACAAGGGTGGAAATTAGGTCACACAGAGCACATGGTGAATGAAAACACGACAGAACAGTCCAGGGGTGTGACAGTACTAACATCACTAAAACTGAAATAAAAATAATGCTAAATTGAAATAAATAAATAAACATACTAAAAATCACAAAATTACTGAAATTGATCTAGTGTTTCAAAGGGTTTTTACAGTAACTTACTGGAAACACTGTTGCCAGTAAGTTACTGTAATTAAGATTTACAGTAGCAAACTGCATTTGATTTACAGTTGCAAACTGTAGTTTTACAGTAAATTACTGTAAAAACAAAACAAAACAATTAATCGGTATACTACTGTAATTCACTCATTTTAATATAGATTTAATTCAATTTTATTATTTTTATATAGAATTCATTTTATTATTACTTTACATGGGTACTACTGGCATTCAGTTAAAACAGACACAATAATTACAAAATATACAATTGTTTATTTAAAACATTGCATGTATAACACAAATATAGTCTTCCTATGCTGGAACAGTGCATCTTCACCATTTATCCCGTCTTAGGAAGTTTTGCAGTGCATTATGCATCATGTGTCCTCTGGATTTATCCTCACAAAAAATCTTTAGGCAACAGAAACATAATGGGGAAAAAAAAAAAAAAAACATCTGCAAAAACCAGGTGCTGCTCCAAAACGTGGCCACCACCTTTGCTCTCCATCCACTTTGTTAGTGACAGAAATGTCTTCTCTGAAAAACAAGTAGAAATAGCACACTTTTAAAAG
Organism: Acrossocheilus fasciatus; assembly: GCA_036784905.1. Taxonomy (NCBI): domain Eukaryota; kingdom Metazoa; phylum Chordata; class Actinopteri; order Cypriniformes; family Cyprinidae; genus Acrossocheilus; species Acrossocheilus fasciatus. The sequence goes on along the minus strand of CM071949.1, from coordinate 26,363,560 downwards.
GCAAACCATATAGAATACACAAACCTCTCAAAACCATAGTTGGCCAACATTAACTACTAACACCTGAACAAAATTTCACATTCCTTAACCTAATGTTAATATAAGAATTTGGTAACTTAATTCAATAAGCTGACAAAAGTCGTTTGAACCTACAGCGCAGTTTACCATAGTAAGTTTGTTACCGGCATGTTGACAGGTAAATGTTACTAAAGTTAGGTAAACTGGTGTGCAAAAATCTGACACAAACACACAGACAAACGTACATATATTTTTACCTTGCTTGCTGGTCTTTTTCTCTCGTAAGGTGCATCAACACAGCACAGATGTTCTCCGGAACTCTCCCACTCTCGCGGGTTCATCCCCGGGAAAAACCCGTGGCGCTGCCCCGCTGCTTCTGTGTCTTCGTCGGACGCGAGTGGCGCAGCGCGGCGCGACTTGATAAAAAAACAATATAGAACCCATTATATATAGTATATAATGTAACATTATATATTATCTACGGTGGATTCGGACAGTAAAGTGATGCCCCGGTATATTTCTGATGTACAGATGCACTCCAAGTGCTCGCGCTGTTTCTGACACAAAGTACAAATGGATTTTCCAATCGTTACAAGCGATGTAACACGTCCAGTGCAGTCAGTCCCAAGCTCTTGCGGCATTATAGACACAGTGCAGGGCAAATCATGTCAATCCAAATGTTAGAAATGAGGAAAATAAAACAACCTCAATAATATGGCCCAAAAGGGGGCCTTATAGCAAATACAGTAGTATACAACAATTTTTAAAATTCAGTAAGTCTCTGTGTGTGGGGTCTGACATCACAGAAAATTCCCATGATGCAAAGGGTATTAAAGTTATTTACTGTAAAGGGAATTTGCCGTATTATACTTGGTGATATACAGTAAATATCTGCAGAATTTACAGAAGTGTCTAACATTGTAATACTATAAAAAACATGCATATAAACTATTTTAAAATAACACTGTGGGATATTTAAAGGTTTCACATCCTATAATCAGATGCATTAACAAACTTGACAATCTTGTAAATATACTGGCCATAAATTAAAACAAAATGAATCTTCAAAATCTATCCGGGACACTGTTTGTTTATTGAGCAAGGTGTCACCATTTTCAATATCCCCTTTAAATGGTTCCACTGAAACTTGTCTCGCTTGTGTTTGTACACAGGATAATAAGTGACTGGAACACTGAACACATCTACTAATTACACATCTAACAAGCTTGTTAGACCACACTCATGAGCACCAATCAGAGGCATTTTGTTCTCGTTAGAGAGATCACAAGCTCAGCCACAAAAGCAGTGATGTAATACCATGTAATTAGTGATTTAAAGGTGTGCGTTTCTTGTGACAGATAATATATGTTTTTGTGGATACCAAGGCACTAATTATTCTAATCCTCCGAGTGTTCAAGCCCGTGTGATTTTCTTTCTTCAGTGGAACACTAAAGGAGATGCTAGGTGCTTTTCTGTATTAATGTATTAATTCTGTATTAAAGTGAATGTAGGCAACAGGGGTCAAGCTCTAAAAACAGTATCATTCCTCATTCATTTGCAGTGTTGGGGAGTAACTAGTTACTTGTAATGGGGTTACGGAACTTGATTACAAAATAAATATAACTGCAATCTGTTATAGTTACTGAGAGAGAAAAAAAAAGTGTAATTAAATTACAGTTACTTATGAAAATGTTAACGATTACAAAGGGGGTTACATCTGAATATGTTCACACACATACAGCTTTAATTGATTTCTTTGCCTTGGTTATGACACCTTTATTTTTCCTCTTTGGGCTTGTGTATATGCTTTAGCCTTTAAAATTGACTTTTTTTTTGTTGTTTGTTTGTTTGTTTGTTTCCCCCCAAGTCACTGCTAGATGCCAGTGTTTCCTGTCATAGATTTTATTTCAAAAACAGCATCACAGCTATTAAACCATATCTTGTTATGATTTCATATCAGTATTTAACCTCAGAACCTAAACTCAAAGTAAAAAGAGGTGCTAGAGTCTGATTTTGTGGTGTCTGTGCTTTAAAATTAAATTATTATAATGTTAATTCAAGTGATGAAAGATTTTAAAAGTCGGACAGTAATCAGTTTTGAGTATACTGTAAGGTTAACCCTGCCTACTTTCAATTTTTGAAAATGATTAACAGTTGAAAACATTCAAACGTAATCAGTTACATTACTTTAATAAAATAATTTAAATAGTTACACTACTTATTACATTTTAATTAGGATAACTTTTAATCTGTAACCTATTACATTTCCAAAGTAACCTTCCCAAAATTGTTCATTTGTCTTCTATGGAAAATGTCTAATGTTTCACTACAAAATAAATGTGTCATTGATTAACCTTTCAATGGAATGACAGCTAATGTCTTTATTTCACTGCTATTTGGTGCAGAGAAAATATGTTGGAAGTTTATATTGTATGTCAAATTTAGAATAACAAGTATGAAAAAGTATGTGTGCGTGCGGGTTTTCAAGTATAAACAAAGTTTATAGCTTTTTTTAAATGTAAATTACAATTTGTCCTGTTTATTTTTTTTACCATGTTTACCATGATTTAGAGGGGAAAAGAGTAATTAAATGTAACAACAGTCTATATGACTTATTTTGGCATATTTATAACAAGAATCATTAGATGACACACATTTCAGACTTCCTAGATATTTTTAGTGCACCAAATATATATAAATGCATGCATGGGGCAAAGTATCTTAATGCACTATTTAATATTAATTATATTGGCCACCATGTTTCATGTTTGTTCATGAAAATACGTGTTTACTGCTTTACAAACACGAAAGGAACGGCACTGGTGACAAACAGTCAGGATTACTTTCCTTTTTTATTGATTGCTTGAATGAGCCGCAATCACACATTTGGAGAGAAGGATGGAATGATTGAAGACTACACCTAATGTAAGTCAAAGACAGTTTGCCTCCTTCTCCATGTTCAGTTTTCACCCTTTCAGTTTAACATGAAGTTAACTGTCTGGTATTTATTTATTTTTTCCAATCTTTGTATCGATTCTTATATAGACAGAACACCACATACATTATATATATAAGTCAGTAAGAGTATAACCAGTGTCTATATTGGAATAAAGTTAATAAAACTTTATGGGCTTCCATCTACACCTACATGACCTCTATTGAATTTTTTAAAACTACATGTTAAAATATTTAGTGTAAAATAATCACAGAGTATACTCAACATTTGTTCCCTGACCTTTGTTAAAAAAGGTTGTGTGCGCGATATGCATCAGATGGTCAGTGAACAGACTGTGTGCTATCAGAAAACCTTCTAACCTGAACTTAATTATGACTTATCCAAAAAGATTTGCAGTTTAATAAGTTATTTAAAAACTTTATATGCTTTTGTACACCTTCTACTGTCAACTTAATGAACCAAACACCAGTAATGATTTTATTTTCTACAAGACTTCAATTTACAGTTAGATGGCTATTTTTCATCACATCTTTATTTAACAAAGAAAAACACTCATTAGAAGGGCTAAATTGCAGGTGCTGGCAATTTTGTCTCCTATAAGCAAAAAATGAAAAATCATCCTGTCAAAAGCACTACGTTTGTTATTTGAGAGTTAGTCACAAACTTAAGACTGGCACTGCTCTGAATTTTTTAAAGAGCATTATAAAGTAGGCCTGTGGATCTGGGAAGCATTTCTGAACCTAAAAAGATCAGATCACACAGAATATCACCTGCATGCTGAGTTAGAGAGCTTATGATTATAGTATTACTACATCTAACTGACCATGATGATGTGAATGCAAATATAACATCAGTGAAGTCCCAGCTCATTTTTGAGGTGAGTTCCAACTGTCCCTTTCATCTTCCTCTCTCATACTTACAACTGCTATTTTCTTACCCAGCAACTTCAAACTATTTGCATCATGTTCCTGCTCTATAATTCTGGGATTTGGGGGGGGGGGGGGGGGAATTCAATAATATTGAAATATTATTTCAAAATATTACTGTTTTTACCGTTTTTTTTTATTTTTTATTAATGCTTATCCTCATAACTTATTCCAACCATTAAAATAAATTAAAACGTAAATATATGTATTCACTAGGGGTGGCGTGGTACACAGATGTCATGGTTCGGTACGTACCTCAGTTTGGGGGTCACGGTTCGATACGATTTCGGTAAAAAAAAATGAAGAAAAAAAAAGAAATCTGCTATGCTATTTCATTTATTTTGAACAGACAGTAGTGCAAATAATAAAAAAAAAATCCATCTAGATGTGAAAATACTAAATACATGTTAAATAAAATCGGTTTTGTTTTCATTGTGAGTGTACAAAAATCAAAGCAGACCTTTATACAGTGATTATTAATAAGACAATAAGTGTTTAAAGTTGATTCTGCTAGTATAAGGAAACAGTTGAAGTGATCCCGCCGGAGCGCACGCACACACACACACACACACACATCAGTTCCAGCATTGCTAACTTGACAGCGCAGTTGGTACTTTATCAAAATAAAATACAGTGAGCCAATCATCAGCGCACGCGCCTCTGTGTCACCGTTGGAACGCGACTGAAGTACAAAGGCTATAATTTACATAATAAATAATAGTTTAACATTCAGATAAGTTACATCGCAAATATGGAAATATTATGGAATATTTGGATTTGTGCCGAATGAGAGAGGTAGGATACACGAGCATAAAGCCCCATTTCGCAAACAGTTGAGTGCGCAAGCCTTTAAAGCAGGGTCTTCAACTAAAACGGCTCGAGGTCCAGTAATGAACCCTCCCCACCAGCCTAGGTCCAAACAATTATATATAAAAAACAATTGATGGTTTTTGCCAGGCCAGAGTATCTGCAGGATATTTAAGCTTAAATTCAAGACTTTTAAAGACATTTTTTAAGACCTGCACAAAAAATAAAAATAAATGACTGTAAAAAGCATGATTTACAGTTCAGATGCAGGTTTTCACAAAAACAATCAAGTATTATATTAATTAAATAATATATAAATATATTTTATTGCCTTAATTGTTTTCATTTTATAACACATTATCTTCAGCATATTTTCTGCTTAAAAACATGGGTTGATTTTCACATTGGCCTTTGACAACAGCAGACGTACGGGCTGATTGAAAATGGAAAATCTTTCTCTTCCAGCAGGTGGCGCTTTGGGAATGGCAGTACACAAAGCCCAAGAGACAGACTCCACAAAGCAGCAAAGCAGATGACTTTGAAAGTGCTCATATTCATTCAATGAATAGCCTTTTTAAGTTTAATTGCAATTCTTGTATTTCAGTCCCCACATTTTAAGACCTCATGAAATCATAACTTTCTTGTAACATTTAAGATTTTTAAGGACTTGTCAACTTTCCTAATTTTTGAAAATGCCATTGTTTTTCACCCACTGAAAGTTTCATCTGTCTGTGCGCAGCAGGCCGCTCTCTGCTCTCATCACTGCTCGCACGACTGCACCCAAATGGCTCTAGAGCTGACCTTGATCTGCCAGATATAAATTTGATTTACTAGAAATTAGCGTTTGGTATTTATTTCATTATGTCAAAAGCCTTCACGGATTCGGACCGGAGTCCACTACCATAAAGACTACAAAAGCTGTGCCAGTTGAAATAGAAGCTAGATATGTAGGGAAGCCTACATATCTAGCTTCTATGGGACAGCTTCTGGGTCCGGACCCGGACCGCGGTCCGCCTGTTAGTGACCTATGCTTTGAAGTATACTCCTTTGTCAGTCTATGTGAGAGATGCGTTCAGAATCAGCACATGGTCACTGTCTAGTGGGCTTTGTTTTCAAGTGCGCAACTCATGGCATTCGCTGTTCTTCTGCTGGCGCTGATGGTTATCAAACAGCGTTGCATTACTGCGGGCGCCTCCTTCTGGATTGGGGGTGATTTGCCTGTATTCGTCGTAAGGCCTCATGCACCGAACCGAAACGCAACGCCCGTACCGTGACGGTTTGGTACGAATACATGTACCGTGCCACCCCTAGTATTCACACATTTTCAAATATCTCAGATCTGAACCTTGTATTTCATAACTGAACATGAAGCACTACATTTCTACATTCATTATGTAGAGTGATCTGAATGAGAATTATGACACTGATTTTTCAGTCATATGGCTTGAGGAGATGTGGAAAATCAAATATAAAAATGAAAATTCTGTCATTTATTCACCCTCGTGTCATAACCCATCACACACAGTATGAGTTAAACAACTTTGTTTTATCAAGAAAGCAGTGTGTACCTACTGTTCTTTAACCTTCAGAAACTGTGTGTGGAGGGCGAATTTGGGTTACAGGTGCAATGCCGGAAAAAGTGGAGTGAGAGGAGGAGGCAGACCATCGAGGGCAGCGGGGAGTGTATATGTGTGTGTGTGTGTGTGTGTGTACACGTGTATTTGGGTTTTGGTCACGGCTCAGCTGCCTGATCTTCATATCTGCCCTGGCCAGCCTCAGTCTCTGGAGTCACCTTTTTCTCTTCTGTTTCTCCTCTGTTGCTTTCAGCACTTCATTCATAATCATCTATTCATTCCAGCACGAATACGGGAAACACGAGCCGACTTACAATACCGCCAGCCTCACGTTTGCAGGATGTGTGCTCGTATTAATCCTTAATTTCATTCTCCCCTATGACAAATCAGGTACAAGAACAACATCAAGGTCAAGGTAATCTTCCTAGAAACGGTCAGATCCCCTCAGCCTGGCAGAAATGCTTTTAATATTTCTTAGTTAAGTAAGAGACAATATCAGCAAATGGTGCTTTGTTTGTTTTTGAAGAAATCACTGAACAAATCTGTCTCATTAATTTTCAATTAACTCCTGTCCAACAATGAAAAGTGGAAGCAAAAGAGGTAGAAAATGATCCCACTTTATGACTGATCATACACAATTAAAATGACTTTAGGGAATTATTGAAAGACATTAATTTATTTAGGCTTTTTTTTCAGCAGTCAACAAAATTAATAGATCTGTTGTCAAGTGTGGAAAAAAAATGATACTAGACATGACTGTCTTGATAAAGGATAATAATGTTGGTGTGAATTACTGCATTTGATGACTGCATTTGAACAAATCTGTAGAGTGAATCATTCAATTATAATAATGTACAAAATGAAAAAGACACTTCAAGACAAAAACAAAAACACTCTTCCCAAATATTTTGAGATGCTATGTCAAAGACAGACCCTTAAAGATCCCTGAAAAAAGAAAGAAAGAAAGTAATGCAAGTAAAACATAAATAAATAAATAAATAAATAAATAAAGACAGTGGTAAAATATATCTTACAATGCAATTAAATATTTGCCATTATGTTGATTGCAAACACACACACTAAACAACACATTTGCAAAAACAAAACACAACAAAAAACTGCTAGATGGAGTAGTTACAACATGCTAACTAGCTAATTCTTGAACCCGAAATGAATGAATAATAAAATTAATAAATGAATACTTTAAGCAGCAAGGATGCAATAAACTAACACAACAGGAAAAACTTTGACATTTTAAATGGATACTTTTGAAAAGCCATCAAAGGAGAAATATGTTTTTGCTTTAGTTACAACATCTACCAGCAGGTGGTCATGCTATAGGCATAGGAACTAAATATGCATTCGTTGTTTTGTTTTGTTTTTTCCAAAATGCATATAAATTAAAATAAAGAGCATAGCATTACTTCTATTTTTTAAAGAAATTAATACTTTTAATAAGCAAGGATGCATTCAACTGATCAAACATAACAGTAAAGACTTTAACATTTTACATATCTTCTTTTGAATAGCCATCACCGGAGGAATATGTTTTTTTTGTTGCCAGATGGTGTAGTTACAACATGTACCAGTAGGTGGTCATGCTAACTAGCCACATTCTTGAACCCTTGGTGTCCACCTACTGGAGCCAGTGAAGATATATTTTTTGTGAACAGATTTAAAAGCTTTGAGTTACTGGAAAGAATCAAAATCCCATCCATTACTGGCCAGCTATTCCAGCCAAAGCCTCCTGTAGGCACTTAAGAAGACGCCTTTGTCAAACGAAATTCCTTTAATACTAATCTGTTTTGCCCCAATTTTGGAGAGAGTAAATAATTCATGAGGTATTGACTTAGTTAAAGGGGAAACGGCACAGCCAAGCCCTGTTTTGAACAGATACACCAAGAGAAGCTTGAACAGTTATTGAAGTTCAGATAAAAAGTGCCACAAGACCCTTAAGCCAATTTGAAAGCATTGGCAGAGTGAACCCCGCTGAAAGAGGCTTCCTTGCATGAGTTAGCAACGTGTCTGACAGCAGAGCACTTCGGATTACCTCTCGGAGAGCTCTGGCCCATGTCTGCGGTCTGAAAGCCCATGCCGTGATCAAAGCACGTGTGATCAGATCACTATCAAGCAGCGTGAAGGCGGTAAAGCGGCAGAAGATAAAGAAACTACGCTTTGGTGTGGGAAGGGAACATATTCACACCATTGACATGAAGGGAAAAGCGCACGAGTCTGATTAACTGCACCACAGCGGGTGCCGACAGATTCCTGTAGTAAAACTGAAAAGTGTTGCGCTCTTTGAGGTTCACCCTCATTTTCCCTTCAACTCTTCAGGCTGTGACTCAATAGATGACATTTCAACATGCCCCTGTCCGCAATGTCATGCTGTCATCACCACAAATGAATGCTGCCACTTTCCATAGAATCAAACCATTTTCTTCACTGAGGGCACTGCATCTTAATACCAGCTCATACACGCATACTCTTGGCACTGTCAAAATGAATATTGGGCCGCCATATCTACAAGACCAAGGGAAGGAAGAAAGGAAGGAAGGAGAGAGAAAAAGAAAGTTAAGCTGAATAATAGCACAACCATTGTCAACCAATCAGGGATAGATGGATGTAAAATGCAAGAAAAAAATACTAAATGTATCTTTATAAATAGGATTTGTTCCTATTTCTTAAGATACATTTAGTATTTTTTTTTCTTTAATTTTTTTTATTTATTTATTTTTTTGGAAAACTGAAAAGTGTATGATTTTTTTTTTTTTTTTTTGGATAAATTGCAATAAAACATAAAAATAAATGTACAGTATTAACAATTTAGAGAGCAAGTTTTGGGTTATTTATGGAAGCAGAATAATGAAATAGTTTTTGACACATAAAGCATGCTGAATTCCACAAATCGAAAAAAAAGAAAAGATGCATTGCAATTAACAGTGCTTGCATTTTAATGCCTTGTATTTCCAGGGCTTGCATTTTTAGGTCCTGCAATTTTACATAGTTGTTTATTTAAGCTGTCAATATTTTCGATTCAAAATATTTCACACACATTTTCATAATTAAAAATTCAATCATTTATATTCACCTTCCAGAATTCACTTCCAAAATATTCAGTCTGTTTAAAAATACGATGTATAATATTCGACAGGCAAATTTCGCTCATTTTATTTCACTTTCCAAATTCGCTGCCACAAATTCAGTGGTTAAAATTCGGCAGAAAATTGAAAATTCAGCGTTGCACATCCGGGAACCCCAGGAATAGCAGTAGAGCACCGATTCATGATCTCCAGCTGCTGTCAGCCGCTCACAAGCAGGTGGCGCAAGCGGCTGTTGATGAAGTAGGCCATATGTGGATTAAAAAAACTGATTTGCAGAAATGGAGAAAGCCCTAAGTAGAAGTTTTGATTATCAGGGCCAGCATAAACATGTGGAAACGCTGATTGTGTGTATGTTTAATTCAACATATTCGCTGTTTCCCATAGCCTACATGTAAGCAGCTTTCTCTACCACAAATGAGATTATAATGCTCTTTTACCCAACGCTGAAGTATAGAACTAACATTACATCTAAGGAAGATATATTGCCTTCGGTTGTTTAGTTTCTGTAACTTCATGGCTTGTGTGACGCTGTGCTGTAATACTGGGGTTCCCCTCATATGTCACACTCCAGGATTCCCCAGCGACGCGTAAGCGCCTCAGTGAACTGATACAGTGATATAAGATCTCAGATCTCAGAATAAACTTTATTGATGATTATGTGAACTATATACAGGCAAGCAAATGAGGTCAGAAGAACGCAACGTGCTGCATTTTCGTTGCTTTCCCTTACCACTCATCGAGACGACAGTCCTACAAAGATATCGATACCACGATTAGTTTTAACAGTAAGCAACCACTTTATATCGACATAAAAAGTGAGTTCAAAACCGCCTAGGTGTATTGTTGCTGCAAATGTAAACCGGAGAAAGCATTGACGCTCTATGGCACCCAAGGGGCCGTCTGACAATTCCACCGACTGAGTTAAACCGTCCAATGTATTTAAATTAAAATTACTTTTAACATTTAAAATAACACACTGTCAAATTGTAAAGCTTGAATTGCTCATATGATTTACTACAGATGAGATTTTGACAATACTTCCCTTTATATACAGGTGCTGGTCATATAATTAGAATATCATCAAAAAGTTAATTTATTTGACTAATTCCATTCAAAAAGTGAAACTTGTATATTATATTCATTCATTACACACAGACTGATATATTTCAAATGTTTATTTCTTTTAATGTTGATGATTAGAGCTTACAGCTCATGAAAGTCAAAAATCAGTATCTCAAAATATTAGAATATTAGAATATTAGAACAAAGAAAGGATTTTTAGAAATCTTGGCCAACTGAAAAGTTTGAACATGAAAAGTATGAGCATGTACAGCACTCAATACTTAGTTGGGGCTCCTTTTGCCTGAATTACTGCAGCAATGCGGCGTGGCATGGAGTCGATCAGTCTGTGGCACTGCTCAGGTGTTATGAGAGCCCAGGTTGCTCTGATAGTGGCCTTCAGCTCATCTGCATTGTTGGGTCTGGTGTCTCTCATCTTCCTCTTGACAATACCTCATAGATTCTCTATGGGGTTCAGGTCAGGCGGGTTTGCTGGCCAATCAAGCACAGTAACACTATGGTCATTGAACCAGCTTTTTGTACCTTTGGCAGTGTGGGCAAGTGCCAAGTCCTGCTGGAAAATGAAATCAGCATCTCCATAAAGCTTGTCAACAGAAGGAAGAATGAAGTGCTCTAAAATTTCCTGGTAGATGGCTGCGTTGACTGTGGACATCAGAAAACACAGTGGACCAACACCAGCAGATGACATGGCAGCCCAAATCATCACTGACTGTGGAAACTTCACACTGGACTTCAAGCAACATGGATTCTGTGCCTCTCCAGTCTTCCTTCAGACTCTGGGACCTTGATTTCCAAATTAAATGTTAAATTTACTTTCATCTGAAAAGAGGACTTTGGACCACTGAGCAACAGTCCAGTTCTTTTTCTCCACAGCCCAGTTAAGATGCTTCTGACGTTGTCTCTGGTTCAGAAGTGGCTTGGTAGCCCTTTACCTGAAGACGTCTGAGCGTGGTGACTCTTGATGCACTGACTCCAGCTTCAGTTCTCTCCTTGTGAAGCTCTCACAAGTGTTTGAATCGGCTTTGCTTGACTGTATTCTCAAGCTTGCGGTCATCCCTGTTGCTTGTGCACCTTTTCCTACCCAAATTCTTCCTTCCAGTCAACTTTGCATTTAATATGCTTTGATACAGCACTCCGTAAACAGCCACACCTTTCATTAATGACCTTCTGTGACTTACCCTCTTTGTGGAGGGTGTCAATGTTCGTCTTCTGGATCATTGTCAAGTCAGCAGTCTTCCCCATTATTGTGGTGTCAAAGAACAAGAGATACCCAGAATTTATACTGTAGGGATGGTCATTTATTCAAACTCAAATGTAAATATTCTAATATTTTGAGATACTGATTTTTGACTTTCATAAGCTGTAATCATAAGCTCTAATCATCAAAATTAAAAGAAATAAACATTTGAAATATATCAGTCTGTGTGTAATGAATGAATATAATATACAAGTTTCACTTTTTGAATGGAATTACTGAAATAAATCAACTTTTTGATGATATTCTAATTATATGACCAGCACCTGTATATGTACAGTACACAATTATGTACTTATAAAAAGATCCCTGGAAAGTTTTTTTTTTTTTTTTTTTTTTTTTCATGTTCCAAAGGTTGTAGTACGTTGCTAGATACAAAACTGACTTACTACAGGTTAGATGTTGCCAATATCTCCCTTATGGTATGTACAGTACACAAATATATATTTAAACTACAGTAATTCACCAAAAGGGTTTTTCATGTTCTACAGGTTGTAGTAAGTTGTGAAATTTTGCCAGTATCTCCCTTACTGTATGTACAATTCACAATTGACCTATCGGTAAGCCCCACCCCCCTTAGTTACTGTTGCTCCCCTCAGACAAACAAACAGAGTTGCTCACTTCTTACAATGACTTCTTACAGTGTGGAAACCATATCCCATGATAACAAAAGGACACCAAATGGGAATTAAATATTCAATGGAGGGATTTATAAAATATTTAAAAATACGGTAGGTAACTCGAAGGAGGGTTTACATTAGCTAGTTTTAGCCAGAGATGCCTTGCTAAAGCACAAGATAACATTAACGTTCTGCTTGAGCATATGAAAATTGTAACTTAATGAGTGTATGACAACCAGAAAATGAACTTTTTTGTCTTCATTTATTAAAAAAAAAAAAAAAAAAACTTTGTGAATTACAGTAATTTCTTAAGAATAATGATATACTGTATGTGCAGTGAGGAAGATGTTGGTAACATTTTGGTGAATTACTGTATTTTTTTTTTCTTAAAAATATTTGTGTTGTGTACATACTTAGGGAAATTATTGTCTAAGGTGAGTTATTGGCAATATATATTTAGTCAGTTTGAGTAAATTATTCATTTACTGTAAACATTAATTTGAATGAATTATTGGAATTTAATAATTTAATTTAAATAATTTAATAAATTATTACTTCGTTTTGTACTGTGAGGTAAATTTGCAGACGGTCCCTAAAGCAGTCCTAGGGGAATATCAAACCTAAAACTATAGCGCTTGGTTTTCTATGGGAGGAAAAATGGTTTGGTGAAACTTGTTGGTTGTGGGCACATGAGTGAGAATAACGCGATTTCAGCCTTTGATCTTGTTGGTATCTGTTCTACTTCGAGAGGGAAGAACTGTCAGTCTTGACTTCACTTATTTCACTCCTCCTCTCACTGCAGCCGCCTACATTTCAGGCGAGGCGCATCTCAAACAAGTCTAATAGCTGTTATTGTGTTAGCGCACTACTGAGCGGTGAAATGTGTTTTCTTCAACCGATTTCTGAGGGAAACAGCGTGAAACCTTGCGCGTTCGTTCATATTCTACAACTGTCAATATAGTTTGCATAATCATCAATAAAGTGTATTCTGAGATCTGATGGGTTATATCACTGTATTAGTTCACTGAGGCATGTACCAGTCAATGGGGGATCCTGGAGTGTGAAGTATTACAGCACAGTGTCACACAAGCCATGATACAGAGTTACAGAAACTAAACAACCGAAAGCAATGTCTTCCTAAGATGTAATGTTAGTTCTGTACTTCAGCACTGGGTAAAAGAGCATTATAATTTCCTTTGTGGTAGAGAAAGCTGCTTGCATGTAGGCTACGGGAAACAGCTAAGATGTTGAATTAAACATACACACAATCAGCGTTTCCACATGTTTATACTGGCCCCGATAATCAAAACTTCTACTTAGCGCTTGCTTCATTTCTGCAAATCAGTTTTTGTAAATGTATGACTTGATCCACATATGGCCTGCTTCATCAACAGCCGCTTCTGGTGAGCGGCTGACATCAGCTGGAGATCATGACGTCACGTACCTATGTCACGTATGTGTTTACCGCGCATGCGCAAAGTGACGTATGGTATGTCTATAACACGCATGCGCAGTAGCGTTGTGACGTAAATACACGTGCGCGCCTTACTGTCTGGCCTTAATGCGCATATCCAGGTTCATTCACTTCCGGATATTCGAAAGGTATGGTGGATTTGAGATTCGGTGACAGTTAAGGAACATTTACTTGTGTTTTCTTAAAAATGTGAGTTTGTGTTAATGGCTTTTAATTGTAAGGATGCTTTGGTCATAATCATAGAGAGTGTCATTGCAAATGTGTGCAATTTCAAACATTTATGACAGGTTTTATGATATGTGTTAGTATTCGAAGTGACAGGGATTCTGCTCTTTAAGTGAAAAAGTGAAAGTGAAAGTGAAGTGACATACGGCCAAGTATGGTGACCCATACTCGGAATTTGTGCTCTGCATTTAACCCATCCAACGTGCACACACACAGCAGTGAACACACACACACACACCCGGAGCAGTGGGCAGCCATTTATGTTGCGGCGCCCGGGGAGCAGTTGGGGGATCAGTGCGTTGCTCAAGGGCACCTCAGGAGAGAGCGCTGGACAGTTACTCCCCCCACCTACAATCCCTGCCGGCCTGAGACTCGAACTCGCAACCTTTGGATTACGAGTCGGACTCTCTAACCATTAGGCCACGACTTTCCCTAAAAGTCTTATTTCGCCTAAAATGAGCCTTTAAAGATGTCTTAAGAGCAGAAATGCACTTTAACTAGAGACATTGCTGCCGAACACTATTGAGAGAGGCACAGAGGTCATTATCTCTCTCTCTCTCTCTCTCTCTCTCTCTCTCTCTCTCATAACTTAGTTATTAACTGTATTAACTGCATTATTAGTCTGTTATCAAGGGCTTAAGCCTCCGTTACTAGGTTTAAAATGAATTAGCAACAGAGGCCTTGGATGAGATGCTGAAGAAATAATCCTACTCACAATAGCAATTTAAGTAGAAATACCGGAAGAATGCCTTGAAATATATCATCTGATCGATGTCTTGAGGTGTGGCAACCGTAGTATAAGCGGAATAATTGACTTCGGTCTGTTGAATTATTAGAAAAATAATGCACACCTGAGGTGTAACGATATATAACTCCGCTTTGCGTCGTGACCGCATCACCACCTCGGGTGTGCATTATTTTTCTAATAATCCAGCGGCCCGTCGTCAGTTATACTTTACTTAACCAATAACACCTTATCGTAAAGTGTTACCTCTTAAATTTACCTTTGTGTGACTTTTTAGGGACATTGTCAGTGAGACGAAATTCAGAGAAGAGGCCCACTTCATGTGGCTAGACTGATTTGAGTGTCTGTCTCTTCTCAACTATCTATTTTTCTCCCCTGAGACTGTATTGCCCTCAACTGTAAAACTTTCAAATTGAAAAAAACTTCAAACTTTCAGGCTATGCTTTCTCAAGCCAAGCCAACCTAAATTTTGACTTGACAAACTTTTTTAATTTAGTTGATGTTAATTCTGATTATGAATTAAATATCTTAGGTACTTTACAGACACAGCAAATAACACTCTTTTTATAACACCATCCTATAATATATTTAAAAATACATTTAAATATTTTCCTTGTATGGCTCTTTTGCCTTTCTTCAAAATGATTTAATATTGCTTTAATATCGTTTGTTCTTTTATGTAAATTAGGTATTGTGATCTGGAGTACATTTTCTGCACAATACAGACAGGAGTGCAGGGTGCCGTATTCACAGATGCAGTGCCTACGGTGCAGTGAAATATGTAAAGACTGCCCACCTGCGTCGAGAATGGCAGGAGGGGAGTTTTATTCATTCAAAGTATTGAATGAATGGGTTTTATTCATTCAAAGTATTTGAGGGCTACTGCACTGATAAAACTGTTGATTGTTTTATCAGTGATGGAGGTGAATTTCAGAATGAGTAGTTGCATGTTTTCACATGTTTATAGTCTATAGTCTTAATCTATATTTGTATATACAACTATAATTTCTGTTTTGTTCTTTGAAATAATAATAAAAAAAAAAGATCACTGTTATCAGTTTGGTTTTTTAGAGGCACCATGCATAAAATGGGATGCAGATACTGGAAATATATACTATAGTCAATTGAACTTAAAACTGCTTTATTGGCTTAAATATTTCACATGCAGAATTGCCAAAGCAAAAGAAACATGTCTAAAATGATACAAAATAAATAAATAAACAAGAACCATGACAGAGGAAAGATTAAAATAAGAAAGGCAGCGGCTAGCAATAGATTATATATACACTATGCTAAAATAGCAGGATTTTCTGCACCTCTGTATTGTAGTACATTGTAAAACAGTATGCAATAATAACTTATTGAGTGTAAATTCTAATTTTAATTCAAATTATTAAATGGATGCCACCTTATTGGGACAATAAAGCCCTCCCTCACAACTTTTTTGATTATGTCCTTCATTTTTATTGAAAAGAAATGTTTTTTCTGATGTGATGTGATCTGAAATTTGAAAAGGGAGAAAAAAGTTCACCAAAAGGCGGATTCGAACCCTGTTTGATCGTGTCAAAATGTGAACAACACGTTTTACCATCTGCGCCACTAACACTGACAACTTCTGGATATCTTTTTTAATGTTGACTATCACAATAAGAAATATATGAGGTGCCATTAAAGTGTAATGTTACAATATACACAGTGAAGTAAAGTGCAACAAAATGTTAATAAATTGTAAATAAAATACTACACAGATATTACAGAATAAACTCTGTAATTCCGTATAATTTTACCTCAGATGAAACATGGTTAAAATCATGGATATGTGCTGTTACATTTTGTTTTTTTTTCCCTTCTTTTTTTTCCCACCTTAGCGTTCTTTAATACTTTTACATTTTATTAGAGTATTCTGTTAAATATGTTTAATGATGTGTTACATCACGCACGACGCGAAAACACCTAACGTCATCACACAATGCAATTTACACACGCATGCGCTGTCACCGTGTTACTGCGCATGCGTGTTATAGACATACCATACGTCACTTTGCGCATGCGCGGTAAACACATACGTGACGTCACCGCGCTACAGTCTGCAGCGAGGGGTGCTTGGGTGTGGGGGCTCTACTGCTATTCCTGCGGTTCCCGGATGTGCAATGCTGAATTTTCCAATTTTAACCACTGAATTTGTGGCAGCGAATTTGGAAAGTGAAAAAAAGTGACTGAAATTTGCCTGTCGATTATTAGACATCGTATTTTTAAACAGATTGAATATTTTGGAAGTGAATTCTGGAAGGTGAATATGAATTGTTGAATTTTTAATTTTGAAAATGTGTGTGGATTATTTTGAATATATATATATTTATGCCACATTTATACCATGTGTGCATTAAAAAAGTCTGCAATTTCGTAGTAAATATGCCACTTTTAATTCAAAATTCAGGGACATCATGTATATGTTTTAGGTTGCAGCATTTGAGAGAAGCACATGCCTTATATATTTACTTAACAGAAATACATGGTAATAAATAAAGTGTGAGCTAAAAATAAAACATTAAAATGACCTTAAAGTGAACATCTTGTTTTTGCATGCACATTCGCTCCGTCCTGCTATGCCAAGGACAAAAGACAGAATTGGCTTTCTGTGGTGGCAAAGAACTATTAAAGACTCCCTGGCATCTGCACTCCAGAGCTCCTGTTTTCCTTTCAGTGCCAAAGGTCAAAGCAAGAAGGAGACAGCGAAGATGGAGCAGCATACACTAGAGTGCTAACAACAGGCAGCCAACCACTAAATGTCTCATCCCACCAACAGCTTTCAACCTCCCTCGGCATTCTGGGAAACTCAATAAGATAATCCTCAGTGAGGGAAGAAGAAAGAAAGAGGGCACGAGAGGATGAATGATGTGAGAAAGAAAAAAAAAACAGAGAGAGAGAAGAGGGGATGGGGACAAAAATAGCAAAAATAGATTAGAATGATAATGGCAAATACCTGCAAGCAATCACAGGAACCGAAAGGTCACCGAAACACTCCAGTCCAGTCATTTTAAGGATTCTGGTTGCTCTTATCAACTTGGTTCCTTAAAAGATCCATTAGCAATCTTTTTGTGACTAGAAAATACACAAAATACTTTCCATTTATTGTCAAAGATATGCTAAAGCACTACTTTCCATTTAGTCGTAATGACAACATTTTATTGTGGGACTGGTGGATTTGCATTTATGTTCTTGGAAGATACTTAAATCGGTCAACAGTGAACAGCATAAATTACCATAAACTGTGTAGTTCAAACTAAATATATGTTTTTGCATGAGTATTTTTTTTTCTTCATATTTTTTTTTAGGAGCTGTGATTTGGTTCTTGTAATTTAGACATTTCCAGAAGCTTCTCCCTGCACTCATCTCTGAATTGTTTCCATCTCAATCACTTAAGCTGCATCTACATCTCTCACTCACTTCTCCCTCTTCTATTTGTTTTCCCAAAGGTTGTCTTTCCTTCAGTAAGCTCTGAATATAAGTGTTGGAGAGGCTCATGAAAATGTAATCAATGTTATCTGTCATAACAATGAAGATCTCAATTGTGTATATATATATAATATATATATATATATATATTAGGGGTGTCAACATTACCGCGTTAACGCATGCGATTAATCAAAAATAATAATAATAATAATGCGTTAATATTTTTTTAACGCAAATTGTTTGATAAGGTTTGACCCCAACTTCTTCCCGTCATTGCAGCGCAAAAGATTAGGCTTGTTTGAGATGAACAAAATCTGCACAGAACCGATCATATAAATAATGGCCGTTTCTCAAACGGAAGACTGCATCCTCCAGAGGTTGCATTTGTAGGCTGCATACGTCATAAAGAAGATCTTATTTTAGAATATTAACAGTTATAAATTTGACCATTATTCTTAGTTAAGCGTAAATTGTTGTAATATGTTTTTGACTCACGAATATAATGCTCAGTTAACTGAAATAAACCAGGCTTGATGACATATGCAGCCTACAAATGCGACCTCCGGAGGATGCAGTCTTCCGTTTGAGAAACGGCCATTTTACGTAGGCGCCTCATGACATGCTGGAACGTAATCCAGTGTCACCGCCATATTGGGTCTCCTCACTCTACGCTATAGCACCGGAGTCAATGGAGAGCGAGCAATTTATGCCCGTATTTTGTGCAGTTTACTGTTGCAATAACCCGTGCAGATACCGGATCATGTGGGATTACCTTTCACAAGTAAAATTGAACAATAATTTTGGTTATTTTACCGTTTATAATATTATGTCATCGTAACTAACGTTACATTATTACAGCAGGAACTGGTACTCTCTCTCATTATCTCTTGCTGTTTTTTTTTTTCTGTTCTTCAACTTTCAGAGGATGTGTTCTTACTCGGGGAGCACATCATTTCATGCTTGTGTCATTTGTGGTCAGTGGCGCCTGCAGGTGTACGGCTGGACGCACTGTGCGTACCATGAGCGCTCAGACTGACCTGAGATTTGCCCCGCAAACATTTCAGCAGTAGATTATAGCCGTATTTCTGTCGACTGAACCAGCCATGCCATTATAAAAGTATGATGGGAAACGACTGACTGAAAACACAGCTTAATGCTCATTGGTTCAGACAACCGTGATGCTGCATTTTCTTCTAAAATGTTTTATTTTTTTAAATCTCATTTCATGCTATTATGTATTTAAATTGTGTATGAATATTCCCAAACACTATAGTGCGATCTCTGTGTGAGATATGTGATTGTTGTCATAGTTTCTATAAAAATCTAAAATACATGTTGAATGAGAAATACGCCTTTTGTATGGAATTAAATAGCAAGCACTTTGAGTGTCTTGTTCATCATTTTTATATTCATATAAAAGCAACAGAACTGAAATTATATAATGTTTATCAGCAGCACAGCATATGAGTGAGAATAACATGATCTCGTAGGTATCTGTTCCACTTCGAAAGCTCAGAAATGTCCGTCTTGACTCCGCTTATTTCACTCCGAGGCGCATCTCAAACAAGCCTGTCATCTATTGGCGCTTTTCCGCTGCGTGGTACGACTCGGCACGGCACGGCTCAACTCGGTTTGTGTTTCCACTGCAGTTTAGTACCACTTTAGAGTGGGCGGGATTATTCACGTGTCCTTATAGTCGCGCCGCGTTTACTGCAGCAGCCACACTGCCGTGACTCCTGATTTTTTTTTGTTTTTAAATTCTGTGTAGCTCCATCAAGCTCTCGCTGGATCCGCTCCTCGGCTCTCATTGTGTGATCATACAGCACCAGTGTTGCCAGGGTAGAGGCACGAGTGGGCTATTTTGAAAATACAATCTCGGGAAAAAAACACAGAGCCGTGGGTTGCGTTTTTTCGGGCTACTTTTTATTTTATTTTTATAATGTACCGTGACCACCCAAAGTGTATATTGACAAATAAAAATGAAAATAGATCATTTCACTAATGTGTATTATACTTGGAATGTATCCCTGGCAACTTAAGAACAGAAAGGCGGTAACATCACAAACAACATGAGTTTCAGCAGAACATATATGTTAAGACTTTTACAGAGCAGAAATGAACATGACAAAAGCCACTGTAGGTTATATAAGATAATAAACACACGATTAGGATAGGATATTTGTATGCAATTTTCTTGAGTTGAATGTGTACATCTGAAATGCTAATTTGTGCAGAGATATAAATAGCATATTTTAACAACAGTAAATGACCAAATTCCACATGTGATCATAAAGTTATTACAAACACTCGATGGTGGTTTGAACTGAATTCTGAGTAAAAGTGTGGGCCTACTATTAATCTCATAAATTATCTTATGTAGCATGATGTTAATGTTAGCTCTAATGCAGCTGCAGAACAGGTCCAATTCTTCATAATGCATTTTGTCATAATACTTCACGTAAGGTCGCAAGAAATGTTTTGTTGTATTTATTTAGAAATACTTTTGATAATAGTTGGGTAACTGTATACTGGGTTTGAAGCAATGTGGCTTGGTAAACGTTTTATTGCCAGTTTAAAGGCTGATAATGGCTGAATAAAAACAAAATAATAATGATAAAAGAATAATAAGGATTATGTCTCATACCTGGCAGAAGTGTGAAAGCTTCTGTTTCCTTAAACTAGTTTGTCATGCATTTCTTTTTCAACACATTTACAGTTAAATTCTTGTATTTTAAATTTGCGATTAACGCGATTAAATGTTTTAATCGATTGACAGCAGTAATATATGTATATATATTACACACATATATTTATATATATATATATATATATATATATATTTGGGGTGGCACGGTACATGAAAAAACACCCGAACCGTTCGGTTCACTTGTCTCGGTTCGGTTCGTATGTGCGTCGCACGGTTCGACGCATGCGCAATGTAGCCCCGTGCTCAGACAGTTTTGCCTCAGACAGTTTCGCGCAAACATACATATAGACTAGGGGTGGCACGGTACATGTATTCGTCCCGAACCGTCACGGTACGGGCGTCTTGGCTCGTTGCATGAGGCTTCACGACGAATACAGGCAATTCACCCCCAATCCAGAAGGGGGCGCCCGCAGTAATGCAGCGCTGTTTGATAACCGCCAGCAGACGAACAGCGAATGCCATGAGCTGCGCACTTGAAAACAAAGCCCCCGAGACAGTGACTATGTGCTGATTCTGAACGCGTCTCTCACGTTAACTGACAGAGGAGTATACTTTAAAGGAACACTCCACTTTTTTTGGAAATAGGCTCATTCTCCAACTCCTCCAGAGTTAATAAGTTGAGTTTTACCGTTTTTGAATCCATTCAGCCGATCTCCGGGTCTGGCGATAGCACTTTTAGCATAGCTTAGCATAGATCATTGAATCCGATTAGACCAGTAGCATCGCGTTCAAAAATGACCAAAGAGTTTCGATATTTGTCCTATTTAAAACTCGACTCTTCTGTAGTTATATCGTGTACTAAGAACGGCAGAAAATGAAAAGTTGCGATTTTCTAGGCTAATATGATTAAGAACTATACTCTCATTCCGGCGTAATAATCAAGGAACTTTGCTGCCGTAACATGGCCGCAGCAGGCGCAGTGATATTACGCAGCGCCTGAAAGTAGTCCCCAGCTAGGTAACTAGTTATAATATAGCTGGGGACTACTTTCAGGCGCTACGTAATATCACTGCGCCTGCTGTGGCCATGTTACGGCAGCAAAGTTCCTTGATTATTGCGCTGGAATGAGAGTATAGTTCCTAGCCAAATCGGACTAAAAAAATCGCAACTTTTCATTTTCCGCCGGTCTTAGTACACGATATAACTACAGAAGAGTCGAGTTTTAGTCGAGTTAGCAATGCTGGAACTGATGTGTTTTGTGTGTGTGTGTGTGTGTGTGTGCGTCCGTGCGCTCCGGCGCGATCACTTCAACTGTTTCCTTATACCAGCAGAATCAACTTATTAACACATATTGTCTTATTAATAATCACTGTATAAATGTCTGCTTTTATTTGTGTACACTCACAATGAAAACAAAACAGATTATATATGTATAACATGTAATCATATTTAGTATTTTCACATCTAGATGGAAAAAATTGTAATTTGCACTACTGTCTGTTCAAAATAAATGAAAAGAAACTGAGCATAGCATAGCATACAGCGGGCAAAATAAGTATTGAACACGTCACCATTTTTTTCATTAAATATATTTCTAAAGGTGCTGTTGACATGAAATTTTCACCAGATATCAGTAACAACCCAAGTAATCCATACATACAAAGAAAACAAAAATAAGTTCAGAAATTAAGTTCTGTGTAATAAAATGGAATGACCCAGAGAAAAAGTATTGAACACATGAAGAAAGGGTGGTGCAAAAAGGCATGGAAAGCCAAGACACCAGCTAAGTAATTAGAAAGCAATCCTGGCCCTTGTCAATGGAAATTAATATTAGCTGGTTCAGTCCCAACTGATGGCCTATAAAAAGGTGTCTCATGACCAATGTATCCCACAAGAAACATTTCATGATGGGTAAAAGCAAAGCGCTTTCTCAAGACCTTCACAATGTTATCGTTGCAAAACATACTTATGACATTGGTTACAGAAGGATTTCTATACTTTTGAATGTTCCAGTGAGCTCTGTTGGGGCCATAATCTGGAAGTGGAAAGCATCATTTTACCATAAACTGGCAATGACGAGGTGCTCCTCGCAAGATATCTGACAAATGAGTACAAATAATTATCATAAGAGTTGTCCAAGAGCCAAGGATCACTTGTGGAAAGCTTCAGAAAGACTTGGAATTAGCATGTATAATTGTTTCAAAGCAAAAAATGAGTAATGCACTCAACCGCCGTGGCCTGTATGCACGCTCATCACGCAAGGCTCTATTGCTAAAGAAAAAGCATGTTGAAGCTCATTTAGACAAGCCTATGAAATACTGGGAGAATATATTCTGGTCAGATGAGACAAAAAGTGTACTCTTTGGATACCTTAATACACATCATGTTTGGAGGTCAAATGGCACTGCGCATCACCCCAAAACATCATGGTGTAGCACTGGCAAAATTCATATAGTTGAAGGAAGGATGAATGGAAAAATGTACCGAGACATTCTTCTTAAAAAAAATCACACATGAGCAATGCATACGACTAGTTTCTCCATACAGAAGGCGTCTTGAAGCTGTCATCACCAACAAAGGCTTTTGTACGAAGTATTAAATCAGTTTCAGTAAGAATGTTCAATAATTTTTCAATACGGGGTCATTCCATTTAATTACACAGAACTTAATTTCTGAACTTATTTGTTTTGTTTTCTTTGTATGTATGGATTACTTGGGTTGTTACCGACATCTGTTGAAAATTTCATGTCAACGGCATCTTTAGAAATATATTTAATGAGAAAAATGGTGACGTGTTCAATATTTATTTTACCTGCTGTATATATATATATATATATACACACACACACACACACACACACACACACACACACACACACACACACAGAGTTATATTTACAATCATACACAACCATTTTGGGTTTCTTTCAGGTTGAGAGTAATTAAGTGTAGTCTAGATCTATTTTGTATAGGCTATGTTTTTAGGAAGATGCTGCAACTCAGTGTTGCCAGATCTTCCTAAAAAAATAAAATAAATAATACATTAAGAGTGCATGGCAACACTCCAAGAGTGTGTTCTGCGAAGAAGCCTACAAACAAAACACGACAGTGAAGACAGTGGGTTAGTTAAAAATCGCCGTGGGTTAGTAAAAATAGGCAAATATACTGTTCAAACATATGCTCAAAACTGTGGCTCCCTTCCTGGACTTTTACTGATCAACAGTTTCAATATGGTTAGGGTAATTTAGGAATGAAATTTAGAAATTAGGATAAGTATGGTCCCAAAAAGCAGCCTCCATTTATGACTTATAGAGTAGCATAGAATAGAATAATTACACTGAATATGTTGTTATTGCATTCTGTTTTCTGAGGTTCACAGAGTATGTATCCGCCACTATTTGCACTTAGTGCAAATAGTCTCTGCCCAATATAGTTGTGTGAAAGAGTGACAAACAGGAGCGCTAGAATATTTTACTGTGTAAAAATGCAACACAGAAACTTCTGCACAGGCACAAATTCATTTTCTACCGAGTTAATTTATATGAACCATCCGAATGAACAAATTCACAAAAAAAAAAAAAAAAAAAGATGTTCACTTCCAAGTGCCACAAAAACAGAGAGAGCATTTTAGGAAAGCATACTGGCTTATTACTTCAGTTAGCTCGGCTATACATATGTGCAATACAATGTGACCAAAAGTGCTCAGGAAAGAGAAGTTTGTAATTGGACAAGTTGTTTTGAAATTAGAAGAGCTACTGTCACAATAAATAAATAAATAAATAAATAAAAATAATAATGATAATAAAGTTGTTACTCTGCAACACTGATGTTTTTCTACAGTAGCAGCCATCCTTCAAAGGTCTGATTTGTTCTTATTTCGAGACATGTGTTTAATTTTAGAAGTCTCATTTTAGCCATTAATATGTGTCTAACTCGGAGAATACTTGTCAAGAACGTGTTGAAAATGTGTCATTGAGATTCTCCACCCATTATTTATGGAATAACACATTCAAGAATAACATCGTCGTAATATCACACTTCTTCCAGCTTTGATCTACTTAAATTAAGGCCATTATGAAGACACTCACCATATTTTAGCTCCATATGGAACAAGAGCAAGTTAATGTGGGTGACCTTTAAACAAATTATACTAACTAATTTTGTACGGATGGGATATACAACTCTGTTAAGACAGCTGTTTCAGCATTTCTAGCCAAACATTAAACAGATGAACTCATCTAAATAATACAACTTGAACTTGAAACTTTTCATTTTCACTTGTGTGAAATTTATGTTGCTATTTTGTTTTCATACAATACTTTAATCAAATATTTTCATTTTTTTTTTTAGGGATGCATTGCTACTGAAATTCTGGCCAAAATAAGCAAGTCTTATTTTATTTCATTGCAAAAGTTACAAAAAAGTAACAATATTGTTAATATACTCTACCTGTCAAAAAATGTAAATAAAAAATAAAGCTAAGCATCTTCAACCCCACACCTCCACTTTTAACACAAAATTAAGGTGTTGTATCTCAGAGGCATAACATCAGTTCCAAATAGTCTTAAGAATAATAACACATTTTACTATTTAGTTAATTGTATCCCTATTGACTTAAGTTTTTACTCCATCTAATATGTGTGTGTCACGCTGCCAAAAGTGTTATAGTTGCAGGCGTGCTTCTCATTTCTGCTGTTATATTTGCTCTTGTTTCAGACAAGTGCTAGCAAACTGTACTAGCAGTTTTAAGGCACTCAGTGACACGTGTAACTTCATGGTGTTCCAAATGAAGAACTTTATTTCATGCATCACTTACCTCACAAATGAAAGACACATTATACTATAATACTCTATATCAGTCTTTCCCATTTTAAAATGTATAATTGAGAAAGCAGTGCTCCAATACTGATGTAAGCTGATAAAGTGAGATTTTGACTATTAATATGAATCAAAACACTCCTTATGTCTAAAGTATTGATATGTACTTTCATGTCTAATTGTATGTCTAAAAGTACATTTTCATGGAGTTCATTGGAATTCTAATTCCAATCAGTCTCCAGATTATTTGTACATCTCTAAAGTTGTAATATGGTAATATTGCACATTTCAGTGTCTAACCAAGCATACAACATGTACACCAATATACACCTTGTCACCAAATACACGCAAGTAAAAACAAACGAGGTGACCCTGACATGTCAGTGTGAACAAAAGTGGTGAGAAACTGCTCACATCTCAGGCTCTGACAACAGAACAACCTTTCCGCAACCTTCCTGACTGTATCAATCAAACTTTATTGCCCTGCTATTGATTTACAATAACAAACAATATCCAAGTCAGTGGGTATTCTCCAATGTCATTTCACGGTAGAACATTTACATTTATTTATATTATGAGGGTCAAATAATAAAGTACTCTCAACATTCAATCTAAAGACTCAAAAATCAATACTGCTGGTAACATTCTATGTATGATTTATTAGCGTTAACAGGCAAAGTCTATAACAAACCCTCTTTTTTAAAAGTGAAGCGTGTTATTGCTACATCACCAAATGGAATTCCAAGCAATCTCTTACAAAATCAACTCAAAATATTATATGGCATTCAATCTCTAGTCACAGATAATGTTGTTCAAAGACTATGTGCCTGGAAAATAACAGTGGTTCAGTCCCCAATGGTTTCCACGGAGATCAACACATCCTAGTCGTTTCCCTGGGAAATGGCAGATTATTAACCATATTTATACAACAGAGAAAAGTAATGGTGACATGTCGGGGGATAAAAAGAGGTTTATATAAACAGCTTCAGGGATCTAATCTATTGGAATTATCAGAACATCTAAACGGTTTAGAAAGCTCGCTGCACATACGCAAACACCTGTGCGCACACAAATGCATGCTCAAGCCTGCACACACACTTACCCTTTCCTATATGTTTGTGATTTCTGTTGTAATTTCTAAATGTTTAATGGAATGTTTTACTGAAAAAAAAATTAAATTTGCTGAAAATGTTCTCATCCTCAGGCCATTCGAGATGTATGTAGATGAGTTGGATTCTTCATCAGAACAGATTTGGAGAAATTTAGCATTACATCACATTACATCACCAATGGATCGTCAGAATCAGAGTCCAAACAGCTGATTAAAACATCGCAATAATCCACACCACTCCAGTCCATAAATCAATGTCTAAGCAAAAAGCTGCATGCTTGTGAGAAACAAAATCATAATTAATGCATTTTAACTTTTGTGATGTTTTTATCAGCTGTTTGGACTCTCGTTCTGACGGCACCCATTCACTGCAGAGGATCCATTGGTGAGCAAGTGATGGAATGCTTAATTTCTCCAAATCTGTTCTGATGAAGAAACAAACTAATCTACATCTTGGATGGCCTGAGTCTAAATTCATTTATTTATTCATTCATTCCTTCATTCATTCATTCATTCTGAGTGGATTATTCCTTTTCTGTGCACTTCCACAAATGCCTGTTTAGGAAAATTAAACATTTCCTGATTTTCACACAATTATACAAAGCAACGTGGAGGTCAAAGTGTCCCCCAAACACATGCTGACATCTGTGTATTCTGTTCACATTTTGCTTACAGACAAGTTATCAAAGGGTTGTAACACAAGCACAGTCTATGCTATTTCACTCAAACCAGCCTTTAAACCACAAGCGACTGATTGCCATGGGAACAGCTGCAGGAATCAAATGGAGGTTAGCTCGTGTTGGGTCACCACACTCAAGAAAAAAATAAAAAATAAAAAAAAAAACAGAAAGACTTCGCCTGAAGACCTGAAAAGGACGAAACCCTACAGTTCCCCCCATTGGCCATTAACAGTGACCAAACTATAGTGGGATGCTTTCTGGCAATGTTTCCTCTAATTTGTGTTCTTGCTGAGCAAAACCCAAATCAATTGGGCGAACCCTTCAGCCACCTGTGCAGAAACATGATATTCAACATTGGGCCCAAAAGTTGGAGAGACACAGAAAATACTGGATTCAAAATCTAATTTAAAATCTCTACAAAAGAGAGAATAAATAATATTGTAATATTTAGATATTTATAAATAGTATTCTTCATATTATTATTATTATTATAAATACACACTTTTTTTATATTTTAAATGAATTATAATAATTTACCGCTTCTGCGGGCTGATATATGTGCTGCTATGAATGTGAAATCTAAGTATCAATTGGAATATGAATGGATGTTATTCATCAATTTTACTCTGAAATCTGAGAAAATAAAACACACAGCTTTTTAAATTTGTCTTCAGCAAGAATTGTTCTCCGTCTTCAGGGGGGCAACATTGGAAGCACGCAGCAATGCACTCAAGCAGCTTAGAGGGAGAACTGCACAGCGGGACTATTTGGAAAGCTTGACAGATTTGTAAAATTTATTTGAAAAAAAACATCAATTAATTCACCACTTCCTGTCTTTCGACCCCTGGGTGTCCGCTTAGTTGCCTCGGGGACGAAATGATCCCGTACATCTTTAAAACACACAATCAGCAGTAAGCTATAGCCTGTAGGTTTCTTTTGTCTTCGGTGTTCACATTTTCAGAGGGACTGCATTTTTTGTGGCTACCAAATTAGCTGCAGCACTTCACACAGAAACAGTCCGTCCAACCAGCCTTGTCGCATTTGTTGATCGTTGTGAAAATGTTACAGCTAGTGCTGAGGAGATAATTACTATCATCAAACTGTCAGACTGTCATCCTTTTCAATTTACTGCAAGGGCTCCATCAGCGGACAGCCAGTGTGTAAAAAGAGTGAAGGACCGAGGCATACGATGGGATCACATGGTGGGATGTGAGGGAATGTTTGTGTGGAACTGATACAGAGCTGACCTGTAAATCCTCCCGCCGTCTGGAGGCTCATAATTAGTGATGAAATCACATGACGCAGCTGGTTGGCAGAAGCAGTGACACTGAACTATTGCAAGTGTAGCGTTGAGGGCGTAACCCTGGACAATAGACCTGATTAGCAGCGATATAAACTAAACACAGATCATTGTTTAGCTTTACAGTCATTAGTGAGGTAATTACAGGTGGAAGAGCGGGGAAGACTAAAGGCGACTACACAATAGAGCACAGGTCACCAATTACTGGACCCGCGATTCCACCCAGACCGCAAATCATTTATCATAAATTTATATAATTATAGTGTTGTTTTTCCTCCACACAGAGAATCAGAGCTCTGACGTGGCATTTTCTCTTGCTACAGACTAGTCACCTTTGGCTTGCTTGTTCAAGGTTTGCAAGACATCATACACTGGGGGGCAAAAAAAATAAATAAATAACGGTAAAACTATTTTTTGGACTCAGAAATTACTAATAAATTGAATCAGTAATTAAAATTGTCATCAGCCGGCATGGAATATCTTTTCACTGTTATGCTGATGACACTCAACTTTACCTTAAGGTCAACTCATCCACTTCTGCCGCCCTATCATCTTCCACCATGACTGCCTGTTTGGAGGAGGTAGAGGTCTGGATGAGCCAAAATTTCCTGAAGTTAAACAGCTCAAAGACTGAAGCCATTCTAGTAGGCACCCCACACCAGATCAAGACATCTGTAATTTCATGTATTAACTTTTCTGGCAAAAATATTCCACTCTCAACATCAGTTATTAATTTGGGTGTTAAAATGGACTCTCATCTCACCTTTGAGGCTCATGTTAATCAACTGTGCAAGACTTCCTTCTTCCATCTTAGGAATATTGCTAGACTTCGTCCAATGCTCACTCTAGCAGATGCGGAAAAGCTTGTCCATGCCTTTGTTTCCTCCAGGCTGGACTACTGTAATGCGCTCCTCATTAGGATCCCTGGCAAAAGCCTACAGAAATTGCAGTACATTCAGAATAGTGCTGCTAGGATCCTGATGAGAGCGCACAAATATGATCATATCACACACATTTTAAAATCACTACATTGGCTTCCTGTTTCATTCAGGATTGTTTACAAGGTCTCTCTCCTTACTTATCAGTGCATCCATGGCGATGCCCCATCATATCTTAAGGAACTCATTACTCTACAAACTTCCAAACGTACACTCCGTTCTGCTTCAACATATCTTTTAAAAGTCCCTAGGACCAAGCTTCGTACTATGGGAGATCGGGCTTTCTGCTCAGCTGCTCCAAGTCTGTGGAATGCTCTCCCTTATCATTTACGGACTCCACAAGCTGTCGATGTTTTTAAACGTGGTCTCAAAACCTACCTTTTTAGCAAAGCTTTTGATTGAATTTTTGTATATATTTTGTAATATTTCTTCTTGTTTTAATCTGTAGCACTTTGGGATTCTGTGTGAATATAAAGTGCGTTATAAATAAAATTTATTATTATTATTATTATTAAAATGACATTGAATTTGACATGAAGTTGTTAAGTAGAAAAAAAACTAAGTAGTATATTCATGTAAAACATCCTTCAGTAATATTTTTTACAGTGTATTATTCCCTGTCAAATTAATTTGAAATGATTTGTATCGTAAAAAGATGATGAAACTGAATATTTCAACTGCATAGACAAATCAGCCTTAATTGGAAAGACTATTAATTAATTGATTTAATATACAGAATTTATTGTTTCTTATATGTGCCCTTCAAGGGAGTTAGAAATATTGTAATTATGAGTTCAGAGCACATGAATGACCAACCAAAGTCATATTTACAAGTGGGAAACTCAGAAAGTTTCAGAGCTGCGATGTTAAAAGGAGCATGTTGATTTGAAAAATGGCAAAAACACATCTATAATATGGATCATTTCATGTAATGTGTCTATAATATAGAGAGATCAGCAAGTCTGCAGTGAATAATAATTTTGCAAAGGGGTGGAACACTTCCAGTAAATTCCCAGAAAAAGTTTCCAACAATTTCCAAAATTTTCTGAAAGTATCCAAAAAAATAAAAATAAAATCCTGGAAATTTTCCAAAAGTTCTGGAAATGTATCTACATTTTCCACCTCGTTGCAACCCTAACTATAATTAATGATTTCAAGTTATTTTAATTTAACAAGCTTAGTTCTCACAATATAATTCTTTTGGTTTAAGTTACTTCCATGCCATGATTTCAAATGCCTCAGAGGTACGAGATTTTTACTTTTAAAAAATATATTTTGGCTGCAAATGTGGAAATGTGGAATTAAGGCACAATAATTGCTTATTTAATTTCATATCCAAATAACACTGAATTCCAAAAAGTGAAAATGTGAAATGTCTGGGAACCTTAACCTCATTTAAACAGTTTAAACATTTACAGAGAACCGAGTGAATCCACTGATTTTGATACTGGATTTTTGAATAATTTGAATATTAATAGTTCGTAGGCAAAGAGACAATAAAAGCATTATTTACCATAAATGTTTCCCACTGCTGCAGCTCTGAAATCAAACATGTGTCGCATCAGGTTTGACAAGACTTAAGTTTTGTTATGACATCTTATGTCAAACTTGGACCAAGTGTCATACCGAATTTGAATGATACACTGAAATAATCAGAAGAAATACAATAATGAAATGAAAATTGTTTTATCACACAAATCCATCATGTGACTTTAGATGCCTTTTTTATCTTGACAGACATGCTGTCATTATTCTGAACCCCAGGGGTCAGGCAAACGGAAGTAGTGAATTAATTAATGTCGAATAACTTCATGAATGCGTCAAGCTTTCAAAATAATCAAAAAGTCTCCTCCTGTGGTACCATGTTTCAGCTCGGCTCGTACCGGTGTCTTCAGAGAGCCAGTGATCTAAGCGCTCTCTGTTCTGTCTGCTCAAAGTCTAGAAACAGCAGGATCGCAATTATGATCCAAGGAGAGGATGAGATCATACCTAAAATCACCTGCTACATTAAGTGCCATGTACAAGTCTGTTACTTGTCTTCCTGACACACGCTCAGCTTCTCCTTTCCTCTCCACTGCATGCTGTGCAAGTGCTTCATTGTTCTGCCTGTTTAAAATGTTATGATGTTAACTTATAACGTTAATTACATTTTCATAATTAGATTTTATAACCATTTTCCTATGTAAATGGTCTCTTTGCAGGTGAAATGAGAAATAGCTTTGCTGCAAGCCGTGGGTTTGCTGTCTGGCCTATTATATTTTTTTCACTGACCCACACTTGCAGCTTCTTTTCGCAAATCTGCTTTATTTTGTGACAGGTTAACTAAACAATCCAAGCCCAAATATGCTCCACAGCCTGTTAATACCTTGTAAATAAATAAAATAAATAAATAAAATATGTAAAGCGACAGTTGCTACATACACTATACAATACTCAGTTTCTAAAACACTAAACACTGCATGTCACCCATGACATGTTCCGTTTTATTAGAATATGTTTTAACAATATCAAGTGAAAATTTACTCACCAGTGGATCCTCTGCAGTGAATGGGTGCCGTCAGAATCAGAGTCCAAACAGCTGATAAAAACATCACAATAATCCACAAGTAAGACAATATTTTAGTCCATCAATTAACATCTTGTGAAGCTAAAAGTTGTGTGTTTGTAAGTAAAAAGGTCTTGCTGGATTTGTTTATTACAAACCATTGCTGCAGGTTAAAATACGAGTTCTCTATCCATAATATTGCTTTCTCCAAAGAAAAAGTGAATCAGAAGAGGAATATGCACAAATCCAACACGGTTTAACTGAAGATTGGAGTCGTGTGGATTACTTGTGGATAACTGTGTTTTTATCAGCTGTTTGGACTCTCATTCTGATGGCACCCATTCACTGCAGAGGATCCAATGATCTATTACATGGTGGTGTTTAAACTGAGCATTATCATCACCTGTGACCTCTAATCTCTTACTATCAATAAAATAGCAAAAAGCCCAGGAAGAATCAAAAAGACTCACGATTCAACAATTATCTCCCTGCTTTCAAGTTCTAATTTTTTATTTGCCCTCTTCAGCTATCAAAGAAACTCCAACGGCCTTTGAGATGCTGTTTTAAAATTGATGTGCTTTACTACTGAAACAGCCTGTGAAGTGCATGCATAAAGGGAATGATAATCTTTGCCTAATAATAAAGAAACTGTCAGAAAATGCACCTCCTTTCCTTAAGAACGTTAAAGCATGCCATGTTTACTCTTAAGTGCTGAGTGCAAAACGATCAACAGGGAATCATTTATTCATAGTGCACTGTAGACTGTAAAGCCTCTCCTTGATAAATGGAAATACGCTGATTCCTTTTGTTACCTTTCACTTTAACCTGCTGTTTTTTTTTTTTTTTTTTTTTTTTTTTTCCTCCTTTCAGGATTATTGAATAGTACTTTTTTATATATATTTACCTTTTCACTGAGAACAGCAGGATTTCAAAATGTATCCTTGCGGTGCTTTTACTAGGGCAAAAAAACTGGCTTTACATTTAACATTCTCGGTTTTTAAAAAGTAGCAATTGTATTTATTAATTTAAGGTTATACAAGGTTATAATGGCTTCAGTCAGTAAAGCAGGTCCAGCTGAAATGCATCAAATACAAGTGTTATCCCCTCATTAAAGGCAAAATATGTCATTTCCGTCAGCAATTGAATCAAACCAAGCAGGCATGGTTTTGCAACTTATACAACATTTAGTTGTAAACCTACACACTTTACCTTTAAATATTTGAAATCACGAAAGAAAGCAGAGAAGCTGATATTAATCTATTATATACTCATAAAGAGCATGTCCTACACAAACCTATGCAAGAACATATTGTACAACAAACAATATAGCTCAATATGAGTCATATGTAGCATCATACAAAAAACAAAACAAAACATGAATTTCATATAGCCATGTTTTGACAATCAAATGATGTTCTAACCACACGTCTCAGAAACTACTACTGCTTTCCATATGTTTTGCGATGAACATTTACTTTATCAGTCATAGTACATGGCACAGGTGTATCTCTAAAAACATGGAACGTTAATATGCCATGTGTTTCCGTGTACTGTTTTGATATGATAGTGTTTTGGTCGAAAACTGTTTACCTCCTGTTGCCTACAGACTCGTTCACGAGCTTCACGTGCAGATGGTGAACTTCATGAACAGCTTCTTCATCGCTGACAGACGATGTTATATGCTTTGTTTTCAATGGATTGTAGCTTAATACCCAAGTTATCAGCACTCTTTTTGATATCTGGCCTAAAGCACCCCGCGTTTTGCTGAGATGGGAAACCGCTTCCAAACGCTTCAGTTTATGAGTGAGTTGACTGAATTATTCATTGTGTTAGAGAGCTGTTTGAATGAGTCATTGAGAGAAGAAGCTGTTCAAGTGATTCAGTACATTCAGCTGTTCAAATGGTTCAATGTGTGAGTGAGGCGTTCCAATGAATGATTCGAATGAATCGCGAACCGATTTAGTTTGTTTTGTTTAATTGTTTTGCTAACCGTTTGAACAATTTATGTTACATTGCCAACTCCAATGGTTCATTCAGGAATTCTGACTCGATAGTTGTTTTACTAATGAGTAGATCAGCCTGTCTATATTTCGCAAAAGCGTAACAGCCTTATTTACTTACTGTAATCAGAGGCTACTACTACTCAATGTCACAAGGGACATTGGCAGGCTAGAAGTGTAACTGACAGGAATCTAATTTATAGCATGAAAAGGGCAATAGGAAAGTTGTGAATAAAATCTGACGGCTTCTTGGATCATCGTCTATTCCGCTAATATGTGTGATCCTGTAATAAAATCAATATATGTTCCTTGACTGGTCACAGGGCGCCTGTGTTCCCTGAGCAAGAAGTGTGTTATCGAGCTGGGAAGTGACAAGGTTATGACCTTTTCTGCAGGGTAACACAGTCTGCCACATATATTAATGGTAATAGATGTCTTGCCTGACACTTCAAGATAAAAAATTATGTTTAGACATTGACCTGCTTCTGTCGCAGCCACGCAGTATGAAACACACTGACATATGATGGTGTTTCACCTTCCATTATCATGACTAAGTATGAGTTGAGAGAGGCAGAGTGAGCATGACCAAAATCTGTATCACAGTAAAGGTGTAAATCACAATAGGATTAGTTTTGCTGGAAATGCAACAACAACAAAAAGCTTATTAAAGAATTTTGTGTTGTATAGTATAAGTGGTAATGCTATCTTTGTGTAATTGAGTGAATTATACTATACTAATATATATATTATAATAGTTATATTATAGTTATACTTTACTAATTAAACAATCGCATATCATTATTTTCTCTTTTTATTAATTAGGAGCTTAATGATCACAAATTAAAAAGATAATTAATACTGATAAAGTTCCCTTTACTGTACATATATGGCATGGCTTTTTATGTTGAAGTCATTTGCTTATTTTAAATAAATGTCTAGAATGAACTTAAATTGCAGCAATTACTTAAGCAATTAATTTATTATGTTTATTTACATGGTCTTAAATTGTATTTAAAGTTTCTCATCTTATGTTTTCTTTGAGGAATGTAAATTTTACGGAAATCAAAGTGCTTAATTACTGCATGTTAAACATAAGAAGATCATTTTAAAATGAACAAATTAACTCATTATGGCATCACAAGACAACAAGTTACAGAATTAAGGATGAAAATAAAATCGGCCAACATGCAAACAAAACAATCATGTTAATTATTAATTATTCATACCCCAGTGCATGCTGGGAAGAACGCAAATGGGACATGTAGCGTAGGGCTTCAGTATGAACTACTGTTGTCACAGTTCCGTGGATAAACGCACAAAGAAGAAGTTTCAATGCAATCAATCTTTAATAAATCCACACAAGGGCAAACACAAGGCAGACAGGCAGGAACCACACATATGGACGTAGTAGACCGGATGATGAACTGAGAACCGAATAAAACTAATAAAGGGTAACTAATGATGATAATTGAAGACACACATGAACCAAATGACACAATCAACAGGAGACAGAAACTAGGTCAGAGAACATGAGGGATGAAATGAAAAAAAAACGACCCCGCGCCGTGGAGAAGGGAAGAGAAAGTGAAGGGATGGTGAAAAGTTGGTTACAAACAGGCTGGAAGAGGTTCAGGTGGTGGTCGGATGACCAGGAGGAGGACGAACCACTGAGTCCAAGGTGGTGATGATGGAGGAAGTATCCAGGGTGACGACAGAAGGGAATTGGAGCAGGAAGAGGAGCCAGGTGGGACCCAGGGCTGACAACTCCAGGGGGCCGACTGACGGTGGCAGAGCAGGTGGTGGTGGAGCCTGAGGCAGAGAGCCGATGAGCCAGGGCTCTGGTGACTGAGGTGGAGGCAGAGATCCGGAGGCCCGCAGCAGAGCTGGAGCGACTGAGGGCCAAGGTGGAGCTGGAGGGAGGGAGGAGCCCAACGGAGCTAGTGGGACACGGCGACAAGGCACAGCCAGAGCAGCGAAGTTCTGAGGCGATGGCAGGACAATGACCGACCAAGGCAGAGCCGGAGGGATGAGGGAGCCTGGTGGAGCTGGTCGGCCAATGAGCGATGATGGAGACAAGGGAGCTAGGAGCTGAGGTGGAGCCGCTGGATCGAAGGGCCGAGGCGGAGTCCAAGGCTCAGAGGCTGGAGGCGGAGACAAGGGATCCTCCAGCCACGACGCCGGAGGAGACTGGCAGACCCGCGGCGATCCCACCGCACAGATGGTGGGCTGAGGGTGAAAGCAGCGGTGGCAGAGCTGAAGTGGCAGGGATGATAGGAGGAAGCAAGAGAGAGAGGGAGGGTGGGTGGGTGGGAAATCCAGACAGGTAGACAGTTTTGGGTAGCTAGAAAGTTCAGATGAAGGTGGAAGCAGAACAGGCATATCTGCATAGATATCCATAACAATCAAGACCTCGGAGTCCTGCGACTGCTAACCCTCAGCGGCGGTGCAGTGGACGGGGCTTTCCTCAGCGCCCTCACGCTCCACTGTAACATCCACCATCGTGTGCGATGTAGCCAGCTCTCGCACCTGGTCGGACGGTTGACGAGGCTCTGGCTCCGGGGCAATCCCCAGCTCAGTTGCTCCTTCTTGCGATGGCTCGTGGGTTGCGATGGGCTCTGACTCTTCGTCCACAGTGGGCTTGGTCTGACGCTCCGCGGCTTGGTGCGATGGTGGGCTGGGCTCTGGGTCAGGAGTGGGGCTGGTGTCATCGTCCGCGAAGTCCACGATCAGTGGGGATATTTAGGACACCATCACCCACTCCATGAAGGCGGCCAGACTCTCTCAAGGACCGTCCCCAGACAGCTGCGCTGGTTTGGAGGTGTTCAGTCCAGATTGATAAAACAAGCTGAGGCAGCTGTCCGGGTAGTGTGTCAAGCAGTGTTAATTTCGTTGACGAATAATGGCTTCAGTCAGTAAAGCAGGTCCAGCTGAAATGCATCAAATACAAGTGTTATCCCCTCATTAAAGGCAAAATATGTCCTGGTAGTGTGTCAAGCAGTGTTAATTTCGTTGACGAATAATTTTCGTCAGTTCGTCAAC
This sequence comes from Acrossocheilus fasciatus, assembly GCA_036784905.1. Taxonomy (NCBI): domain Eukaryota; kingdom Metazoa; phylum Chordata; class Actinopteri; order Cypriniformes; family Cyprinidae; genus Acrossocheilus; species Acrossocheilus fasciatus. The sequence continues at coordinate 26,326,245 of CM071949.1, read as the reverse complement.
TACATTTTTTTTCACAGACTAAAACGAGACGATAACGGTCTAAAACTCATTTTAAATGACAAAAAATATGACAACGAATAAAAACGAGTCTAAAATGTTATGGAGGGACGATTTGGGAAGAGATTCATTCAGAGCGAATCTGCTGCGTGGCTCAGAGGTTAGATGCATACATTCGAACTGTATCATAGCCTATTGATCTATCCTGCGGGACATAAGGTAAAATACACTTGCTGCACGTCTCATAAAACGTTAAAAAATGTGGGAGAAAGAGAAGAGCAGACATATGGATAAATTTGACGACAAGAGAGAACTCAGTTCGGTCCGTTTTCTGAGCGCAGACACTGCACTGACAGAAAGCGAGCGCGCTCGAGTACTCTTTTGCATCGCATGACCTGCTAATTACACACAAAATGATGTCGAATTGTCCATTTTGATGAGTAACGTAAACAAAGTCGATTACGTCTTAAGTGAACACAAACAGTAGGGAGAACATGTATCTAGAGCTGGGAATCGATTCCATCAAGAGGAATCGACTCCTCAGTCAGAGCTTTTTTCAACAAAGTTCAACAAAGCTTATCTATGGGAGCCTCTCAAACGGAAGGCTGCATCCTACGAAGGCTGCACACATTTAAATTCACGAAAATAAACTGAAAGAAAACGAGTCGGTACTGCACCATCGTAATTTGAGGATGCAGCCTTCCGTTTGAGAAGCACCATTCGCCTCATGCTCGATAAAAGCCGTAATTACGAGAGAGATAGATTATTTTTTATATATAAAATATCTATTTCATTTTTATATTTACCCTTCGCCTCATGCTCGCTAAAAGTGATTAGAAGTCTGATTCGTTTCCACGAAAAGTTTCTTTCGGATAGTTTTAATGAACCAGTTAAAAAAAAAACAAAAAAAAAAAACGGTGGAACTGGTTTATGTTGTCCACAATTTTGAGCGCTGCACGACAGAATAGATCTTGACGTGATTGAGGATCTTATTTCCATCTAAAATTATATTTTTATTTCTATCAGTCAATGATAATTCTAAAAGAAAACGTCACGAGCATAGATCAGTGGCCGAGAGCGCATCTGATTGACAGATAAGCCACGAGCTCTATCGGTGTTATTGTTAATGTTCTGGTTATTTTGTTTCAATGTACAGGTTTGTTAATTTTATCCAAAGCATACAGTCAAAGAAAACTTCATCATTCAGCTGAACTGTGCACATTTATTTTAGACACTTCATGTCTTGTTCAATTCATGCGATAAATGCATGCTTGCTGAGCAGTGAGCTATGACTAATTTCACGGGCAAAGCAGATAAAATTACAATTTAAGAATCAATCGTAGCTATATAAATTTATTGTCATTTTTTTACAAATAAAGCTTCATATTATGAGAAGGATACTTTCTACGACCTTTATATCCTACAGTCATGGTGAGTTTAGGTTCCTTCGATCTAAAAAAAACAATAATCGAAAACAACAGATGAATCGATTCTCGGAATCGACTCCCATCGATTCCAGAACCAGGAATCGGAATCGGACTCGATTCCAAAAATTTCGGAATCTTACAGCCCTACATGTATCAGTTCATTGCGTTCTTGCATTCGGTTTTAAAGGGGTAGCAGCCTAATGTAGTTGCTATTGTCCACGTCATTGATGTTAATCAAGCAACAAAAGAAAGACACTCACAAAATCACTCACTACTCTTGACTGAATCACTTTAGTAGCTCTAAAGATTCATCTAAATTTATTTATAGAAATACATATGTCTGCTTGAAAGAATGAAGAATATGGTATTGGTAAACAAGTTGTTTTAAATAATGCATAATGAAAATTGGTATTTCATTGAAAAGAAGATCAGGTTCTTGTTCTTTATGAGAAGCGGTTTTATTTAATTTTAACATAAAGGCATGTTGCGTCACCACAGTTACAGTAAATCAGTGTCTATCAAATTTAATGTAGATTTAGTCGACTAAAATCTTATATGTAGTTGACTAAAACTAGACTAAACTAAAAACAATTCAGATGACTAAAATATGACTAAAACTAAATGGCATTTTAGTCAAAAGACTATGACTAAATTTGCTGTTAAAATTAGCACTGGTGTCAAGTTGGTGAGAAACACAAAGTCTTCGGTGTGCTCCTCGAGAGCGGTCCCCCTGCTCCAGCAGGAGGACGAGGACATCCGGATCGTTCATACACAAAAAAAAAAAAAAAAAAATCCAAAAACAAAAACGCAGGGAAAACACAGCTTTACTTTATATGGTCTGGTCTTCTGTCACGGTTCCGTGGATAAACGCACAAAGTTGAAGAAGAAGAAGAAGTAGTTTCAATGTAAACAGTCTTTAATAAATCCACACAAAGGCAAACACAAGGCAGGCAGGCAGACAGACAGACAGGAACCACACACATGGACCTAGTAGACCGGATGATGAACTGAGAACTGAATACAACTAATAAAGGGTAACTAATGATGATAATTGAAGACACGCACCTGAACCAATTGACACAATCAACAGGAGACAGAAACTAGGTCAGAGAACACGAGGGATGAGATGAAAACAAACACAAAAGTCCATAAGGTGTTACAACTGTATTATGAAAAATGCATTAATCAGACTCACCTGCTATGCTTGCTGGTTCGACTAAAATAAATTGTAGAAAATCGGCATTAGGATGAAATTTGTAAAAGCTTCAGAAAAGATTAGTAAACCCAAAAACTGCAATAATTCAATACGTTTGACTTTTTCAGCATTTCTAAGAGAGTAGGGTCATGTCAAAGTTACACCCGAGAGCAGTTTGTTCTTACAAATGTGGTTTAGAAATCCAATATTTGTAGATTATGGCATGGGAATTGAAGCTCATTCTGAGTAGATTCTGGATATGAAGCATGAAGAACAATACAAGCAAAGGAGAAAGAGAGAGAGATTGGATAACATGATTAAGTATTTTCAGAGCATGACTTTAACGTCACAAGGACAGGACATAATTTTGAACATAATTTACCTCAGATGGGGTGAAATTAAAATTCCCTTTACTTTAATACACAAGCACACGAGTGCACACATTCACACTCTATAAGCATCCATCCCTGTACAACCCAGATACACGATGACTTAAAATACCCTTGAGAAAGGGAGACAGAATGAGTGTCGGAGCGTCATGCCACAGGACAGGATGGCATACGCTGTCTGGCAAAGAGTGAAAACGGATACAAAAACGGACAGAGTTCACAGGGAAGGTCTTGGTGCCAACCTTTAATACTGAGCTATAGAGATTTTTTTTACATTTTTTTTTTTTTAATCTAAATGGATGGTTCCAGACAACAAATTTGTTAAGAGGTTTCAAATAAGAAGAAATCCTCTTTATAATGTAATCTGTGATACCGATGCACTTGGATGCTCTTGCTTGCAACCTTGAAAAACACTCGGAGAGACACACATAAGTTCAACTACTGTTGATAGTGGTTAATAAACTTGAAGTTGTTAGTTACAACTGTACTTTTTATCTTTAAAACCGACCTGTTTTCAAATATTAGCCTATATGTGACATCATGCTGCTGAAACTGTAATTAATGGTAGTTTCCTCATTTGTAAATCGTTTTAGATAAAAGTGTGTGCTAAATGATTAAATGTAAATCTGAAAAATCCTTCGTCTTTTATTGTACATAAACTTACTGTGCGTTATCTGTCCACAACATCCAAACTGTTTCCAGCGGTTGTACCTTCCTGCCGTCTAATGAGCTCTGGAGCTTACTGTAAAGATCAGCAGATTTTTACACTGTCTGACTTCCCCATGGTGAGAATCGTTAAGCAAATTACTAAGGATCTGCATATTCATAGAGTGCCCTAGATCATGCCCCGAGGCAAAGTAATACAAAAGCAACAGGTACAGAGGTTCATCGTTGACTTGCCAGCAAGATGATGTTTGATTTGGACACAGAGGGTTTCACAGCAGGCTGAGCTCATGTCCCATGAATGATGGATTGAATTATGAGCACATTTTCATTAGCTCTAGCAAAAAAAAAAAAAATTATAAATTTACAAAAAATTTCCCAAAAGGGTGGATAAAAGCACCAAACAATCTGTTTACTGTTGACTATGGTTTTCAACTTATATATATTGTCCCGAATATAAGACGATGTTTTTTTCTTGGAAATACATCTGAAAAAACGCGGTCGTCTTATATTCGGGGTCTAGACCTTGACATGTCAGTAATACACCCATAACAATAGGTGGCGCCAAAAACGCATATAACGAGTGTGCCATGAAATATGTAATGTAATGTGCAGGGGTGCACATAAGTGGTCCGCAGGTCCGCATGCGCGACCAAAGTTCTGACAGCGCATTTGCGTACAGACATGGTTGACCGCTGTTAATACACAATTACCATTTTAGATCGACAAACTGTACTGTATAAGATTTCTATTCAAACTGAAAGCATAATCTAGGCTCCCCGCTGCCATTTTCAAAGCAAAACTGTCTGTGACATTTCAATCACTGACGCAATTCCATCAGCAGCGCTAAACCCGGAAGCGCATAATATTTACTTGCCGGCAACCCGCCAAAATAAAAGCTCGCTGATTTTACGTTTGAAAATGATGAAAAAAATAAAAAATAAACATTTTAACATTTTATTTTTAAGTTTACTATAAAATAATTGCATTTGTATGTAATACTGCCTTTTTATTTTAAAATAAAATAGTATTATCACGCTTGATTATTTAGTTTATTATTTTTAGTTTGTCATTTTATATATATATATATATATATATATATATTATTATTTTTTTTTTTATTTTTTTTTTTTTTTTTCTAATTCTATAAGATGTAGACTATGTTTTAAATAGTATAATAATATAATGTGTGTGATTAATAAGCCCTCATGTGTGTGCCTTTTATACTCACCCTCCTTTCATTGATTGGCAGTGATTCAAGAAATGTCCTTCCCACTCAGCAGACACCAACGATAAGATCAAAGAGTATATTTGATAACCCATCTCATTTTCAGCAGCCTCACTGCTCCTCAGACTGTTATATCAGCATATCGCAAACACAATCAGACCTATAGTTTAACATGGGGATATTAAGGCATTGGGGGCAGGCCTAAATTGGATCTTTGGTTTCTATACTGTTAAAAATAAAGGCTCCAAAAGGTTTTTTCAGTGATGGGTTTCAGTGATGGGTTCCACAAGGAACCTTTCACTGAACAGTTTTTAATATATATATATATATATATATATATATATATATATATATATATATATATATATATATATATATATATATATATATATATTATTTATTTTATTTTATTTTTTTTTATACTGTGAAAAACATTTTAATAATACAAAGAACCTTTTTCCACTATAAAAGAACATTTTGTGCAATGGAATGTCGGTTCTTCATGGAACTTTACGAGTGTACAAAAACCTGGAACATGTTCAAGCAGTGATTTTTTTTTCTTTTCCAAGTGGTGTTTATTTAAGAAAGCTGTGTTTATTACAGGACTCAACTGTAATAGCTCATGTTTAGCCCTAAAGTTTTTTTTGTTTTTTGTTTTTTACAACAAATACAAGTCTATACAAGTTCCTCTTGGGACTACAACGTCCATGTCCTCGTGAGGAGCAAATAATTATGAAAATCCTTGTGTCTTCAAAAAAATAAGAAATTCATATTCGATTTGAAATCATGATAAATAGATAAATACATAACAAAACGTTACAACCCGTCTCAACAGCCTCACAAATAAATAAATAGAATCATAAATAACATTCAAAAAATATCTTTGGCCAAATGAGGCCCATGTAGACATTTTCTCCTCAAAACTCTTTCCACCGAAGCTCGAAATCCAGGTCACGGTCAACTTCGGTTAGCGACGCCTTTCATCCTTAAGAAGGGTGACGAAACAAAGCTAAACCATAAAAAGAAGAATAACAAACCAACTCCATTGAGGCACTTTTTAAGGATGTCAGAAAAATTTTGCATCTTCTATGTGGTTCTTTTTTTTTTTTTGTGAAAAGCAAAGCTGAATAAATATGACCGAAAACCTCCAACATTCATTTACAGATAATCCAAAGGCTGCATTTTATCCTGGCTTCCTTTATCCTCTCTTGTTTTGAGCGTGAAATCAAGGCAAACTAAAAGAAAAAAGGTGAAAAAGAACAACTATAAAATAATGTAACGAAATCTGGTAAGAGAAAATAAAATGTCAAAGCTAAATACATATCTGTTTATTTTAAACCCAGTGTAGAAAACTGAAATGAAAAAACAAAACAAAACAAAAAAACAAAAAAAAAACATCAGTGTTTGTTTTCAGTGGTGGTGCTGGATGTTATGTCTGATTGGCTCTCTGCTCGTTCTCCGAATATCCCTGCGAGGGTTTTGAAGCGAGGCCCCCACTCGTTGAGGTAATCGTAGTCCTCCTCCGTTTCGCCCTTTACAGACTCTATAGAGCTTAAACTCTCGGCCACCGAGCCCTCGCCCTCGTAGGCGTACGTGGCCAGCGAGTCGTATGGCGGGGCGGAAGTGTCACCATCGTGTTCTTGCAGTCGCTGACTGATGAAGTTGCTGATGTCAGCGCTGTTCTGCGAGCCTATTGGCCGCCGTGGACACAAACCCAGCTCTGGCTTAACGTCTCGGCGAAACAGGTTTTCCTTGATGACTTTGGGGTTGCGAAGGGTGCCCATGTCAAAGGCGTGCGTGTCCTCCTCGCCCCCTCCTTCGTCATCGTAATGGATGACATTGTCACGGATGTCCTCTTTGGATGTCATGAGAGTCTCTTTCTTCTTCTGCCGCCTAACCCCAACGTAGAGAACCACGATCACTGCAGTAAACAAACAAGCAGAACAGAAAGGAAAGATTAGCATCTTTTTATAACTCTCACACACATTAAATAAGCAGCCGTGCTTTTCAAGCTGGTCAAAACAATGTGACAGGAAAAAAAAAAACAGGCAATTAGTTTGTTACAATTAGAAGGCGGGTCTTCTGTTCCTATGGACTCTGTATTGAACATTGTGATTTCTTCCATTCATTTTTCTACAAGTGACTCAAATCGTCCTTGTTATGCTGTCTGTACAATCAGGGAGTGAGGCAGGCAGAAAGACGGCAGAGGCCAGTGGAAACACTCTTCTCGTTCAATCAAGGAGACAACCCCCTCATTTGTCAGAGTTTTCCATGATTGGCAAACAGCTCCTGACTGCAGTCATCATTTAGAGACAGAATGAAAGCTGCAGCAGTAATGTGTACCCTCCATCTGATGGACTCTCTCACCCATCATGTGACTATTTCACTCTCGTGTTTTTCTTTTTTTATTGACTGGCCACTGAAGATCCACAGCTATAGATAGATAGATAGATTATTTGTGTATGATGTGGGTTTTTTGATAGTTTATAGATGGAATGAGAACGATAGACAGAACAAGAGATTTATAGAATTATAGAACAATAGAATGATAGAATGATAGAACGAAAGATAGAACAATATATAGAACGATAGATGGAACGATAGATAGATAGATAGATAGATAGATAGATAGATAGATAGATAGATAGATAGATAAGATACAGAATGATAGAAAGAGAAAGAAAGAAAATTATAGAAATTATAAACAAGATAATTATAGAATTATAGAACAATAGAATGATAGAACATTAGATAGAATGATAGAACGAAAGAATGATATATAGAATAATATAATGGTAGAAAGAACGATAGAGTGACAGAACAATAGATAGATAGACAGACAGACATAGATAGATAGAACGATAGATAGATAGATAGATAGATAGATAGATAGATAGATAGATAGATAGATAGATAGATAGATAGATAGATAGATAGATAGGATACAGAACAATAGAAAGAGAAAGAAAATTATAGAAATTATAAACAAGATAATTATAGAATTATAGAACAATAGAATGATAGAACGTTAGATAGAATGATAGAACGAAAGATAATGATATATAGAATGATAGAGCGACAGAATGATAGATAGACAGACAGACAGACAGACAGACAGACAGACAGACAGACAGACAGATAGATAGATAGATAGATAGATAGATAGATAGATAGATAGATAGATAGATAGATAGATAGATAGATAGATAGATAGATAGATAGATGGGTGTATGATGTGGGTTTTTTATGATTATTATAGTATTACACAAGAGTTGTTGCCTATGCATATATCTTCCTAATTGGCAACTCCAAGCTCCATTTCAGTTAGTATGCAACCTTAGAAGGCAGCAGCTAACTAGGTTTTGGAACGAAGCCATGATCAACACATACTGTGTCTCACACCGTGCTGTAATGCAGATGCAGGGTGTTTGTTATAGATTCAGGAGGTTCTCAAGTCCATAGGCTTACACCTGTATGTGTTTATTAGTATGCAGCAAATTAGAGGAAACTGCTAAACGACAAACAGTAAGGTTGTTTATATATGCTCCAACAGTCTAGACGAGTGTCTGTGAGACGAAAGCGCCCCCAAGTGACAGACATCTGCACTGCGGCTCTCAACCCTTCAAACCTGTCAGACGTGTAGTCTATTTTGTGAGTCCATGTTTGTGATTTGACTGGCATACGCAGAAGATGGGTTTGAGATTAATAAGCCCTCATCCTCGGGACGCTGATCTCTCACTCTGTCTGCCATGACTGCATCCGTGGAGCGGGAAATGGGTCAGTCTGACAAATGGAGCACCGATAATGGCTAATCTCCAGCGCGACAATGTGTTCTCTTTCTGTGCTGTCTGTGATCCTGGCTGGCACCTTTAGCAAGGACGCAGTGATGCTGTGAGAGGTGCTAGCCGGTATCTCACAGGAATGGGAGCTGAGAGATAGGGTCAGTCTTCAGAGCACTGCAGAAGTCTCTCAAATACAAGCTGTCACGTTACAGATGAAGAGGGATTGACTGTTTTTCACAGGGGTGTGTGAAGACTAGTTTAGTGAGGATGTCAAACAGACATCAAAATCACACGACTGAAGTTCATTCTACAACTGGAAGCGTATAGGAATGAACTTTGAATAAACATTAAAAAAAAAAGATATCTGAATAATGGTGGTAACCAACAGTTTCCTTTCCTAATGATTTCCAATGTATGGACAAAAAATGCAACCAAAACTAACTGGTTATTGATATTCTTTAGAATGTCTTCATTTGTTTACTGCAGAAAAAAAAAATGCATACAGGTTTGGAACTATATGAGGGTAAGTAAATGATGACAGAACTGAAATTTGTGTGTGTGAACTATCCCTGTAAATCTGTTTCCAGTATGGAATATATAAGGTAATTATGACTATTTCTCTCACAATTTGGACTTTTGGTTTTTCACAATTCAGAAAAAAAACAAACAAAAAAAAAACAGAATTGTGAGATTAAACTCACATTTCTGACTTGTTTCTTTGAATAAAAATAGATTTAAATTCACGCTTCGCAATATTTATTTTTTATGTATTAATTTTTTCCGCCACGGAAAATGATGTTTTATCTCACAGTTCTGACTCCTTTTTTTCTCAAAATCACAAGTATAAACATTTCTGAGTATGTAAATGTATATATATATATGAATTGGAAACAAGCTTCCCTACTTTTAAGAGAGATTTGTAATATCAGCTGAAAACTAAAGTCATTTTTGTGGTACAGCAATTTAGGTAGATATATACTGCAATTAGAATTGCAAGTTTGAAGACAATTTTTTTTAATATATATAAAGAACTGAAATAGTGCTTGTGAATTATGCCATACATTAGGGACATAAATAAGACACAAATAAGAGTTTATTTTAATTCTAAATTGATTTTAACATGGCCATTGTCAAAAATAACTCATCAGCTTTGCTAAAGGTGAATCATTTTCTTCCGAAATATCTCCTTCTGTAATGCATTTCTGTTTTCTTTCAACCATAATGGCTTCTGCAGGAAGGCCTAAATTGTATTTGAGGTCTCAGTCTGACCCTTTTCCTTTTGTGATTCAACTTAATTTGCTCTTCTTTGAAAAAAGGAGCCAGCCTACTGATCACTCTTCACTCTTGCAATGCTGAGGGATAAACAAAGTAAATTAACTGAAATTTGACGGAGGAAGTGGACAAAATGCTAACCTGAAACAGCAGCAAAGGTATGGCAATGAAAATAGTAACATCTAAACAAATCAAAATGTTAGAGCTCATTAACATCATCAAATGGGTATAACTTGAGTGAATAAGATGACAAAATATTATTTGAGAAATAAGAAAAGCATGATTATTACAATAAGAACAGATGTAAGCAGAAGTTTCATCAATGCAAGAAATACATGTGGATAATTAAGTTAAATCATACTTTAGGATAGTATTTATTATTTATTAATTTTAAATATAATATAATATAATTAATATAATATAATGTTCAAAGTTTAAGGTCAGGAAGAATTTATTTATTTATTATAACTTTTATTCAGCAAGTACAAAAGATTTTTATTTCAAATAAATGTTCTTTTTAACAAAGTATCATCCTGAAAAAAAGCACTGTTTCTACAAAAATATTAAGCAGCACAACTGTTTTCAGTATTGATAATAATAAGAAATGTTTCTTGAGTTTTTAAATAGTTATAATATTTTTCAATATTACTGTTTTTACTGATTTTTTTTTAGCAAATTAATTCAGCACTAGTGAGCAAAAGAGACTTCTTTCAAAAATACTTATTAAACATATTTTATTCCAAACTTTTGACCAGAAGTATATGAAAAATATTGAATTATACACCTATATATAAAAAAATGGTAACACTTTAGAATAGGGAACACTTATTCACTATTAACTACGACTTTTCCCTCAATAAGTTCCTAATTTGCTGTTTATTAATAGTTAGTAAGGTAGTTGTTAAGTTTAGGTATTGGGTAGGATTAGGGATGTAGAATAAGGTCATGTAGAATAAGGCATTAATATGTGCTTAATTACTACTAATAAATGGCTAATATTCTAGTAATATGCATGCTAATAAGCAACTAGTTAAGAGACCCTAAAATAAAGTGTTACCAAAAAAATAATAATAATACATATACGGTAGATGACCTCTGGGCTTTGACAAAGAACAAAGCTTTGACCTTCATCCGCTTTCTGCTCTGGTTCACATATGATCTGCATCAAAAAAAAAAAAAAATAAATAATAATAATAATGTATGCTTTCATCTAAATTGTCAATCTGGTGGACATGCACATCATTTAAGTTTGAGACATAAAAGCTGCAGTGTACTGCATGCTGAGATCTGTGTCTGAGGTTCATTTGAGGACAGCCGAGTGCTAACCTCATTTTGTTGAGCATGCTCTTACTTAATGACCAGCCAGCCCACACAAATTACCATGGAAACGAGGCCATAAAAGTCTCCACTTCATTCCTCACCCCTCCACCTCAATCTCCTACACATCCCGTATGCAAATGAGCCAGGTTTATAACTCCAGAGATTTCCCCCGTCTAGACCTCAGGGGTTAAGTTAACATGGAGAGTAATTCAGCCTGCGATCTGATGTTAATGACACTTTTACTATGACACTGATGGGCGAAGACTCGTTTAAACCTATGCTTATTTGCTTTATCCAGCTATCCTCCTCCTTACCTGTCTAGAACGCCCAATAAACAGGCACTTAATTAACAAGTGTGTTTTAATTAAACCACCCCAGAGAGTTTCAGAGCGGCCTATGTATCTTTCATCTAAAAAAAGCATGAGTCCATGCAGTCTAAGAACAGCCTAAAGCTAGCAGAAACAAATTATTCATGAAATCAAAACTGAAATGTATATGTTATAAATGCACACATCTACCATGGATTAAAAAAAAAACAAAAAAACTTTTTTTCCCCCTCACAAATCTCACAAAAATTCTCTCAGAAACGAAAACAGCAAGATATAAACTCATAATTCTGATTTTCTTTCTCAAAAGATAAAAGTCTCTTTTTTTTTTTTTAGTTGTGGAACAAAACAAACAAACAACTCAGAACTCCACGAAATTCATAATTGCAAGATATAAACTCAGACCAATTCAGACCAAAAAAGAATCAGAATTGCAAGATGTAATTCCAATTCAGATGTACTTTTATACTTTGTTTTTTCCCCCCGTGGTGGAAAACAAGCTTCCATTCTTTACTTTTTACCTGAAGAACAAAATCCACTTATTTTTCAAAACTTTCCCTCAAACCAAAATGACTCATTCTTGCACTTTTCATTATCCAATCAATTTATTTTTTCCTCCCTTTATTATACGCTTTCACTTTAAAATACGTCATGTTATAGAAATAAAAATCAATTGCGAATGTGTTTCATGACTAAGTTCAAGATAGGTCTGTAATTTCAGAACTATTATAAATCACAAAATAATAATGTTTGGAATTGCGTACTACAGTACTTCTGTTAGTATGTATGCTGTGCACAGTATGCAGATTTACTTTGTACAGAATACCCAGATGGCACAACATGTGTCAAAATAAGCGTGATATAACACAGCACACTGTACAGAATGTACAGAACACTGTATCCCATAATGCAATGCACTTTCGAGATGGAAAAACTGAAAGAAATCACATACTGTGAAATGTTCTTTGCACCAAATTGGATTCAAATTGCAATCAATCGATCAAAAATAAAATTAATATAGTAGACTGTGTACTTTATTTAGTATTTAGTGTTCCATTCCAAAAGTATCCATTTAATAAAATGTTTGTTGGGTAATGTGATTCAGAAGCAGTATGCATTGTCACTCCAAACAGAGTTGGGATTACATCTGGTATATGGAGTCTGGACAGGGATCTCTTTCTCTCTCTCTCTCTCTGTCTAATCCTCTGATGGATGAATGTTTGCTTACCCAGCAGTATGACGATGCACACCAGAATAGCGATCAGGGCTCCAGTACTGAGGCCCACAGGGAGGAAAATGGCTTCAGCGCTGCACGTTAATAAAGATCCATCGGTGTCACAGCCGCACACACGGATGGTGAGGGTGCTGGTGCTGCTCAAAGTCTGGAGGCCACCGTCTTCAATCACCACCGGAAGATGGTAGATTTCCTGAGAGCGCCGTTTGAAGCCGCCACGCAGAGTCACCACACCGGCGGTGTTATCTGAGTAAAGAAATTTAACTTATTTAATTTAACTTTTTGATATATTTAAATATGTTTTAAATAATTTGTTATATTCCAATTGAAATCTGATTATATTTAAATATATTAAGTAACAAAGGAAGCATTATGTTGTTATATTATGTTACATTATATTATTTAAAATCATATATTATTTTATATTATTTTACACATATTACTTTACTTTTTATCATGCGTCATGTCTAAATAATGCACCAAAACACACACGCACACACACATACAAACACACATTTTGCGATATTTTACCATAACTTTAAATATATTATAATATAATCAAATTAACAATAATATATCAACTTATGCATACAATCTATCTATCTATCTATCTATCTATCTATCTATCTATCTATCTATCTATCTATCTATCTATCTATCTATCTATCTATCTATCTATCTATCTATCTATCTAAGATTATTATATCATATTATAATAATATTATATTTTATTAATATTTATATATTTTTTAAAAAATGATTGAAAAATTATATTTATTAAAAGTTTGATTAGGCATTACAAGCAACAAGCATTTTCCGTTTAAAATATTACTTTAACCACACGTTTTCATTTTTATTAATCTTTATGTCTAAATAATACCCCAAAATTGCCATTCGAATTTGCTTACAAACTAGCACAGTGCTATTGATTGTTTGGTGACAGCCCAAGAGCTCCACAGGAATGGTTCTTGTATCATTATAAGGTAGCGTTATTGATTTAGAGTAACCGCTGCATCCTTCATCGCAAATGATATTGTGCATCACAAGGAGATCTTGTGTGATTTTTCATAGTGAACAAACTATCCAGTGTTTAGTGTACTCTGCAGTCTAGTTCAACAGGGACATACAGCTAAGAGCCGATTCCCCCTCAGGGCTCCAAATAATATGCTTTTTCTCTGTGCGGAGAGTGTCTGAGCCTGAACATTCATCTGAAATGATTTCAGGAGGTGCTTTCACATCATACCTTCTGACCTACTGTAACATTACTTTCCTCTTCTGGTCAACTGAGATTTATAACTTCCTGATGGCTACTCCATCGCTCTTACTTTTTTCACGTTTTCATGTAATGATGCGATACTGAAATAAGTTAAAAATACACAAGATGCACAAAATGGTAGATTTTTAATACCTTTCAATATTGAATTGTATAAAAGTATATCTTATAGCAACATCATTGTGCAGTCATCTTGTGAAAAGCACAGCTACAATATCTAAAAATGTGAATCTCCATGCAAAAACAGCTTTGGTTTTCATAAGAGCTTGTTCTAAATCCCCCAGGCTTCAGCCATAAAAAGGTAAATGGCAAGAAACAATGTAACTGTTCATGTTTTGTAAAATTAGTGTGATAGCTGGTGTGTTAATGTTCAGAGAAATGACATGTTGTCAAAAGACTTTGTCGGCGTCAAGGCTGCTGCAGGTTGCTGGTTGTGAACTCTGATTAGCCCACCTGACCCTGTCGCTGTGACTTTATGCTTGCTACATTTTCTCGACAGGTGAGCATTTTCAAGAAAATCTTGCATGTTACAGGTAGCCTGTTTCTCCACTTTTTCCTGAACTGCCCTCAGCAGAAACTGTCACCTTGTCCCAGCAAATCACATCTTAAGCGAGCATTCGTGCCTGAAGTGAGGACAAGGCTTTCCATAAAGCCAAAACAGTGGATGTATACAGTATGTGCTGTAGAGGCAGAACAGCTGTGATGGAAAATAATAAACAACTACGTAAAACACAGTTCCATGACTTTTACATAAATTAAATCATTTTTAATCAAATGATTGCATGCACAAATAGCAATATATATGTAGTATATTTACACAACTGTTCAAAAGTTTTTTTTTTTTTTTTTTTTTTCGTATAAATTAATATAAGAATTAATATAATAATATTATTACATTGATTAAAACAAGTTATAGTAAAGACTTGCATTGCAAAATATTTCTGTTTTAAATAAATGCTGCTATTTATAATGTATTCATCTAAGAGATATATATATATATATATATATATATATATATATATATATATATATATAAAAGAATAAAAAAAATCTAATGTAATAATTTCACATACAGTATACTTTTACACACAGTAAAAATAGTAATATTGTGAAATATTATTACATTATTAGAAATAAATTTTCAATTAACAAATTAAAGTATATATAAATAAATTTGTTAATTTCAGTTTTATTTCTTTAGTGCTTTAGTACAATAAACATTAAACCGCTTCATAGAGATAAATAAAGAACAACAAAAATCTGAATCAATTATGGAAACTCAACCATGGAGACAATTCATTAAATTATTTGTTATACACATATGCAATTATTATTATTATTATTATTGGCTATATATTCTCTCCCCCTCTAAATACATCACTTGACTAAGAAATAACGGACAGACTCACTTCCAAAGTCTCTGACGGTGAAGTTTTTGGTCTTCACTCCCTCTTGAGGGGATTTGAAGGAAAATCTTTGTCCGGCTTGAGGAAGATCCTGGTCTCTTGCACTGATGACCTGAATCACCTAGATGACACAAAGTTAATCGAAAGATTATTGATCAGGGTTTGAGAAATTTAACATAATCAGTCTCTGATGGTATATTTGATCATTGCTGGACACCCAGAATGTGGTTAAAAATGTAAAACTGCATAAATGTAGTCTTTTCACAGATAATTGCTTGTTTAAATATGTTATGGTGAACATTAATGTTTATGAAATATTGTTATTAGTGCACACTGGCATATAATCTGTTATGCTGAAAAAGTATGCATTATTAATTGAAACTATTCACATCTTCAGTTCTTTATGGACAAACTAAATAAACATTAGTATAGAAAACTCATTAGAGTCAGCGTTGCTCTTAATTAATGGAGATATACAGCCATATAATATATTCCATAGAAGAAAAACAATCCACGTTACAGTGCTTTATGTATATGAAACAATTACACTCGCAACATTAAATGAAGCATGAGTTAGAAACTAGTCACAAGTGCATGAAGAGAAGTGGCAGTCGGCAGCATGTGCTCAATAATGTTTAATCAAGTGCTCCTGTGGTTTCTCTTCCAATTAGTCTGCTTTCACATCCAGCGATCATGATACACTGTTCACGAACAGTACAAGCAGATCAATCTTCCGTAGCTAACAGACGTCTGTACCGCCCACCCTCCCGCTGGCGTCACCTGTTGTAGGGCTGTCACCAGTGCCACAGGTGCATGCTGGGTAGGACCATTAGTGCAGCACTAATGCATCACTTACCCACCAGGCTCTTCCTGTCCAATGTATCAGTCAAACCACACAGTTCTGGCCGGATGCATCATACTCATTCAAACTAAGAAAATGTAATAGAACTCCGACTTTATATTAAGTGGCCTTAACTTACCTTTAAATTAATAATTTGGTACAATGCACTTATTGTGTACATACATGTTTTTACATTGTACGTATACCTATGTAATTACATCTGTAATTAAGTTATGTAATTACATTCATAATTACACTGTTGACCCATCCCTTACACCTTAACCCACCCTTAAACCTCCCCATACCACCAAACCTGTCCCTAACCTTACCCGTATCCCACCTCAATACCAGCAAAAATGTTTTGCAATACAATATGACCACAATAAGTACATTGTAATTATTTTTTGATGCAAGTACATAGTAGTTAAGGCCAGCTAATATAAAGTGTGACCAATAAATAAATACACATCACATAAGTATTTTTTCCTTCCAAGTACCTAGTAAAACAGGACAGTGAAAAAATATAATAAAAATAATAAAACCATCCTAACAACACCCTAGAAACCACTCTGAACACCTTAGCCACAGCATAAGTACCCCCCCTCCCCTCCCCTCCCCTCCCCCTCCCCCCTTCTTGGCAACAAGTGAAGCAGGGCTGTAAAAATAGTAAAATAACATTTTAAATAATAAAAACACCATAGCAACCACCTAGCAACGCCCTAGATACCACTCCAAACACCCCAGCAATGGCATAAGTGTTTTGTTTTGTTTTTTGTTTTTCCCTTCTTGGCAACTAGTGAAGCAGGACTGTGAAAATAAAATAAAATAAAATAAAATAAAATAAAATAAAATAAAATAAAATAAAATAAAATAAAATAAAATAAAATAAAATAAAATAAAATAAAATAAAATAAAATAAAATAAAATAAAATAAAATAAAATAAAATAAAATAAAATAAAATAATAAAATAAAATAAAATAAAATAAAATAAAAAAATTGCAACCACCTAGCAACACCCTACACAGCAAAACCCCCAGTGTTAATTTAACACTCTGAGAGTGGACTCACTGGACTCATATAAACACTGAAGCGGTGGTAAAAGTAACTCTGAAGCAGTGTTAAAGTGAATGAGATAATTAGGTGATTAACTGAGTGATGATTGACCATTATTGAAGACACCTGATGTTAACAAGCAGAATCGCCAAAGGAGAAAATCTAAATTTGTATGTCACCATTATAGTGGTCTGTGTTTGCATTAGTTAGGATCTTGACCCTTAAATTTTTAACATTAGATTTTGTTTGTTATAATTGAATTATAACAGCCAGACAAACCAGAGGAAAGATGATCATGTGGTGTTGATTATGTTTTGAACTAGTCATCATGTAGTGACCTGAATATCTGAGTTAGGTTTTCTTTAATGACTACATCAACAAGGTGAAAAATACAAGATCTGGCATTTTTGGCATAATCACACAGATGTTTTCAGAAGTTACTCCTACATAAAATAAATTGTAAAAAAAATCTTTAATTTAGACACACAGACATCAAGAATCAGTGTGAGAATCACAACAATGGTGACCATCAAAAAAGCATGTTGTAGCCAATAAAAATTCATCATTGGCTTCCATCATGCATTGCGGCATGAATAAATTATGAGCTGAATTGTCTTTGTAACTTCTTTTATTCTTACTATTTTCTTTTATTTTTGCTGTTTTTATGTGACTCTTTAGTAGCTTGTTTTGTGATGTTCAGAGTTGATCTGTTTATCTGAATATGCTGTTTGTCACCGTAGTTGAGATTCATACGCTGATTCTTGATGTCTGTGTCTGCCTAAAACAAATACTTTTTTTTTTTTTTTTTTTTTATCAGAACAGCTTGCAAGAAACCACTACAAAATGTATAGAAAATACAGTATCATTCACTGTGGAATCACAGAGCTGTTGTAACCAATAAAGCTAATATAACTCAGAGATCAGACTCTAAACAAGTTCAATGACTCAAGTCAAACAATGATTATGTTAAAACCCTCAGAGTGTTAAATTAACACTGGGGATTTTGCTGTGTAGATACCACTTCAAACACATTGGCAACCACATAACAACATCCTGGCAACCACTGAACTTCATTCAACCATTCATTGTGGTGGTGAGCTTTAAATGCACAACAATTGTCACTTTTGTTTTCACATAATATACAAAGAAATGCAATAGGAGAAAATATTGTATAAAATATCTTGCAGCATGTTTTTAAAAAGCTTTTCCTGTTTACTTAGGTTCAGTGGTTCAGTGTAAGTGGGCAAGATACAGTAGATTAGGAAATGCTCTGGCACACACACACACACACACACACACACACACACACACACACGCACACGCACGCACACGCACACACACAGTACCTGGCTAAAGGAGGGATATAGTGCACTTTCAAGATTTAATGAGAGTGTCAGACTCTGGAGTCTGTCATACATCATCTTAAATGGCTCATTAGACCAGAATTGGTTTTGGAAATGCAAACATACACACATGCACACACGACCATTTATATTCACTCACCTGCCCGACTTTGGCGCTCTCACACACGAAGGTCTCGTAAGGCATGGCCAGCTCTGGTGGAAACTCATTAATGTCCAGCACATGAACTGTGACGGCCACTCTGCTGGTCAGCACTGGGTTATCTACACAAACCACACAAACATAAGATATCATGACCGACAACACACTGTATGTCATGAGTAATGCAAAACACACATTACAAGTTTACACTTGCTCTTCAGTTATGGAAACTTTTCAGTCCCTTAGGATGATTTTAAAGATTTTTAAACCAATTATTCTATTTTAAAGTATATATAAACTGTTAAAGGATTTTTAAAAGAAAAGACAAAGCAATAAGTTCTATTATTTTCTATTTTTTTTTTTTAATCTATAACACCAGGCATTTAACAGTTTTCATTTCCAGAACATATTATCATCACCCACAACACCCACAATAAGCATCACAATATTAACATCATCATGTATTATACCCAAAATTATATACAGTACTTATAAAGTAATTATTTATAAAATAATGTGTTTTAAATATTTGAAATAATGTTTTAAATTACATTTTTTAATTATTATTTTTTTTTTTTCAATTAAAATTTCCCCCTCTTTTTTTTTTTTTTTAATTCAGCAAGGAAGTGATTAGAATAGAAACACCCATATACATTTTTAAATGTTTCAGTTTGGTATGATTTAAGAACTGCTTCGGTGGCATTGAATTGGCCCTGTCACATTAATAACTCCACAATTCTTTACTAAAACCACATCAGCTTTCTACTGAGGAACCAAAAGAACATAAAAAAGAGAGTAGTATACTAATGTTCTAAACCACTAATATACTATACTGCCATCATGTGGTTTTACACTGAAAACTTTAAAGGGAATTTTAATATTATTCATAGGCTGCCAATAAATAGCTATTCTATTCTATTCTATTCTATTCTATTCTATTCTATTCTATTCTATTCTATTCTATTCTATTCTATTCTATTCCTAAAACTACATAAAAAGGTTTTCAACATTTTTTAGTGGGTAAGAAAATAAGCTAACAATCTGTCTAAAAATAAGAAGTGTCAAGCTGACACACAAGGTCAGCGGTGTCCTCTCTGGCATAGCTGTTGATTTTCCAACACGTCTTGCTGATATTGTTTGAATTCTGCTTGAGCGTGCAGTGTGGAGGTGAACATCAGTGTGGAATAAACTTTTATAGATCAGATCCGTGAGATGGGCTCAGCATGTCTGAGGAGAAGGTGAGAAGGCTTAGAACGAGGGATCTGAACTCATCCCTCCCAGGGGTCCCGTATAAAGCCAAGACCTGCGGGCGACCTTGATGAAGATGAGCAATCTTCCTGGAGAGAAAGTGTGTGTGTGCATGTGTGTGTGGCTGTTTGTTACTTTAGCTTCAGGGGCTCCAGGGCGTCTGATGTCCAGTTAAAAAAAACAACAACAACAAAAAAAAACAATTACTGTTGCTACAATTTATCTGAGATCTGACACATCATCATTCTCCAGGTCCTGTGCTTCTGCCCCAAATGTCCTGCAGCAAATTACTTTCTGTGTAGCCACTGTTGGAGTTTTAAAAGAAGTTCTGGCTAACTAAAAGTTAAATGCAACTGATTTCCGATTTTCAAACCAAGTCCAGTATTTAAACCAACATATTGAACGTTGCGAATATGCTCAGATGACCAAAGTACGGAATATACAGTATGGTAACATTTATCATTTTCTAATTACATACATTTGTTGCATTTCAGTATGTCTTGACAATAATTGTAACAACATATGAGACAAAGATGAACCTTTATCTAAGTGACGGCAAAGCAAAAATGGAACTGCAAATTATCTTAAGCATACAACCTCATCTGTAAAGCATGATGCATGGCTGTCTCTGGAACAGCCCCTTTCAACTTTAATGATGACTCAATGTATGATGACAGAAGGAGAAAGAATTTGGAATGGTACAGAACCATCTTGGCTACCAATATTCAAGAAAACGCCACCAGATTCATTGGGAAGTGCTTCATATATTGCATCAGGACAATGACCCAAAACACCCTGGCAGTTCAGTCAAGGAGTTTATCAGGGCAAATAATTGGAAAGTCTTAGATTGCCCAAGTCAATCTCCAGATTTAAATTTGATTGAACATGAATTTCACCAGCTGAAGAGCAGACTAAAGGCAGAAACTCCCCAAAACAAGCAACAGCTTTGGCTGCATTAAAGGCTGGGAAAAGTATTTGAAAGGATGACACCAAGAGTCTGGTGATGTCTATGGGTCACAGACTCACTGCTGTGATAGTGCGAGAGGCATCTGCAACTAAATAATAGCTTTTAATCTTTTACATCTGCCTTAAGTTTAGCTGTCCCGATACTTATGTTCACATCAAATAATAGGATGAACTCTAAAAGTGCTGTTCTTTTTATTTGGTAAAACATGTATGTGTTGAAACGGCTAATAATAAAATGTGACATTCTGTAGTTTTGTTTCATATTCATCTTAATCATATTTGCAAATGTCTTGACTCCTCAGCCAACAGAGCAGTCTTTACTGTTCCAATACTTATGGAGGGCACTATATATATATATATATATATATATATATATATATATATATATATATATATTACACACACACACACACACACACACACACACATATATATTAGTGCTGTCAAACGATTAATCGTGATTAATCACATCCAAAATAAAAGTTTTTGTTCACATAATATATGTATGTACTGTATATATTTATTATGTATATATAAATGCACACAAATGCATGTATATATTCAAGAAAAATATCTTACGTTTATATATTAAATATATTTATATATGATATAATTTAAATGAATATGAATATATACACATAAATACATGTAACTATTTTCAAAATATATGCTGTATGTGTGTGTGTCTTTATATATACATAATAAATATACACGGTACACACGGTACATTATGTAAACAAAAACTTTTATTTTGGATGTGATTAATTGCAACTAAAATTTTAAATAATTAAAATAAATATACAAATGAAAATACACACACACACACACACACACACACAAAATAAATTAGTTATATATATATATATATATATATATATATATATATATATATATATATATATATAATGTTTTTTTTTTTTTGTGTATTTTAATTTGGGCACAATATATATATATATATATATATATATATATATATATATATATATATATATATATATATATATATATATATATATATATATATATATATATATATATATATATATAATATTTTTTTATGTTATATACAATATATCTAAAATAATTTTAACAATATATTATATATTTTCTTAACAATTCAGGGTGTGACCCTCAACTACCTTTGACCTGCAACCATAATTTGATATGACCAGCATCTTTTAAATGTTCTTTAAACTAAACTATAATAATATATAGTTAATATATATATATATACTATAAAAATATTTATAAATAAGATTAAAACAAGATTATTAAAATAAATTTAGATTAAAATTTTGAGTTTTAATTTAAACGTTCAACATTCTGATGAAAGTGATGAAGTTACTCAAGGAAATCTACAGATATATTCTACTGAAGTGGACCACCTAATAAGTGGATAAACAACCTCAAAATACATTTAAAAAGAATAGCAGTGATTATATTTATATTTTAATGCATCAGGGTTAATATGAAATTATAAACTGCTGCAGAATGCTAATGATCATTTTTCTAATATTTTGCAATACATATAAAAAAAAAATCTAGTGACTTTTGTTTTTTATTTTATTATTATTATTATTATTTTTTTTTATTAAAACAGTTTTTAAGTCAACTATGGCTTCAACTTAATGACTAAAATGACGGATTTTGCCACTAGATGGCGCTGTTGTATAAGGGAGAAATTGTCCATTTTGCTGTAGGCTAGATCTTATGACAGAATAACAGTAAATGTGTCTTTGTGATGTTTTTGTTTGTGCTTTGATGGTTATTGTTGTCCTGGCTTCAAACAAGTGAAAATGCTCTAATCACATATTTAAAGGGTGCGTCTTTTTAGATAAAAACTTGTTCTTCTTGTAGGTTTGACTGACAACAGTCAGTAGGTTTGTGTACAACAGTCTATATATGTGGACAGCAGTGGCATGCACAGATTTCCGTAGGGTGTAGACCCGGCCGGGGGGGGGGGGGGGGGGGGGGGGGGGGGGTTATGGCGTGTGGATTGGGTTGGGTGATGGGTTTGGTCCCCCTCGGCCAGGGGTGGGCGATATGGCAAAAATATCATATCACAATTTTTTTGTTTGAAATATCACGATTCTCGGTTTTATCACGATTCTTTGTCATGTTGTTTTTTCTATTTTGAAAGTTGTTTGAGCATAATAGACAAACTAATTTCCCTATTATAAAGACAAGGCCTTTCAAGATAACAAAATATTTTTAAGTATGGCGTATAAAAAAGTATATTTAGGCCACAGTGGGTGAAGATAAAAATCTTTGACATTATTTTATCTTTGTTATTAAAAAATGAGAACAAAGATACACATTACAAATACACATAATATACAAATAAAATAAACAGTTTTTCATTTTCAGTTAGGCTACAATAGGTGTATTTAGGAGGAGCATTCAAGAAATTGAATGAACAAATATAAAAATAAAACACTATATAGATTCCTATTAAAGCAACTGTATTAAAGTTTTTCAGTATAGTGAGTGATTTTTCTCTTTGTTTTTTGGTGTTTTATTAACATTAAATGAATAATTCCCCCAAAAATAAAAAATAGTGTTATTTTTATACCATCATTTACTCACTCAAAAGTTGTTTTAAACCTGAATGAGTTTCCTTCTTCTGCTAAACATAAATGCTACTTTGAAGAATGTGGAAAAACAATCTTATTTTGTGTTCAGCACAAGAAAGAAATGAATACAGGTTTGGGACAACATCTGAGTGAATAAATAATGACAAATTAAATTTTAGGGTGAACTATCCCTTTAATTACCGTCAGCAGCATGTTTAAAAGGCTACTTTCCCTTTAAGACCTGCACGCATCTAATATACAGGCAGGCATCTGTTTTTCTCTCAACGGTTTACTTTCATTTTAGACATAACCAACTGAGTCTATACATAAACCTTGTGTGTTTTGACAGTATGAGCACAAAAGATAACTTAGTTCAGTAATCAGGAGCTGTTTGGCTTTTTCGTGCGCGCGCTTTGGGTGTACCCCCTCAGAAAAACCGCACGTTTGATCACCGCGTGAATGAAACGTTTTAACCAGCAAGGCTTTAAAGCAGATGCAAATAATGAACTTTTGTGACTGCGAATAAGTGCAGTGTCCCATGAGAGTACCTCTACAGCTAACAGAGTTAACACTGATGTTATGTCGTGTTGTACAGGATATTGATACGGTGGCGCCAGTAACTGATAGAATGTGTGCTGTAGCACGATGCTGCGATATTACTTCTAAAAAGCAGATCGTGGAGACATTTTTATCGTCCATGATCAAAAATAGTCATATCGAACACCCCTACCCTCAGCAGAAATCACAGACCGGGGCCCCGGACCGCAAGGGCACTTTACCATCGGACCTCAAAGCGGCCCCCCAAACAACACATTCATTTGCAAGTTTTGTTTGGAGCCCTGTTTACTGGTACTGTGCAAGGTGTAAAGAAATAAGTATGTCTGCCTAACACATAACACACAGAACAACTGGTTCTAATTGTAGTTTAAAACAGTTTTTCCTTCAGCTAGCTGACTCTATTGTAATAAGCATCACAGAAGGGATTATGTAAATCTAGTGTATCCGTATGTTTGCTGTCCTAATGGAAACCAAAGGCAGAAGTTTTCATGATGTGCAACAAGCGTGGAGTGTTTGGAAACTGTGTGCTGACTCATGCTTCCCTCAGCACTTTCCTATTTAGTACAGTATGATTCTGAGGCTCCAGAACATCTGGAATTCCACCTGCTGTGACATTAACGCCCCTAAAAAGCACAGGAGAGGGAGGAAAAAAACAAGAAGCTGTTATTTATGCTAGACTAGCTTGTGATGGTGTTGAACAGGTGTTCCTCGCACCTCATAATCACTGGTTCTGAGAGATATAAAAGCTGTCAAGCATGTTTTACAAGACACTGTAAAGTGTAAATAAGGATATTACACATCACACACTGATGATATGAGCATTTATAAGTTGTAGGAAAGCAAAAAATGGCTTGTTAAATACTTAGTGCTCATATAGTTAACAGCTCCAAATGGTCAAAGTGGGCAAAAAAGTTTTAACTAACTAACTTGTAGGGACATGCAAAAATAAATTGGCTATTTGACTACACTCTCAGAAATAAAGGTACAAAAGGTGTCACCGGGGCAGTACCTTTTCAAAAGGCACATGTTTGTACCTAAAGGGTCCATTTTGGTACCTTAAAGGTACATATTAGTACTTAAAGTGTACATATTTGAAAAGGTATCGCCCCAGTGACAGCTTTTGTACCTTTATTTCTGAGAGTGTAGACTGCCTGAAAAATTTTAAATATGAAAGATACAGTCACAGTTGTGAGATATGGTGTTGCATCAATATATAAGTATATATATATATATATATATATATATATATATATATCAAAAATAGCACAGATTACCTAGTTTATGAAGAATTAATATACTTTTGAATAAAACTGACTATAGTTATTTTTTTTTTTTTTTTTCTCATATCTAGTTTAGCCATGAGTTATGCATATCAGACTATGTGCTCTGTGATTTCTCTGAATCCATCTGGGCCAAAAGAACAGAATGTAAAACTGTCTAGAAGACACTTGATATTGAATACAACGAATAAAAATGAAGCTTCTAACACAGGGTGGACAATTCCCATTGCAGGACAGGAGTGAAGTTTAACAGCCCCGACTTAGCTTTAGTCTCTCCCAAATTAGCTTTAGAAATCACAATTAGCATATCACCAGAGCAACCTTGAGAGACAGTGAGTAATAACCGTTACCATGGTGATGAAGGCTCAACTTTTAATGACCTCTCATCCCCATTCCGTCTTAATGAATGTGAGTTGCCGCGTTTGTAATTTTGATTGAGCACCACATATCCTCCAGGATAATGGCGTTGGGGACTTCTTGGAGGATTTGGCGACTTGATGACGATGGATTTACTTATTTATGTGGTGATTCAATCCACAGATCTTTTCCGACACAAACACAATTACAGCAATGACATCTTTGACGCTGCTGCTGCTTGATCGCCTTTCAAATTACTTCCTAAAAAACGTCAATATGAAATGCAGTAAACTCTTTCCCCCCCATAATCTGATGGTTTTTTAAATCAAATATATGGAAGCCCATTTCAGAGTGGAAAAAAAAAAAAAAAAAAAATCACACTTTGTTAAATAATAATTATGAAATAATAATTAGAATTATGACATAACAGTAAAAATTATAAGATAAATGTCTTATGAAATAAAAGTGGAAATTATGACAAAAAATGTGATATACTAAGTCATAATTATGATATAAAAATCTAAATTAGGACATGCTAAGTTATGTAATTATGATATAAAGGTGAAATTATCAAAATTAAGTCATAATCATGACATATAAAGTGAATTATAACATGTAAATGAATGATGTTGACTTGCATCATAATTTACACTTAGTATGTCATAATTTTTATCTCATAATAATGATTAAGTCATTATTATGTTTTACCAAATAATGAATATTTTTTCTTATGTGGCGAAACGTTTGAAAATTTCTTGTGTTCAATGAAAAAGGGATATTTAACCTGGAATAAATAAATAAATAAAAACAAACTAACTAACTAACTAACTAACTAAAAATGTTGAACAGAAACTTTGCAATTGATTGGTTGCAATTGAGGTGACTAAAAGGGATTTTTTTATGTTAATCAAAAATAAAAGTCACTGCAGGGCGAAGAATGTTATAATGTAATATATAATATGAAAGAGTAATTATGGATTACTCTAATATTTGCAACTGACTTTAAAACAAAGATTTAGTTTTATCATTGTTGTCTTATAATTAGGGCTTTTCACACTTGAAATTGTTAATGTTAACCCTGGCTCATCCTAAACCCCGGATAAGCGGAGTCCTGGGTTATCTGAAATCACGTTCACACTGCTCATACTATGCCTGGGGTTAACTGTTAACCCTGGGTATTCATTAACAGACGTTTCACACGATACATTCCTAAACCCCGGTTAACGTTCTTATTTGCATATTTGCGGTGTCACTGTCTCTGATTGGACGAACAGCAGGCAACCTGTTTACACGGCTTTTCCCGCGTCTTGCCAGTTATTAAAAACGTCGCCACTTATGTCTTTAGATCAGCAAGATTGAGGAACAGCTGATCAGCTGTACAGGCAGGGATAGCCATTTTTAAATAAATTTAGTAGCAGAGCTACTGCAAGTGATTTAATGCTGGAAATCCATTTATCCTTTGCTGAAACTTCGGTCTTCATGAAGAGCGCAGGTCATGGTTGCTTAGCAACGGCAGAAGCCATGGAAGCGCAAGCTACAGCGCTTTGGAAAGAAGGAGAAAGCGGCGCGCTTAGCGTTTTAAACGCGTTTTTAGGCGCGACATGTGAACGGCCTCATGACACACAAAGGCAAGAAAAAAAAAAAAAAAAAAAAAGAAGACAAGGAGCAAAGTATGTGAATATTATCTTCTCACTGGTTGCAGTTTACACGACGCGCGTTTCATGTTACTGAAGTGACATGAGCCTCGCTGCTCAATTTCTGATTGGCTGTCTGTTGCCAAGTGTCCAGCAGCAACAAGCAAACACCGCTCCGTTTCACATTGAACAAACTTATCACCGCAATGCGGGGTTAACACCACAAATGCGGTGCTAACACCGGTTTCATAACCCAGGGTAAAATGCGGTGCTAACACAGCTTTCAAATTACAGGTGTAATTAAAAAGGGGTTAAAAGCGGTGTTTAGAACGACGATAACCTGGGGTTAAGCGCAGTGTGAAAAGCCCTATTGAGTCTTCTATAAATGACCACCTTGATGGCAAGGAACAATTAATTGACCAATAGTTTAAGAACATTGAAATTTATCAATTGTTAAATTCACTAAGTCAAGGAGAAAGGAAAGACACTGTAATAATGATAGATATTCCAGGAGAGACGTCATACTTTATGAATGCTCGTAAAATGCAGACTTTAATGGAATTTGCTGCTGACTGCACTGCGATGGGCCACCATAAATCAGTCCGCAAAAAATCCTAGCATTTAAGACAACTGAACTTTTATGAATCACAGCCATACTTACTAACTTTAGTGGCCACAACTGAAATGTTGTGTTGGGCTATACTCTCCCTGTCCAGAAGCTCGTTGGTGGAGATGGTTCCTCTGACAGGATCGATGTCGAAGAAGCTGTCCAGGTCACTCTTCCAGTCGATAGAATACCTGAAGAACAGAGAACAGATTTAGGGCCACATTTACCAACAGCTTGCACCAACACAAACCCTATTTTGGCTTTAAAAACTACTGTCAGTATTTACTAAGAGCACACAGTGAAAAATTAGAGCTGAAAAGGAATGGACACATTAATTTTTGCAGCTTACCTTATTGCCCTTTCCCTTTCAGACGCAAAATGTATGGGGGTTGCACTGTGATTTACTAAGGCTTTACTAATTCATTTATTGGTATTTGCGTAATTATTTAACACCCCATAAAAGCATGTTTTTTGCCTGTGTTGTTGGTGGATTCCCCACACCTGATTATAATCGGCTCCGCTTGTATGCAACCTTACGCTAATTAGTGCTGCTCCTGGTAGATGGCATTTGTCATTATGGAAATGATCTTTCTGCATCTGTGTTCTTTAATTTGCACACTGTCAGTAAATCAACCGCAAAATTTTACACTCCCATCAGCTCAGGGATTGCGGTCTCACACTAATTTGCCCTGTTTAGTAAATGTGGCCCTTTGTCTTAAGGTGTGTTTACATTCGTAGTTCGGTTCTCTTTGGTTCTTTTGGTTCGGACCAAAATAGAAAAGCATTTAGTCCTGGCATTCAATCTCTCATTTTTAACACACACAAACAAAAAGGAATAAGTATAGGCCTACAGTCACAAACTGGACAAACCGGATGCATGTTTAGCAAACTTAGCAAGCAACCAAAACAATTCTGTGCTGGACTAAATGATGGACTCGTTGTTTTTGTGTACATATGGTGGTATTTTTACCTGCTGATAACTCCTGCAGAGCTTAAAGGAGTCAAAACAGCGGCAGGAATTCATTGCACACACAAATGAAGATCTGCTGCAATGAGACGGTGGTTCTGTTGCCTGTACCGGACTGTAATACTGTAGCTTCCATAATGAGAATAATGTTGCTTGTGCATTCTATCCTTTTTAGGGTCGCATCTTGTGACATCCCATCCTGTTTTGGGTTCGTTTAGGTGTCGTTGATCTGTGTTGCATTCACATATCAGCCAAACCGCACCAGAGTTCTTTCCGAGTTTGTTTGGTGTGCACCAAGGTTCGTATGGCAGCATTTTCACTTATTCAAATTAACCACAATAACAGTGCAATTTCACAAGTGTTCATTTCAGCTGTACCAATAGCAAATGTAAACACATCCTTACATACAGTACATTTGAGGAGCATTTTCACCTTAACTAGGCTAGGTACTACTAGATTAGTACCATAGATGAACATAATGATACTCAAGAGTATAAGTTACATGTTTTGTTTTTTTTTCCCTCATTTTCTCTGCCTCGCAGATTTGCACTGTGCTCATTATATTTGATTTAGTCATGCGGCAAGCTGGCATGAAAATATTGTGCACTCTAATGAATTGCGATGTGTGGGTCCAGTTTTGAACAGCTGTGAACATCGGTGTAATGGCCTAGCAACCTTGTTAACGGACCCCGTAACCGTTCTCAGGTGGTACTTTACACGTGCATCCCAGTATGCATGAATATGAATAACTTTGAAAAAGTTAGGTGTTCATTGACCTTCTTCATGTTCTACTTGACGCTTTGGACTCATTCTCTCACTAACACTTTAACAAACCTGTTCTGAACTTTGGACGCATTAATGCAGGTTGATATTTTCAACGCTGCTTATTTATTTATTTGTGGCTTGACCTAGAATTGAGCAAAGAGAAATGAAGTGGGAGCACTGGATGAGGTGAGATGCTACGGTGTTTATATTTTCCACATTTCAGCGGCTGCCTTGTTAAATTCACTCAAAAGGTGGTCAACAAAAAAAAAACATCTGAGGATTTTGTGCATTTGCATTGGATTCTCAACAAAAGCCTTTGATGTTGTGATTCACAACCGTTAGGAGGCCTGCTTCTCCATAATAATCATCAGAAATACCATACAGAGACTGCAGCTGTGGGAATGTAATGCATATAAAACCGACTCATCTGGAATTTGTGTTAATATAGTAGTTTTCAAAGCATGAAACATTTGGGAAAAGAAAAGATCTCTCAGAACCCTGAGAGTCATATGGCGTCATGTATGAGAGAGAAGAAAGACTAAAATGTTCTGGCATTGTCATCATAAGCTGCTTTTGAAAGCCACATATTTAATATGAAGATCAAACAAGATTGAAAAGCAGTGCATGCAACCTTTTTTAATATTTAAAAATGTTCATTTAATGTTCTGTTTAATGTTCTATCAGGCCATTATGGTTGCAATTTTGTTTAAATTTACTGACAGCCACAGAAGTTTTAGTTGATTTCCAATTAGCTAACGATTAACCTAATTTATCTAAACAAAGCATTTTTTGTATTATTTTAATTTACATTTTTGCTGCTGCTGCTACACAAAAAAAGCTTCAAACAGAATTTCAATATGTTGCTTCATTAATCTTTACAAGACTACGAGATTACAAAACAAACAGACTGATGAACAAATTATTCATTGTAGAAAGTAGTTAGAGAACGGCTCGACAGACCCTTGGCTGTGCAGAGAAATGAAGCAGAACATCAAATTTGTCCTATTTTTACAACTAACATGACTCTCTGTTCTATTCCTGTAGGAGGATGTGAGAGTCAGTTAAATAACCGTTCATCTCCTGAATTTTACCTCTTATTAACTGTTAGTGAATTGAATAGGACAGTCACTCTAATCAGGGGTCATGCAATCAGAACAGTGTCAGTATATTCAAATATCAACTCACAAATGAAACATTAATAAGCATTTGGAAAAAGAAAGCAAGAGCTGTAGGTCGATTCAGCTGAAATTGCAGCTTTGCTGGCCCTGAGATCCAAATGTGTAATGAGATAAACATCCCAGATGAAAAGCTGAGTATGTTAAAAAAAACAAACTTTCATAACTACAGAAAAATCCAAGGACAAATTGATCTAAAATCAACATGAAATGTTGTTCAAAACCCATTTTGCTTTCATAATATGATTCATTTACAAGTGCAATTCTGAAAGAAAAAAGTACTTTGCTAGACGTTTTTAAAGATAAAAAAATTATTTTCTTTGAAAAAAGCATTTCGAACGATAAGAGGGCCAATTTTGATTTCACGTTGACCTATCATCTTGGTTCTAGTCTGTACTTCTCTGATCACTCCAGTAGCTCTACAGCATTTCTAATGCAAATGCCTCCTTAGGATGAACCTTTTATGTTGTATTTCCTCATTTCTCAGTCACTTTGGTTAAAAGCTTCTTCTAAATGAAGAAACATAGATGCAATTTACTGTACAGAAGTCTACAGTCCTCAAATCAGTAACATTTTGTTCACTGTGGGGCTCTGAACTCTTCTCTGGTTGATTTACCTCAAAAAAGGTTTCAGTGAACTTTAGCACATGTGAACAACTTAGCTTCAGACAAATGTACTTTTTTCATAAGTTCGTCCATTTTTGATCTCTCTGCAGCTCTTTTCTTGACCCCTTGAGCTTGGAGAAAACTTAAAAAGCTTTGGTGGAAGTCGCAGATACCTTCAATACCAAAAAGCACTTTAGCTATTTTGTCTCCTGCTTTCACTCGGCAGGCTGCAATGTGGTGGACGTGTGGCGTGTATAGACGTATTTTTAAAAGCTTTGTTCCCATCGCAATGGAAGCTCATTGGGGACCATTGTTTTCCGATGAGAAAGTGCACATCCCAACTGAGCAATGCTTACAATGTTTCTGAATAATTAATCAGAGAAGGCCAAAACAAAGGGGAAACAATGCCCTTTCACTTTTACAAATCATTCCTTTGTCCATTTTGCTTTCTTACAGTATATTGAATGAAATATTCATAGATAAACAAAGTAACTTGTGATGTTAGGTAGTTTTGGGACCCCGCAGTGGTGCATCAACGGTTTGTCTTCTTGTAAAAATTTTAAAGCAATCTTAAGAAGTGCAATTCTGAAACCATAAACCAAGGTAAATCTTTCAGCATGCTGCTGATTTTACTGTCTGTTTTTATTAAACACAAATATATAGTGACGCATGCATACAATGTTCAATTATAAATTTTCCTTTCTTTCTTTTTAAAAAATAATAATAAAACTATATAAATAATAATAAAAAAATAATAAAAAATGATACTGCATATACAAAAAATAAATAAATAATATATATATATTTATTTTTCTGCAAGAAATTAAAAAAAAATGAGTCTGGAACAACAGAGCGTGTATAAATAATCCTCAAAATTTGATGCTCAAAGGCACAATGGTGATGGACTAACAACATTCTGGTAACCAGCCTCTAGTCTTATCCGTTTACATGTGCTGTGTTTGAATACCTGACTGGACTGTTTCCTGCATCGAGATCCTGTGCTGTCACGGCTCCTATAATGGTGCCTTGTGGCGTGTCCTCATAAACATCCATCGCGTAGGAGGGTTTGCTGAAGACGGGAGGCTCATCCACATCCAGAACATTTATTTTCACTGTCGCTGTGTCTTTGAACGGGCCAAAATTGTGGAATCGTGGATCCAGGTGTGCATTGGAGGCCTCCACTTTAAATGTGTATGCTTTTTTGGTCTCATAGTCCAACGGCTGGGGAAAGACAAACAGGAAAGAAAATTGAATGCATCAGATTTGTTCAGGTAAAGTTAGACAAGGCCTCTTGAATTAGACAAAACTGAGGGGTCACTGTTTGCCTGGTTATTCTATATATATTCTGTATGTATTTGTTTTATTTTACACTGTAGTTGTTTACACTGAGTTGATTTTTGATTTTGCTCAACTTATTTTTGTGGGAGATTCTCAAATGTTTGTTGTATAAATTTAAAACGACAAGTTGAGAAAACTCAAAAATCTGCTGAAGCTGGTTGCCTTAAAATTTTAAGTTGGCTCAACTTTTTTTTTTTTTTTTTTTACAGTGTATACATTTATTATTTTTGACTTAAAGTTTTGGGTGAGTAATATTTTTTTAAACAAGTCTCTTTTGCTCACCAAGGCTGCATTTATTTGATAAATATACAGAAAAAAATGTGATATTGTGAAATACTATAATAATTTAAAACAACGGTTTTCTATTTTAATGTATTTTAAAATGTAATTTATTCAATTGATGGCAAAGCTGAATTTTCAGCGTTCTTCAGTGTCACGCGATCCTTCAGAAATCAATCTAATATGTCGATTTTGTGCCCAGGAAATTATTATAAATGTTGATAACTGTTGTGGTAATAAATATTTTTTAATTCAGGATTTTTTGATGAATAGACAGTTCAAAAGAACATTTGTTTGAAATAGAAATCATTTGTCATATTTGCTGTCACTTTTGATTGATTTAATGCATCCTTGCTGAATAATAAATTATGCAGTAAAAATAAACATATTTCAGTTAGCCCCTGCAGGGGGATGTTGTATCTTCAGCGTTAGGTTCAAAAAAGATGCTAACAGACAGCGTTCTCTATATTGGCCACTCATTGAGGTCTTAGATTAAAGCTTAATTTATTTATTTGTGTTTTATCTTTTGCATAAATTGCTCGCTTTGATCATTTAGAATGCGGGGCCTTTCTCAGATCTTGAGTGTGTCGATGTCGGCCTGCCTGGGGAAGTTTGTCACAATTGCTTTCAGGCATGTCAAACAAACAACACACACTCCAAAAACGGTTCTCTCATGCTCCCATGCACATTTTCTCCTGATTTTGCTCCCCTCCCAGTTGATTTGAGGCCGCTTTTCTGCTGCAATCTATCTTTAAATTCTCACTTTGGTTCTTCTAAATCAAAGCTTGTCTGCCGTCAGTATGACAGCCGTAAAATGCGTGTGTGTGGATGATTGTGGTCTTGCACCATTAAATCAAAGCAGCCAATCTAGAGATAAAAATCATACAATGCTATTGTACAATCTCTCTCTGTCAATCTGTATCTCTGGGAGATGGCGAAAGGGCAAAGGAGACAAAGATCATATATCTGACCTGTATACGGTTTCCATCATGACCAATTTACTTCTGTATCATCTTCAGATGAAAACAAACACCGTAGGTAGAAATGAATGGCACCCTCAGATCCGTAAATGCACAGCATATGCACTCAATATGGAAGTAAAATGTATTTTGCACCAAAGCAAACAGCTGTTTAGCTGAGAGAGGAAAAGACGCCATGACTTCGGATGAGTGGCAACTCAGGATCATTTGTGTGTCAGATGCCCTTTGCTGAAGTTTCCACGCAAACTAAATCAAATTGTGCTAATTAGACTCCCAATTAGGTGAAAGTGTACCTCCAAAAACTGCAGTTGCTAATTAGATAAGTTCTTGTTGACATGAAAACAGACTCATTGGTATTACTGAAGTCTTAACTACTTAAATGCAGGGAAAATAAGCTCACAGTTGCCCACAAGTAATTAGAACCCAAGTCATTTTACACAAAAGATATTTATCTCATTATTCAAACTAGCCTATGGCCTTCTGTGTCCCACAGAGACAACACTGTTTGGCCTTTAGAGGCCGAGAGATGCGTTGATATTAAGGTTGCAGCAACAGAAAAATGACAGAAAGGCAGTTTGCAAGGAAAATAGCTTGCTTTTCAGAAATAAAAAAGGACACGTGGAGGACTTCTATCTTCTTTAATATGCATAACGCTAGTAAAACTGTATTTCCATCCGGATGACATTATGCCACGTCCCTCGTTTCAATCAGAACGCATAGCCTTTGTATCTCTAATTTGAAACAAAAGCTATAAATTGCTCTCTGACTGCCATTTCATGTGGTTATTTTCCATCTTGGTTCCCTCAAAGGGATCTTTAGTGATGCTCATATTGAATTATGGCTGGGTCTTCACAGTCGCATTGCCTGAGAAAGGCCCGCGCCGCCTTGTGATTTACTTTTCCTCCATGACACAATATTTTAATTTATACTCCCCCAGAGTGAGTTTTCAAGGTCATTTAAGCTTGTAAACTATTTGGCCACATAACAGCTTTGCTTCGGTATAAATTAATACTTAAAAACACGCAAAAACAGAGAGATATACTAAACAGCATCTGCCTCACCTCTGCACTAATGTTGATTTCACAAACATGGGATATTTGCTACAGTCAGGCAAATTTCAAACTATCTTCTTTGCTCAGAATATGATCTATTCCAAGAATATAACATCTGATAGACAGATTGAAAAGGAAAAAAAAATACACAACATATGTACAGCCTTGAACCTCAAGTGAACAGGCCAGCAGTCCATCAAAATGACAAATAATGAGAAAAAGATGAATGTGTTACTCATCTTTTCCTTTTTCATGTGGAGTGAATGTACTGTAACTGTAACTGGATGAAAGTTAATAAAAATATAAATATATATTTGAAATAACCACTTATTCTCACAAGGGCTGCATTTATTTGATAAAAATACAGTAAAAATATTTAATAGTGTGAGACATTATTATAATTTAAAAGAATGTAGTCTATTGAATGAATTTTCAGCATCATTATTTCAGGCTTCTCCATTAAACGTTCCTTCAGAAATCATTCTAATATGCCAAAGAAATTGCTGCTCAAGAAACATTTCTTATTATTATTATCAATGTTGAATTTTGCTGTTTAATAATTGTGGAAATTGTGATACACTTCCAATCAAAAGTTTGGGGTAAGGATTTATTTATTAATTTAATACAATTTAATTATTATATTTTTTTTAATCGTTCAATTGATCAAAAGTGAGAATTATATTCAATTACACACACACACACACACACATATATATATATATATATATATATATATAATATATTTTTTAATGCTGCTCTTTTAAGCATTTTAAGCATTCTATTCATCAAATAATCACCATTATTAATATGTGATCATCAAAAATTATTTATAATAATTGAACACCAAGTCTATTAGAATATTTACATTTTAACTGCATTTTTGATCAAAAACTGTAAATGTGGCCTTGGAGAACTTTGTATGTTCTCTAAGCGTGAATAATGAGAAAGAAGCGCTCCATTATGCACATTTCCAAATCAACACTTGCTCTCACAACCGTGTACATCAGATTCACATTTGAGTTTTCACGACAGGCCTGAGATGTGAGGTAAAAGGTTGAACCAGACGTGGCATCTCTCCTGCCGCCCGTGTCCGGTATTGATGGTGGATGGACGTGAACGGTGATTAAATGTCAGAGGAAGCTGCAGGATTATTGGAGGTGAGGAGGTTTAGCCTAGAAGAATGTCAAGAGCATCATTGCCCTTTTAGTGTGTGTGAGTGGCCACATCACCCCGGCAGCCTCGGTTAATGATTTTACTCCGAGACAGGGGAAAAGAGAGAGAAAGAGAGAAAAGACGCAGCAAGGGTAATGACAGTGACTCAAAACTAATGAAAGGCTCTTCAAGTGTCACTAGTTGTGATGAAACCGAAATCACAATACAAAGACAATAGTTTACGACAGCTTTTTCTCATAAAGGTCCTGAATGCTTTATATTGTGCCATCAGCACTAAATCCTTGAGCATGAGAAATAAAGCTATTGCTTTAATAGCATAGACTTATTCGTATAACTACTTACTGATTATACTTGAGTAGCAGGACAAAACTAGCTGCTGAACTGAGAAATAATATATTCATCAAGAGACATTCACCTGTGTTAGGATATAGCATACTGGATTATTACATTTTCTTACAAAATGTGTATTTTTCCTTGCCTGTCACTCAATATGGGTCAGACTGAAAAATAACATGTCAAATATTCATTATAAAATCAAAGCATCTGGTAGTGAATGAATTGAGACTGCAAGGCGGTTTCAAACTAATTTTCAGCTCCATCTATTGATTTGTTGTCACAATCAGACAGAAAATCTTGTGGTCTTGACAAAATAACTGTATTTTTCGCATCAAACATCTGTTAGCTATTATCTATCAACAAAACAGATGAATTACACATATCAGCATTATTTAACTTAATGGTTGATGTCACCTCTAGTGAGTATTTTCATTACGAAACATTGATCTTCAATTAAAGGTCACAGTAACAGGACAATAACTCAAGGGACACACAGAAAACCTTAGCTATCAGTGTTGAAACAACACACACACACACACACACACACACATGCGTGCGTTTCTGCATTCTTAATTATTTATTAATTATTAGTATAATAATTAGTTATTGTAATCTGTATTGTTGAAAGCACTATATAAATAA
The DNA here is from genome assembly GCA_036784905.1 of Acrossocheilus fasciatus. Taxonomy (NCBI): domain Eukaryota; kingdom Metazoa; phylum Chordata; class Actinopteri; order Cypriniformes; family Cyprinidae; genus Acrossocheilus; species Acrossocheilus fasciatus. The sequence goes on along the minus strand of CM071949.1, from coordinate 26,288,800 downwards.
AGGTGACTTGACACACACACAACAAGCTGCTGAGATAATTTATTCTAAACATTTGATTGTATTGGGGGGGGGGGGGGGGTCACTGATTTAGCATTTTATATATTTTATTTACTTCAGATATCAAACTTGTTCCTCAAGGGACATGCCAAAATCACACAAGCATAATATGTAAAATGATTAATAATAGGACCTTAAGTGCCACAGCAGTCTTCTTTCTTGTTAACCGGTCTATTAAAAATATAATCACCAACTGTGACATTATGAATGCCACAACCTGTGCTCTAGAAGTAAAAACGCTGAACTGTATGAATTTTCTGGTGTTGCTAACATGATACCGTTCAATAAGATAGATGGATGGATGGATGGATAGATAGATTTTTGTTGTTTTAAACTTTCAATTCATTAAAGAATCCTGAAAATAAATAAAAAAATAAAAAAAATAGCATCACGGTTTCCACAAAAATATTAAGCAGCACCACTGTTTTCAACACTGATAATAATCAGAAACGTTTCTCGAGCACCAAATCAGTAATCATGTGACACTGATGATGCTGAAAATTCAGATGGATTACAGGAATAAATTACATTTCAAATATATTAAATATACAACATTTCATTTGTTATTTTAAATTGTAGCAATACTTCACAATATAACTTTTTTCACTGTATTTAGAATCAAATAAATGCAGTCTTGATGAGCAGAAGATATTGCTTTAATTATTTTTTTTTTTTTTCCCAGCAATTTTACGAACATTTCCATTAACCATTAACTCAAATTCAAAATACAGGCAAAACACCTGTACAAAAATCAATATGGAAGATTCCTTTATTTTAATACAGTACATTATTCTATTTTCATATATACAGATATGGATATCGATAGATAAATATATATATATATATATATATATATATATATATATATATATATATATATATATATATATATATATATATATATATATATATATATATATATATTTATATACATATGTGGTGTAGGTTCCAATTTTGTCACAAGAGACTAAACTTAGTGCATCTTTATGCATTTGTAACAGATACAATAGTTCTGAGAATCTGAAAGCTTTGGAGAACGTTAATCAACACGCAGATCAAAGGCCTCAGGAAAGGTGTTAGTAGTTCAGACAGTACGTGTATATGTGTACGTGAAGGAAATGCTCAGTTCCGTATCCGCGTGTGCTGACACTTAAACGTTACCAGAACAAAAGACACTTTAAATTCAGTACTTCATGCTAGTGAACTCTTTGATATGGTAATGTGCTCCCTCCTTGCACTGGTGTGAGTGCCAGCAGAGAAATTCAGACGATCGCAGCCCGAGCCGTCAATGCCAGTCGTGGGAATTGAACAATTGCGCACCTGATCCTAAAACAAGCACCATCCATTGTGTGGGTGCACACACTCGGAGCCATGTAAATATGTCTACCATTAGTATTCTCTTCATGATTATTTCCAAAAGGGGCTTTTAAAACGTAGCGTCACCGTCCTCTGGTGAATTTCCACAGCAGCTCACAGTGTAGATGTGAGAGCACTTTGATGTAAAGTTCGTTTTTATTTCCATTAGTGTTTGGGATCTGTGCTTATTCAGGGTAACCAATAGAAACTCCAGCAGACATTTTGCCCACACAGCCAAATACTGCATTATTCTATTCTTACTTAAGAAGATCTTTGTGAAATCAATAGCTATTATTAAAGTCAGGCCTTTAATCCTCAGGGCTTCTCTGCACGATATCAATATACCCTCCTATTAGTATGCAGAACTTGCTCAAAGCTTTTCGTAGTGTAATGCAGTTTGCCTTCATCTAAATAAGATTACAATGTGAAGCACCCGGAAAAAAGTGCACTTCTTGTTGTTGTTACAGTGCGCCTAGCTTTGGCCTGTGAAATAGCTCTGAGTTTTCGCGAAAGCCTGTTTTTTTTTTTTTGTGCATGAGCTCGTCAGACGCTCGCTCGTGCACTTTCCTCTTTAAGACATTGAAAGAAGATGATGCATTTTTAATAACAGCTGGGTTTGTTTGTGTTGGGAACAGTATTAAACTAACACAACTTTCCTCATCCTCTTTTCAAGACTGGAATTAAACGGGACGCACTGGATCGTGGCATGAGGATTCAATTCCTGCAGATGTCCTAAATGTGGCAGTACAGATTACTGTAGCTCAGAACAGAAATATTGTGAAATATTGTGGTTGCCCGCAGTTGGAACCAGCTTCCAGAAGAGATCAGATCTGCTAAAACATTAGCCACATTTAAATCCAGACTCAAAACTCATTTGTTTAGCTGTGCATTTGTTGAATGAGCACTGTGCTACGTCCGAACTGATTGCACTAATCATTTTCTATATAATTTTGTTTTTATTGTTGTGATTAATATATATATATATATATATATATATATATATATATATATATATATTATTTTTTTTTTTTTTTTTTTTTTTTTTTAATTCCTTGTGATGATTATTATTTTGAATGACTGTTTCACATCCTTTTATGTAAAGCGCTTTGATTTACCAATGTGCATGAAATGTGCTATATAAATAAACTTGCCTTTCCTTTGAAATATTATTGCAATTTAATTTCCTATTTTAATTTATTTTAAAATTTAATTTATTCTGATGGCAACTTTGAATTTTCGGCAGTGAAACGGACCATAGAATATGATATTTTGTATGCATCTATTTAAAAAAAATAAAATAAAATTCTGGCCTACTTATATTTTCACCTTTTGCATACTAATTATAAAAACATACAATGACACACTTTCAGTGACAGAGGAAACGACTGCAGTAAATCTCAATGCACTTCAAAGGAAACAATAGCACCGAATTATCTACACTATTTTGTTAGAATGGGCTTGTAAAATAATGGCAATGCAAGCCATGGCCAGAATGCCTTTCCGAAGTACCTGTCTACATCTCTTGCTGATCTATTGGGCGGATAAGAGCTCATTTAATCAGCATTAATGAATGCATTAGAGGATCATCTCACAGATTATTGGATTATATTAGCAAAAATGCACAGTGGATCATTTGTACTGACACAAAGACATAGCTCCCCAAAAAAGTTCACTCGACTAGTGAATGACTTTAGAGAGTGCTGGAAACTGCAGTTGTGCAGTTCTAAAATTACACCGTTATGAATCTTTTGCTGACTTAATTTGCTTTATATTCTGAATTACTCATGCAGCAACAAAATGTGTGCCAGAGAGGTACAATGGTTAGTGAAATATTTTTAATGTAATGTCTATGTATAGTTTTTGCTGCAACAACAGTGTAATTGTGTTTGTGTGAAGCTGTATGTGTCAAAGCTTATTTTCAGGAGTAGTTTGCATAAAAGAGGGTTGTCCGATAACACTGACTGATTTTGGCATTTTCAGTCAACACAAAACTTAACAGAATTATTCATCAAGAGTGAAAACTATGCAACCAGTAACCACACTCTTGATTCTTGACCCGTTGTGTAAAACATTAACATTTATATTAACTATAATGCACCCAGACTAGCAATATAACTTTTTAACACTGGCATATCATCTTAAAAATATAAACATAACACGTAAACTGTAGCTTTCATTATAAGTGATGAATTACTGTAAAATATTTTTCTTGCATTATTAAAAATGATGGACAAGACACAACTATTGTCTGTGGAAACTAGCAGCATGCCACAACTGCAACGCCTAGACATTACATTGAAAATAACCTTAATATTCCAAGTTTCTTAGCTGGAAGTACAAAAATTGCAGAATGGAAGATAAAAGCATTTTGAGAACATCAGCATGGTGCCCTTGAGTAGATGTTTAACCACGAGTTCCAGTGGATCTTAAGTGGTTTTGCTTCAGGAGCCAGAATTTGCATTGGGCATGAAGTGGTGAGTGGCGACCCAACATAGCACCAACATTGTTTATCATATAACGTAAATACATTAACAATACCTGTTAAATTAATCATTTGTTGTCTACTGAGTTACAGTATGAATGTTTGCAAAATGCCATAGAGTTTGAATCAATGCATGTTTATCAGTGTCAAAAATGCTTGCACGACATTGAAACAACAATTTAAATATTCAAAATCCAAACTATGCATCATCATATGGTCATATTATTTTACTGTATGGAAACCCATTTTTACCTCATAAGGGAAACAGAAACCTTTGGTAAATTGGTAAATAATACTTATTACAAAAATGACTTATGTTACAATTGACATTTACATTTAGTAATTCATGTTCACATGCTATCTCATATTTTTAACTTCTTACCATATCCTAATTTTGACTTTTATCTTATAATGATGACTTAGTATGCCTTACAATTATGCCGTATGTCAGCATCTACTTTTTGTCTCATATGACTTGTCATAATTTTGACTCTTTATCTCATAATTATGACTTTTTGTACTTTGTACTCTCATTGTTTATAACTTACGACAGTATATCATACTTATGATTTACCAAAGCATGATGGCTTTTCTTATGTGGAAAGGTCCTCAAAGGTCCACAATTCAATCAGAAAAGACCTGAGGCCCATTTCCTATTCATGACCCACTAATTGAGAACCTTAAGAGGAACTGTCCTTGAAATGACTGAATACGCTGACATGACGTGTTGCACCGAATCAGGAGCAGAATCTCTTATCCCAGCACACAACCACACAACCAGACTCATAAACTGTATCTCACAACACCGTTCCACAAGTATTAGCCAATACATCAAACTTGACATTGTTTTGATACTGAACGATCACTGGAGGTAAACACAGCGGTGTGTGCTCTACACTGAACAGAACTGTTTGGAAATAGACGGTAAGGCATATCCCAACCACAGCAGGGTTTGAGGACACATACAGCCCTCTATTTGGAACCGGCAAAGCATGCAGAGCCCTCTACTGCTAAAATGAGTTTTCTGTGTCGATAATTCATTTTTCAGCTGAGATGTTTGATGTCTTCGTTTACATGGGGTTATATCACCATACTAAAGAGGTAAAATGATCTTTTGAGTTTCAGAAAGACATAAACACAAAACTAGGGCACAACAAATGTATATTGCACACTGGTTTGAAGTATATGTCCACAGGCACATACAGTGTCATAACACACCTTTGGTTTTTTAGATTCTTGACATTTGGAGGTATGAAATATCCCCTCTAATAACCTCAGTTCACAGCACTGACACAAACACACCGCTAACATCCCGTCTCCCTCAGACTGCTGCTCTCAGCAAAAGTTTTTTATATCCCTTTTCCTTACCACATGGTGTGCATGCTGACATCCCTACTTGCGCACACACACACACACACACACACACACACACACACACACACACACACACACACACACACACACACACCCTGTGCACATCTGTGAAGTCTTCGATATGCATTATCACATATTATCAAGCATGCATCATCAGATGTTTGTCACTGCACTTGTCTGTCATGTCATAACATCTCACATTCATACATGCATGCGTGAAGGTAGCTGTTTCTGCCTCCAAATATGATTTTATTCATCTCAGCTATTGGGATACTAGCATACTATTTCTGTAGAATATAGTATGTATACTGTATGCATTAACGGCTATTTTCTCATGTGCATGACATACTTTTCATATGTATGGAATACTATGTACCATAATAGAATGTGCTTGACTCAACATTCCATTTCTATTGTGAGAAATGATCAGGAAGTGATATTAGCCATGATTTTTTCCCAAATGTTAAGACATTTAACAAAATATTAAATTAAAAATAAAACATGTATGCAGAATACAGTATGCATATGGCACACTGTATGCTATTTATATATATATATATATATATATATATATATATATATATATGTGTATGACATACTTGGAATACTATGCACCATGATACAATGTGCTTGACTTGACATTCCATTTCCAGCAAGAAAAATGAACAGGAAGTGATATCAGCCATGGTTTTTAACACACGACTGCCAAATGTTAAGACATTTAACAAAAATATTGGATTAAAAATGCAAAACACTCATTTTTCTTAGCAAGATGATAATTAAACGTCACTCGCTAAATTAAACTAAGTAAGTATATCATACCTGATGAACGTTAACCATCAAGATTCCCATTCATCTCAATGGCAGTTGCTTGGCTAAAGCTTGTATTCCCATTTATTTTTCAACTTCTTGAGCACATTGGAAAAACATGCTTTTAAAAGCTCTCTAAGCTTCTGCTCACATTTAATACAGAGTTTGGATGGAGAAACATTTCTTACTAATGCTAACCTGACAGTAACAATGTCATGTGACAAACATATTGAGGTCATTTGACAAAAATGTTGCATCCAACTGTTTGAAATATTTATTGTTGCATAATGCATTCTGTTCCACACACTATATATAGCTTCAGTATTCAGTGAGAGATAGCTAGTATTCCATTCTGAACGTTTCTTTTTTTTATTTATTTTACCAGTATATTAACCAGGAGTCACCTATAGGTGGCACTGCTTACTCCTGTTAGAAACCTGCAGTATATGTTCCTGTTCCCAAACGAAACACATAGAGAAAATTGTGCTAAAGTAAAATAAACTTGGGTAAACAAAGCCATCCAATGAGATTTTCACACCCAAGACTTTCCTCTTTCCCAACTGGTCTCAAATCAGGTGAATACGCTCTACTTTGTTATCACTGAATCATTAAAATTCCAGTGACTGTGGCAGGAACGGTTTGAACACTTTCAGCTGATTTATAGATCAAACAGCACATTAATGACATACTTAATGAAGGATGAGCAACTCTGACAGAGTAGGACACTGCAGGAATGAGTCATTAGACTGAGGCCTATAAACCTGTGCCTGACTTCTGCGTCAACAGAAGAGGCTAAACTAGTTTATTGTGTTGACATTCTGCCACGGATGTCCATCTGCCTCACACTTTTACTTGTAATGTTTTGTTGGCCTTCCTGCAGCGCATATTATCTTTAATATTTTTTGTCATTGTTTCTTTGTTTAAGTGAACTGTGTGATAATTAGAAGGCTTGTTATTCTGTGTTGTGTTGCCAACTCTGAGGGAGTGGGAGACGGTGAGATCCTGCGGGATCAGACTTCTCTCACAACTTAAAAGAATAATTGCTTTTGTTTACTAATGGGAGAAACGAACATCATTTGTTTTTGATGACTAATCATGAGCTGACCCACTTACAGGGAATTTGGGGCTGTTGTTTCTTCACAACGTCGCACAGAATGCTGACTGGTGTGAAATATAGGACTCCCAACGTGATTACACTAGCTTTGTTTGTTATATATGTATATGTGTGTATATATAGACTACCAGTCAATTTTTTTTTTTTTTTTTAGGTTTTTAAAAAAAAAAAAAAAAAAAAAAATACTATTATGATCACAAAGGCTGCATTTATTTGATCAAAAATACAGTAATATTCTGAAATATTCTTATCATTTAAAATGATTTTTATATACGTTTCTGGTTTAAAATAATTTTAAATCATCATCATCATCATCATTCTAATATGCCGATTTGCTGCTCAACGAACAATGTTATCAAACACTGTTTTTGTGAAAACTGATTTTTTTTTTTTCCCATGCAGAATACATGATGAATGGACAATCCAGAAAATCTGCATTTTTTTTTTAACTTTATAATTTTTTACAGTTAATTTCAAATCAATGTAATGTCACATGATCCTTCAGACAAAAGTCTAATATGGTGATTTGAAGCTCAACAAACATTTCTTATTATTATCAATGTTGAAAAAAAAAAGTTGTTGTGCTGCTTAATCTTTTTAAACTGAATTACTTAAATTGAATAGAAAAACTATTAACCCACGGTATATTGTTTAATAGCAGATTCTCATTGTGACGTATTACTGTTAAAAATTTTCACCTCAAATTGCGACCGCTAGCCCTGTTTCCGCTAAATGTGAAATGTGTGAGGTCTGTTGCATCAGAGCAGCTCCTCTATATTTAGTGTTTCAATTACTGCTATCACAAAACACTCATTTCATTTACAATTACTGACAGACACATAAATATGCTGCAATTCACAAAGCATTTTAATCTGACAAGAGCATGCTTTGAGTAGAACTGAAGATAAGGGAATATGTGACTCGCTGTGTGTGTGTCTGTGTATATGTGTGTATGCTCATTATTGTGTTGGTGAGTGTTTACTTGAGGAATTGTAAATAGGGATGTTCCGCACGATTGTGGCAGGCATCGGCAGGGCCTATTGTTTGCTTTAATCGCTACTTTAGCCGAGAGGTTGTCTAAACATTTTCATGATCTCCTGTGCCGCCCATATTCATGCTGACAGTAGAGCAGGTAATCACTCAGAATCCTTAAGCCTTGATGATCCTCTCTACACACAGACACACACATACATACACATACATCTCATTCATTCATTCAGCCAGCACAGAGTGCCATTCAGCTATAGCCCAGCTATAGTACTCAACTTAATTTCTTTGCTTTTTACAAGGATACTATCATTTTTATCTAAATAGAAGCACATTGTTCAGTAGTTTAAAAACATTATGTTCTGAATGCACTATACTGCATTGTGTATACCGTAGACTGCTAAAGACGGGCTGTATTGAATATTGACTATACAGTTGTGATTCCTCAAATTGTAATATTACAAATTTTAATTTGTCTATTACCGTTTCTAAATTCTATGCCATTAGACAAGTTTGCAATCCCTCCTTGTCTTGAGAATGTTAAGACAGAGATGCTTCAATAGCTTTGCAAAAAAAAAAAAAAAAGTTGGATTGGAACTGCATACAAGCTTACTACTATTTCTGCAAATAAAAGTTATGATAAAAGTAGTATGCTGGTAAGCTAAAAGAGTAGTATGCGGTTCCATATTAAGCCTGACAGGTTCAGTAAGTTGATTCAGTGTGATTTTGCATTGTTTGGGTGATGAAAGTTTCTTGTGGAAGTCTCAGTCTGACGGCTGAAGGTCTGGAATCTATGGCAGCTTTTATTGGCCAAGGCCCGCCCATGAGGTCGTTTGACTGACATGTCAAACAACCAATCACAGTTCGTTTCGTTCAGCGTCACGTTTCGGGGCGTGGAAATGTCGCCACAATAAAACACTCGGACGTATTTTAAAGATTCTATGCCGCGAACTTTAAATATTTCACATGCTTTTGAAAATCCAGAGTTTATTTGATTTTGATAAGCTCTCATCGGCACAGTTGTAAACATGGCGGGTTTCCTCTTTCGTGAGGGGGTTTGGCGTCACGGCATCTTTGTTTCCAGGCGGAACGTTAAAGAACGCGACACACAAGTCTCCCGGAAATCCTGTATAATTCAACCAATCCGACGACGACTTCGAAATTCCTGAAGTGTTTCCAATTTTGTGTGCCATATGCATCAGACGTTTAGCCAACGTTCCGTGGGCGTGACGTCTGAGGCTGAGACTACAGGTGCGTTTTTCTTATATTAATAAATAAATACTGATGCATCTAATTATTTATTGGAAACATGGCATGGCTATTTCAGATTTAATTTTAGTTCTTTCTTTCTTTCTTTCTTTCTTTCTTTCTTTCTTTCTTTCTTTCTTTCTTTCTTTCTTTTTTAAATATTTTTAATCTCCTTGGCAGCAATGGCAATTTGTTTGAAATTGTGAGGAGCAAACCTTTTCTGAAGTATTTTTTTTTATATTATTGTGAAATATTGTGTAATAATAGAAATTATATTTTAAAAATATAATATATGAAATAAAAAAAAAATATATATATAAATATAATATTGTATTTTCATTAAAAATAGATTTACCACTATATAATTTTTAGATTTTTTTTTTTTTTTTTTTTTACTAATTAGTAAAATAGAATAATCTTACTACATTTGACCAATTCTCCTAAAAATCATTATTTGCTAAATCATAATTATGACATAAAGTAAAAGTTTATATTTTATTTATGTATGTAATTTCCAACATTTTCATGTCATAATTACCAAATCAAAGAAAAATGAGCTTCCACACTTTGGCGGATATACATTTTTGCACCAGTTACAAAAATTGTCTTCTTTTATTTATTTTTTTACTTTATTAGCAATACCTACTGCATACTTCATGCTGCCTACTTTTAAAACATTATCTTAAACTATAGTATATGCAGTATGCAATGCAAAGTCATATGCTACAGTGTTCATCATGACCTCCACTGCATGTTTAATTCAGCCCTGTATTGCATTGTCAGATACAGTGTCATACTATGGTCTAGTACACATTTTTAGCAAATGTAGAACATTTTAAAATAAATTTGCACACTACATAGTATTTCCTTTCAAATTAGGCAGAACAGTATTCTGAATATTCCCATTGCGTGAATGTGTTTGAAATGATATTTTGTTCGTGTACTGCTGCTAAACTGGAGTAAACACCTAATCACCCAGGGGTCACCATGGCTCATTGATATCAAACGCATAAACAGCACACAGATATCCCCAATCCCCCCACCCCCCTTCATGTAAACTGTGGCTTGTAGGGCACGTGCTTCAATTCTCTCAGTGTGGAGAAAGAGACAGCATCTCTACACTGGCAGGATTGCTGCCTGGACCTCCTATTGAGGAGAATGCATCATTCTGTCTCAGTGTTGGCACGACACACACTCAAACTGAGGGGTAAACAGAGACAATACATGCCCACCATAAATCTCTCGCTCTCTCTCAGTTGTTCTGACACGCAGGCTGAGAGATGGAGAGAAAATAACCACACAAATTTTTCTAAAATCGTTCACACCTGTAATTGGTGTCTTGAACCCCCAAGAATACAAACAATGCAGTGAAACCTGTTACTGGACTATCAGGCAAGTGTAGGGAACAAAACCATAATGCCATCTCTTTAAACCTCAGTGTGGGGGGGAAAAGGTTGTGCACTGGAAAAGAAAAGGAGAAGAACAAAATGCATGCTGATATATTATAGATTTAGCCTTTAGTGATGTAAGACTGCTGCTCAATAATCTATATTTCTATGGTAACTGAGATGCAGATGTTCTGATGTGGACACGGTTGCTGTGGAAAAAGCACAAACAAGACCAAAACTAATTTGCCATTTACTTAGTGTTTCTCAAAGTATATTTTCTATATTATATAATTTTATTATTTATTATATTATTATTTTCTATATGCGACCCTGGACCACAAAACCAGTCTGAAGTCGCTGGGGTATATGTGTAGCAATAGCTAAAAATACATTGTATGGGTCAAAATGATCCATTTTTCTTTTATGCCAAAAATCATTAGGACATTAAATACAGATCATGTTCCATGAAGATATTTTGTAAATTTCCTACTGTAAATGTATCAAAACATAATTTTTGATTAGTAATATGCATTGCTAAGAACTTCATTTGGACAAATTTAAAGGTGTTTTTCTCAGTATTTACAATTTTTTGCACCCTCAGATTCCAGATTTTCAAATAGTTGTATCTCGGCCAAATATTGTTCGATCCTAACAAACCATACATCAATGGAAAGCTTGTTTAGCTTTCAGATGATATATAAATCACAATTTCGAAAAATTTACCCTTATGACTGGTTTTGTGGTCCAGGGGTCACATATTATATTTGCTGTAAGTTATATTTAATTATATGGAATATATATATATATATATATATATATATATATATATATATATATATATATATATATATATATATATATATATATATATATATATATATATATATATATATATATATATAATTAATATGTGTATATATAATTGTTCATTTTATAAAAATGATAACATTATTCATAATAATTTCATATTTATTTGGTATAGATTTTATTTAGATATATGTGTTATATCATTTAAACCATTTAATGTTATAAATGTATATATATATATATATATATATATATATATATATATATATATATATATATATATATATATGTATATATATATATATGTATATATATGTATATATATATATATATATATATATATATATATATATATATATATATATATATATATATATATATATGTATATATATATATATGTATATATATGTATATATATATATATATATATATATATATATATATATATATGCTGACACTTTCAATTGACAGTTTTCCCATTGCATAGTATTATTGACATATTATATTGACTTATCATTTAATTCCAGTCTTCATTCTGATTAATCAAGTATGCAAAGATCTATTTGTCTTTATATGAGTGACTATAGCATATTATGTGTGTAATTGCAGATGTTTGCAGGCAAACCCAGGCAATAGCTCAATATAGATCTGACACTAATATTCCGGCTGTTTTGATTGCATCACTTGCCTATTGTTTTATGACATACTTTCTTAGCTCTGCCTCCGTATCCCCTGTGATTCTTTATACGGCGTGTTGACAAAGAGAATTTCAAATCACAACGAAAGCATTTATAGCTTCAGCCATTTAATAAGAAAAGTGTTTGTGACTTTGAGTGTGCATGTGTCAGGTTTTATGGGAACTCTTGGAAATGGTGCAATGCTCTATTCCTGGAGGTAACCTCTAGTCATTTCTGCTTTCTGGAAAATACGACAGGCAGCTATAATGAAAACATGATGCTGTTTTATATTGCAGTGGTGTTTTGTTGTGTACATACAATTATTAGATTTCTTTATGCAATGTTGCATCCAAACTGATGGGTCAACAAGTGATTTTAACAGAGCCTGACAGTACATCTGCTTGAAATAACATTATGATCTCCAAAAGCAAGGCAAAAGCAAAATATACTTTTATTTTTAATAATCTTTAAATTAACTTTAATTTTTATTTTTAAATCTTTAATTCACAGCAATATTTTGTCATTGCACCATTTTATTGTCATTTTCACTAGCAACTGCAATTGGATTTGTATTGTATACCTAAGTTTACTGTTATCCCACCGGTCATTATTGTGACCATCAACATGTTTACTCACTCTATGACCACACTCAACAAAACCGATTATATGAAAATGCGTATATTAATACTAGACACCCTAAAAATAATGTGTAGCAAAAATCTTTGTCATATCTTTATGTTAACATACTTTACTAGACTTTTCTTTTGGAGGTTTGATGCAGTCATCATCTTCTCAAGGTGCAAACAGGAAATAACCTGCTCTGGTCATGTGAAACTGCACATATTTAATTGAGACCCTTTATTTTTTTTCATATTTGCAGAAAGTACACTAAAACATCAGTCGGTAAGGTTTTTAGAGCTTTATAAATGAAAACCTTTTTATGTTAGGAATTTGTGAATGAAGACTCTTATTATATCACTGCAGTTATGGATTTAGGGCAGGTAAGTTAGTAGGTGGAGTCAGTAAGGGGACGCGGATACAATTTTCAGACTGTGTGTTCGTGTGTCTGGTGCTAATGTTTAGTGATGAAGCTATTTCGCAAGTGGTGATTTTATGGACTATGATTTTGTGAAAATAAAGGACAAAAAAGTTATATTACGGACTTACGCGTCTAATGTTTGTTTTTGCATGCACACACACACACACACGCACGCACGCACGCACGCACGCACACACACACACACACACACACACACACCTCTTTAGTAAACAAAAAATTATGGTCTGGGACATTTATATATCTCTCATCACTAAAGTCAGTTTGATCAAAAACAGCTAAGACAAATTTGGCTAAACTGTTGCCTTTTTGTACACAGCTTCAAAAGCAGGTAAAACCTTGCACTTAAACACTGTGATGAAATCCTTTATTCTACAGAAAAATAACTTAAGTGATTCAATCCTGAAAATAAACACTGCTGTCGCTCCTAAAACATAACAGTGTGTGGGTGATAGATGACATCTACGATGTATTGTGGAGACGTGGGGATTCCTGGCTGTGTTATTGTCATGCATGCTGTGTGCGTTTAGAGGGAAACATATGGACACAGTTAGTGCTCCCCACCCTCATATATCTCCACTAACACTTCCAGAGATCAGCGCAGTGCGGTTTCAGTAATATCTCACCAGCACACTGTCCTGTACAGGGAAACACTGCAGTTGTTTTTATTGACGTTGCTGTTCTCATTCAGTAGGCGAAGTCATGGCTGAGATAATATAAAGAGATGTGTGCAGTGTTAATAAGTCCTGTCACGCTGCCAGTATTTAAGTACTGGGCTCAATTCAAATCCAAGAAAGTCACCTTGCGTACTCTCCAGAAGAGCTGAACGTTCTAGTTTACCTTTGGGGGAGTTCTTAATGTCAGACACAATTACCCCAAAGTGCTCTTAACTGCGATGTTTGAGTGATGTTTTGATAATGTGGTTGCGGCTGTATGAATGATGGGATCTCTGTCATTTTCCGTGTACTGTTGAGTCATGACGGTGTTGAAGGACTGTGGCAGCGTGGATAGACTCTGGCCTAGAGGGAGGCTGATTTACATGCATGCTAACTTAAACACAATGTCATTTCTCTGATTTTTGAATTTAAAAGTCTTTTTGCTCTGTATGGTTGAAAACTTGTGAAAACTGGATTATTTTTTTTTTACACGTTTTTGCATAATTTGATTGGAAATTTCACAAGAGATAATTACCTTGATGTTTCATTGTTTTCTTCACAAATTACATGACTTAAACTACTGATTAAACTGAATTAATAAATGCACAAATGACAATGTTACTCAAATTTTTAATAAGCAATAATAATAAGTGGTTTTATATTGCATTTTCATTGAAAGTCTGTGTCTGTGACAAGGTACTGCAAAAATAAATAACAAGATGATAAAATGTGTGATGTAATGCATTTTTAATGTGACGTTCATTTAACATTAAACGACTATGGCGATTTTGGCCCAGAGGGAACTTACAATTTCATTTCTCACGTTTTTGTATGTTTTGCAAGTCAAGCCTGTGTGTGTTTTTGTTCTGCATTTGGAGTCAGTTGCAGCCTGTGGAAAACTGATATTTTTACACAAATTTGACACAATTTCAGCTTGATTGAAAATTTTGGTGAAAGTAAAAGTAAGTACAGTAAAAATAAATGAAGGCTTGATAAGATGTGATTAAAGTTCTAATGTGACCTTTATATAATAATAAAAATCAACCGCTGAGTCTTTCACCTGTTTATGTATTTGCTGTTAGTACATATTGTACTTTAAGTGAGGCTTTACCTTTTTGAGCATGATGATTCCCTCCTGATTGTGCTCGTTGGTCGTGATATCAAACATGGCTCCTCCATCTCCAGGGACGATGTTGTATTCCACCTCTGCATTCTTTCCAATGTCCAGATCATGAGCTTTGATTCGGCCAACTGCTGACCCGACTGCTGATGACTCCGGTACACGCAGGTGGAAGATGCCTGTAGAATCAATGAGCTTTTTGAAAGCTGCTTTAAAATGTACTTCAGGCCATTCAAGATGTATATGAGATCAGAATGGATTTGAAGAAATTTCTTTAAATCACTTGCTCATTGAATGGGTGCCGTCAGAATGAGAGTCCAAACAGCTGATAAAAACATCACAATAATCCACAAGTAATCCACACCACGCCAGTCCATCAGTGAACATCTTGAATGATGAAAAGCTGCATGTTTGTAAGACACACATTCATCATTAAGACGTTTTAACTTTAAACCACTGCTTCTGGCCAAAATAATCCATAATAGCACTTCCTCCAGTAAAAGTCCATACCCTGTTGTCCTCTCACATCAAAATCCAACACAAATGTGCTTATAACTGTTTAGGACTCTTTTCGCTTGTAAATGGCGCTTGATCTGTGCATATTTTTCTCTTATTTCAGACGGGATGATTTGTTTATGGATATAGAGTAGTTTAAGGTTAAAAATGAATTGTTTCTTATAAACACACAGCTTTTTTACTTCACAAGATGTTAATTGATGGACTGGAGACACGTGGATTATTTATGGATTATTGGGATGTTTTTATCAGCTATTTGGACTCTTATTCTGACGGCACCCATTCACTGCAAAGAATCCATTGGTGATGCTAAATTTCTCCAAATCTGTTCTGATTAAGGGAGAAAAAATAAAAATAAAATAAAATACACATCTACATCTTAAATGGCCTAAGGTGAGTACATTTTCATTTTTAAGGTAAACTGTTCCTTTAAGACCAGAAATGTGTATTAAGGAAATAAATAGCATCAGTTATGATTTTATCTTCACTGATTCAGATTTGCACATTTATAACATATCCACTCTGCCAAAGTATTCCTCCTCCTGTGCCAAATTTCTTAAGTTAGCAACTCTAGAGAGGACGTTATTGTTGGAGATAGCGTTTGATAACTGCCTCAATACACTTGGCTGTAAATATGACATAAAAAGCAATGATCAAGTGTTGGTTTCACACTACACTGTTTTTGTTTTTGGCAAAGTAACACTTTGAATTGAAAACAGCTGAGCTAATGCCATGCTACTAAAAATGTAGTTAAGTTAGTAAACCTGCTACTTTTTAGGTAGTTACCCCAATTCTGGTAAAGACACGTGCACGGTAGGCACAAACAGATCATGCTGATTAGTAAAAACTAATGTGTTGAGTGGCCTTGCCTGCAAAAAAAAACAACAACAACAAAAAAACCACCTCAGCTAATTAAGAAGTCATTAGATGCATTAGTGCAATGCACCAAAAAACAAACAACAAGAGAGAGAGAGGCAGAGACACGGCCCAGAATGCAGCAGTCATCATAGTGCCATCCTCTGAGACGTGCTGATGGAAATCCACTCCCAGGGTATTACCAATATTTACACAGCGAGGAAACCAGTGCTCATCGCTGAAACTCAACATGATTTCTATTTCACGATTCCTGAGCACAAATGGAGCCTGTTTGCATGTACTTGTTTAAAGACTTGGCCTTATTTCAGTGGAAAAATAAACAAAGAACATTTTCAAGTATATAAATGCATAAAATATGAGACTGTTAGATAGAAGCTGTGAACAGGGACGGTAAGAGGCCGTCTCGCCTCTTTTGCAGCACCTCACGCGTGACGGGTCCTTCTAAAAAAAAATGTGGCTCTCAGGTTAAAAAAAGCTCAGCTTTTAAAAAACGCTTTGCAACTTTGTGTTATTTCCCTCCATTCCACTGGCCACATCTTGCATTTTTAAAAGCAAATGCACATTCTTTGTGAATGGTCAGTAAGACTGCATGCTCATTTTTATGACTTTGCTGTTAGGAAACTCTGGTTTCTCTAAAATCTCATTAATTCATATCTAGTATTCATACACTTAAGAACCAGTGATATTAGCCTGGGTTTTTTCTTCTTTCTACTACTCCGGAGATGCTGTTAAATATGCTGCCTTTCTTCCTTTATGCAAACTAGATTTATAGATTCAAGATTATTAATTTATTTTTCAAGAAATGTTGGCATATGTTTTCTCTATGAATTCATTAAGTAAATTCATAAGCTTCCTCATGTGTATTTAAAAAAAAAAAAATGCTGCATTACCAGTCAAAGGTTTAGACACACTTGCCTGAATTTATGTTTATCATTATATTAAAAACTTGGTCTAAAGCTTTATGTGTGAATGCTTTAAATTTGTTTGGTGGACTGAATAAATTGTGCCTGCAATCATTTTATTTACAGAGCTACAGTTTTATATTCATAAATAGAGCTAATAGCATACTTCTGGGCCCGTATTCTTAAAGATTCTCAGAGAGCTCCTAATTTAGCTTAAAAAATTTCTAACTAGGATTCTTAGCTTAAAAGTGATTCAGGACCAACCTGAGAGCAACTCAGGTAAAGACAAAAACTTTTATCTCAGTGAGGAGGCGGGGCTGACCCCGTTGCTAGCTATGATACAGTCTTTTGAAGAATGTGATTGGTTGGTTGTCCAAGAAGGAAATAAAAGAGCGCTTTTAAGAGTAGGGTCTACTAAAAGACTTCACTTTGAAATTACAGGCATATTTACAGGAGTACTGTTTTACCGTACTCTCTCTCTCTCTCTCACTCTCTCTCACTCACACACACACACACACACACACATTATATATGCATGTATTTTTATTTTTTATTCACCATGCTGACATACTTAACATATTTTATAGGAAATGAACAGCGACACACTAAGGTTCTGAAAGTGCGGTAATTGTTTGTGTGATCACTTCGCTTATAGAAGGTTGTGACAGACCCACATCATCACTGCTGCATAGTTGCATTTGCAACATGTCAATGTAGTGATTACTTCCATTTCTGGCGCTATGGCATTTCTGCGTGGTGTCAGAGATGTTTGCGTGTCTCTAATGAGATCGGTCACAAACATGATCCCTGCACTATCTAATGTGTAGCATCTTATTAACTCACTGTCATGCATTGTGTGCAACACATTTCTTCTCCCTCTTCATGTTTCGTCCATTTTCTCCACTGTTAAAGAAACTCTTAAGCCTCTTTAAAGTCCTCGTCCGTACTCCTAACAATTTTGGACCTTAAGACCTCCTTTGTCCGTTTTCTGGATATCTTAGTATAGTAAGTTGTTGACAATATTGTCTACTTATAAGACTCACATATCCATTAATGTTTGTCATTTGTAAACAAGTAAAAAAAGTTCACAGAATTTGAGACACATTGGAAAAGCATTACAAGTCTTTTTAACTAACAAAACTGTGCTAGTTGAACAAAAAAGAGACATGTGACTTTACTCAGTGACTTGGGTTGAGTGAACAACTTGGTCCAAGCTCAAAAAAAAAAAAACCTGTGCAGCAAGTTGCCTTGAAATTTTAAGTTAATTAATCTTTTCATTTTTTTTTTTACAGTGTGTGTGTGTGTGTGTGTGTGTGTGTGTGTGTGTGTATATATATATATATATATATATATATATATATATATATATAAAATTATTATTATTATTATTATTATTTGTTTAACATTTCTATATAATACTTCCGTTTTTAATGGAAATATGGGACAATAAAGGAACAAATTGAAGTATGGAAATTCTATAGTGATTAAATGTTAAACAATAATAATAAAAAATATATATTACAGTATAATTCTCATCGTTATTGATCTGAAATATGGAAAACAAAAGAACAAGAAGGTGCATTCAAACGTTTGACTGATTTAAGTTTACATGAGTTGATAGTTATACAGAGTGTCTTACTTTTGGAGAACCTGGGTGGGTTGTCATTGACGTCACTCAGGGTGATGTTGATGGTGGTGGTCCCTGCCAGACCCCCTAACTGTCCTCCCATGTCTTTGGCCTGGATAAGGACCTGATACAGCTCCTTCACTTCCCGGTCCATGTTGGGTAGAGCTGTCCTGATGACTCCTGCACACAGATCGAAAGAGAGCCAGACTGCGTTAATGGAAAGAAGAGGCAAGAGAAAAGGATGATAAAGGGATAGTGAGGTAGAAAGAGAGTATAGATGAAGAGGCTGTGAATACAGGCAGGTATCAGTGCGTAGAGAGAATCGGATTACAGAAAAGAGGGTAAGGTGAGGAGAAGAATTGGGTTTAGACCTGAGAATAAGGCCTGCTGAGAAAAGGATGCGAATGGCAATCTAAAATAACAGACACAATTGAGCTAAGAAAATTGAGAGTGGCAAAAAAGAGAAATGGATGAAGTTCTGCTGCATTGTGGAAAAGGAAACCGAAGCAAATTGAACTTAAAGGTGTAGTGTGTCATTTCAATGCTATCATCATTGTCCTGAAAATCTGTTTTGCCTCGAACCACACTATATTTGTGTTGTTTTATGGTTTGGAGGTTATAGGCTAGTCCTGCCTCATAAAATGCCTGGCTGATGATATGTCACCTTTTTTTTAACACCTTTATCATGGTGGTTGTGTGTCTCAACAGGTTTTAATCTGCGTAACACCATATTCTACTACACAGAACGGGTCAAGGTTAGCACGGCCTTGTTAGCCTCTGATACTACAGCCATTTAATATAAAAAAGCCACTTTCTCTATGAATGGCTGAAATTTTGCTGTACTTGACCATTCTCAACTCTCTGACTGTTAGAATTAAAGGAATATTCAGGGTCCAATACAAAGAAAACAGCATTTGTAGTATAATGTTAATAACCACAAACATAATTTCACTTACATTGAAAGTAGAGGCTAACTTTTAGAGGGTTTAAAATATTAAATCTTAAGCTTATAATTTCGTAAGTGTCTTTGGGATAAAACAGTGAGTTTTTTCAGCGTGAAATGAAAATTTTAATAATCTTTTCTTCTCTATTGTGGTGTGTGTCTGAGTAAAATAGCTTCTTCATTGACAAAAAAAAGAAAAACAAATGTTTTTCAAGAAAGATTACAGGCACATGAATTTGAATAAAAAGAAATAATGATATGCACAGATCTTATCACTGTAATGCAGATAATATACTTTTATGGAATATTGAATATAATAAACACTGCTATCAACCATACAAAAATAATTGTGAATTTTGATTGATTTAATAGTGTCTTTAATGTAAACAGTTGCTAAATACTGAATGGGCGTTAATGTAAATTTGCTCATCCATATGTTAATGTCTATATGGTTATGGTTACACTGACAACGACTTCTGAATGCACCATTTTTCTAGCTTAGTTTCCATAAATGCCTTCGGTGGAAACATTAGATTACATCAAATGCTGGAAAAATATATGGCTATATGGTTCTTTGGATAATTTCTTGATATTATATTATACCCCCTCCAAAATCAGCTGTTCAAGAAAAAGTGAAGTTCTCCAGGCTTCTTTGAAGCATCAGCACACATATTGTCCCTAAAGTTAAAAATGTCCTTGTAAGGAATCAGACTGTAAAACCCTTCCTGGAACTAGTACCTTTACCTTCAAGTGTTTTTTTTTTTTTTTTCTTTCTTTTTTTCTCCAGCTAAAAGATTGAGGTCAGCCCTAAAGCTTCTGGTACTTAACAATCTTAACAAGGCGACAAAGCTAGTGTAGCAACACCTTTCCTTGCTTTTCTTCCATAAAGCACAACTAATGCGTTGCCCAATGCCACAAGAAGCTTTCCCAGATCAAGAGAGTGCTTCATAGGATGAATTAGACATGGTGGTGGATGGTTAAGAAAGGCACGGACCTTCATTCAATGCCAATTTCAGATGAAACGTAAAAAGGATGTCATGTGTGATTCTCTGGGCCTGTTACAGGAAGAATCTGTTTTTTGATTTCAGTTTCGCATTAACAGATCTCTCTTTGAAGTTTGTGTGGTAATTAAATGAATAGTTCACCTAAAAATGACATTTTGTTATCATTTACTGCATGACCATTCATTTTTTCTTGTATTGAAAGCAGAAATTCTGCCTAAGATCTTCCTTTTTTATTTCACAGAAAGAAGAAAGAAAATTTGGAGCGATTAAATGGTGGCAAACTTTCATATTTTGGTGAACTACAGTAGTCAACATTTGAAATGGATCAAAACCTTTCAACAAAGTTGTCCTAAAAAATGTGTTCTTATCTTAGGACAACTCTGATGAACTTTTTTGATCCACTTCACATGTTGACTACTGTATTCCTTTAAGGTGTGTGTTTCCTGAGTCTGCTGATTCCATTATGCATTTTACCCCCTGCCTTTGTTTCCCACCCTCCTCTCGCGGCTTTTGTTTACTGTCGGTTTGTGTTGGTAAATTTTTTTGATATGGCCTGGGACAAAAACAGATTTTTCTTCCTTACTAGTCATTTTATTTGTTCGGCTACAGAATGTCACCCTTTTGATCCCCCCCCTCCGGGTTTGCTGATATCAGGATATTATATTTTTATTCATATATTCCTGTTTGCAATACTTCATACTTGTACAACAGGGCCGTAACCACACCGAAAACAAGCAGAAAATCCTGGCACGTGCTCTGCGCATCAAGTTTACCTTGCAGGTTTGTGCTTTTGCATATTGGATATCACAGCCCACTGAATGCAGACGATGCCCATTTGTAAATTCCCATTCATTGCTGTAATATTGCACAACAAAGTATTCACTGGGAAAAAAAATAAAAGGCAGTTTATTTGATGATGCTGCCTACAATTCCCCCAGCCATATATACAACAGAAACAATCCTTTTGCTGTTACCGAGCTGACTTTTTTTTTTCTCTCTCGGAAGGGTTTGAAATGCAGCACCTGATTGTATAATTATAGATCTTTTCAGGCCTGTTTAGCTGACAGGATGTCCGTTACTTTTCTGCTGTTCAAAATGAATTGCGGTATATTTTGAGTTACAAATCCATTTTCTAGGCTGGCCACATTATCAAATCAAACCGCAGAGCTTATTTGTCTAATAGGGTCAATGAATGTAATTACGCTGAAACCTGTGAACTGTGAAATTAATGAGTCTAGTCTGTTGTATTACACAAACAAAACAGAGGAACTTGTTTGTTAATAGTAATTTCATTTTTCATGCAGCCAACCTTTTTCTGTATATTATTTGCTATAAAATATTCAGGAGCATTTTACCTGTTTTGGGATCCACGGAGAAGTATGGCTGGCCGTGAAGTATGCTGTATACCACCCTGGCGCTGTTGCCGTATGTAGGGTCGTCTGCATCTGTCGCCGTCACCTTCATCACGTATGTACCTGCAAACAAAGAGAAGATATTATTCGTTTGTGTTAAACCGCATGAATAGATATGGGAAATGTGCTTTGTTCAAGGTTATAAATGCAATAGCATGTAGGGTTTGACCGGGACTGGAAAACAGACCTATACAGGCACATCATTATATCCTTTGCTTATGATGGGCTGATATAAAACCAAGTATATGGCTATGTACTGATTCTCCACTGTGTTTTGATATGTCTGAAACAGCAGTTTTTACATTACAAAGGCAGCACTTTTAAATGACCCAATAAATGACAAATCATCCGTACTGTAGAAAGAGCTGATGGTCACAGGTCGCTGAATCCCTGTTTTACTGTTTCTGTAATGTTACATTATAGAAAGGATTCGCTTTATTCAGCATGAATAGTTTTCTGATTTTATCCATATTGCACTCTTACTTGTGTGATAATGCTTGTATATAGAGCTAGTGTACAGTATCTATCTATCTATCGTTCTATCATTCTGTCTACCTATCATTCTATCTTTTGTTCTTTTTTCATCAAATTCTTTCATCAAATTTAATGCATTCAGTTTGTGCATTAAAAAAAAAAAAAAATCTTATTTCCCATTTAGTCTGATGTCTTCTATCAATTAAAAGTAAAAATAGCAAAATAAAAAAGCAGCTGAAATGTAAACAGATCCCTCATGCATCCTTTCAGACCTCCACTACCACTGTATTTCATTTTAGCTAGTGATTCATATCCATAAGTGAATTATTTCTCCCTATATGTCTAAAAGAATGCATGAGGGGTCTGTTTATGTTTATCGTTCTATCATTATGTCTACCTATCGTTCTATCTTTTGTTCTTTTTTCATCAAATTATTTTCAGCTCATTGCATTCAGTTTGTGCATTAAAAAAATATATAAAAACTCTTATTTCCCATTTAGTCTGATCTCTTCTATCAATTAAAAGTAAAAATATCAAAATAAAAAAAAGCAGCTGAAATGTAAACAGATCCCTCATGCATCCTTTCAGACCTCCACTACCACTTTATTTCATTGTAGCTAGTGATTCATATCCATAAGTGATTTTTTTTCTCCCTAGTATATGTCTAAAAGAATGCATGAGGGGTCTGTTTACGTTTATATGAGCTGTACTACATATGGTTAAAAGCACTTAACAATTCACAGCATTTTTAAAGACTATTGCAGTCCACTTTGATTAAATGGTGTAACCAATTTAGACTAGAATTGTAGCAGTTTATACACCATTTACATCATAGTAACATGCTTTAGTTTAGAAATGCTCTCTGATTTTCACTTCTGCTCTTTATCTAATAGACAGCAGGCTTAATCGAGATTTCCGTCTGATCTGTCCATTGTCTGCAGCGTCTCTTTATAGTGTCCTTCTGCTAACGGCTAGTGATGGCTGTACAAATATTAAAAAGCAAGTTTAATAAACAGTTTTTGTATATCATATTTGAAGAGAATATGAGCATAGTGTTAAATAATGTAGGGATTTGGTTTCATTTATTAGAATTGTGGAAATGATTGGTTAAAAGTCATTTCTGAGGTGAAGAAAGATTACATTTTTGTATGTTATTTTGAACACTTTCTTGTTTAGAGGAACATGCACTGCAGAATTGTGCACAACAAGAACAGGCATATTTCATAAAGTGCATAGGATCATTTGTGATTATACAGTATATATTTTATGAAAACACTCAAATCGCAAGTAGAGTGAATTATCACAGTCTACTGTCTGAGACAAGAAAAGAAACTTGAAGGCCTTGGAGAAGAGAAACAGAGCGAGTGAGGAAAAAAGAAAAGGAACCGAGAGGTAATTGTACAGATTTTAAATCAAGGCCATTTCCCAATGGAAGTCCTTTTCAACCAGCTGATGCAATTACCTCTGATTTTTACCTTTTTTTTTTATTTTCTTTTTTTGAGTTCTCTCAGCACACATCGATATGTGTTCAGATTATTGTGGCCTCCACACAGAGAGGTGAAAAGCATTAAAATTCCATACATTTCCAGTCCTTTAAGTGACCTCCAAATTAGACAGTCACATTCTGTCAAAGCGAAAACCCTGTAACCCAATGAAAAATACATCCAGAATCAAGAAATATGGGTAAAGCTAAAGTGTCCCTTGTTTGTGCTGTATGTAACAGCAAGACTCAGTTATGCCTTTGTGGTGGCAGCAGCCACAATCGAAATCACACAGACGTCTGCAGAATAGGTCTATAACTTCAATAAGGACTATGGTGCACTTAGAAACTGGTCTATTCACATTTCACTATCTGAGATCATGAGTAGCTGTGATTCAGCTGGGAAGGGGAGGGTTTCATTTCATTTCATTGCCATTCAGATCAAGGAAAAGGCAATCTCAAAGTGAATTACCCTGATCTGTCATCCTCAGGGAAAGCAACATGAAAAGGGCTTTGGTGCTGGATAGGGCATGTAGTTTATTACGCTCGACACTGAATCGTATGTCAGACTTTACCTCTTTGCCATGCAAAGCCTTTCTTATTTCTTTTGTTTATCTGAATATATGCTTGGAATTTCCATGATTTTCAGAACCTCTTTAAACTCATAAACTTTAATCTAAACAGAACTGCAGTTTGCTTTCTGCTTAACAGATGAAAGGCTATTTAATCAGTGATATTCTGTACGGTGTGTTGTAACGAGTGGTTTCTCACCTGCAGTTTTCAGTTTTACAGTATCAGCTTTCATAAAATGTAATTAAACTTTCTTTGCGCTCTGCATTTCCAATTGTTTTATCTTCAGATACATTCAAGAGTGTGAAGATATAATGCGGATTATCCAGCAGTGATACAACACAGTAATAACTTGTGCATTATTTTAATTTAGACAGGTCCTTATTCTATAATTAAGTATCTTTCTTGAGTGCAAAATCCCCATGGCTTGATATATATATATATATATATATATATATATATATATATATATATGAATGGTTTTTAAGTATATTTGTACATTAGAATGTATCCTGTTTATTCTTATTATTTTATGTATTTATTTTATTTTATTTTTTTAGGGAAGTCTGTTGCACTGAATGACAATGGAACATTATTTTACCCATATTTTGACATTTTATTTACAAAAACATTACAGTAAAGTAGACATTTTACTTGCATTTAATATGCTTTCTGTGCATGTAAAATCACTTTTGTAAATTTAATTTCAAGCAGTCACCAAAATGGGACATCTCATCTTTGACCCATATTTATAGTAGCATTCAGTGTGCCATTATTTTTTTTACTTTATGAGAATATTTGGTTACACTTTATTTTAAGGTATCCTTGTTACAGTGTGATTATACATTGAAGTACTGAGTAATATTAATTAACTACATGCACTTACTATATGGTTAGGGTTAGGGTTAGGGTTTGGTTTGGTTTAGGGTTACTTGCATGTAACCCTAATTTGGTTCAGGGTTACTTGCATTGCTCTAGGTGTGTGTTCACGGTGTGTGTGTTCACTGCTGTGTGTGTGCACTTTGGATGGGTTACATGCAGAGCACGAATTCTGAGTATGGGTCACCATACTTGGCTGTATGTCACGTCACTTATGCATAATATGCAAAATTATGCATAATTTATTTTTTATTATAATAGTAATGTAACCTGTAACAAGGACACCTTGGCTTAAAATAATGTGCTATTGAATAGTTTATTGTAATACTACTACTACTAATATATATATATATATATATATATATATATATATATATATATTGGAAGTATAATAGCACACAGATGGCCTCAGAGTTAATAAGCATGGATTAAAATTCAATGGAGTTCAAAATTTCTGATTTTGTATGTGTGATAGTATTTTTCAGTGCTGCTCTCTGCAACCACAGGGGGCCACTTAAATAAACCAACTTAATTACATGCTATAACAGACCACTCAACAGTAAAGACACTTGTGTAATACTGCGAAAGTAAATTATACAAAAATATAGGGCAGAAGGAGACAACAACGTAATTGTAATATTTTAAGATTTAATATGTAATATGTTTCTTGTTTACTTCCATATCATTGTATAGCAATGCTGAAATGCAACAGATGTCTTATCAGACACTTACAGATTATGAACAGTTTCACAAATCTTGCTTCCCCTAAAATAGTCTCTGAATGCTTTCATTTAAGACTGAACTCTCTTGGGGCCTGTGTCTACAAATGATTGTGAGTATAGGAGAATTACTGCTTCTGTTTACGCCACCATATTATTGCAGGCAGTTCCCGAAGTTGGTAAAGAAACTTTGTCAAAATTACCATTCATTAAAAGTGTATACAAATAACTCAGAATTGAATTAAATTGGATTAAAGTGAACTAAATGTAAATGAGTCTCAGGCTCTTTCTTTGGTAGCCGTTGGAGCTGAATTGTGGATTGTGTTCACAAAATGAGGCAGAAAATAACAGTAATTGTAGTGATTTGTAATAGTTTGACGTTATACAGCACTAAAGATGACATACTTTATTCTATTTTATTCTTTTTTATTTTAAGAAGTCTAATGATAAATATTATTATTATTATTATAAATAATTTGAGACAACTGTGGGCCCATCTGTTATCTTCAATATCCTAATTTTATTACTGCAAGGTTTTTTTTTTATTATTTTTTTTTTTTTTTTAACCTTTATCTTTCATTGATTGGCTTTTATAGGTGATATTTTAATTTAATTTAATTTAATTTAATTTAATTTAATTTAATTTAATTTAATTTAATTTAATTTAATTTAATTTAATTTAATTTAATTTAATTTAATTTAATTTAATTTAATTTAATTTACATTTAATTTTTGCTCCAACGTTTGTCTGCATTGTGCCATGTTTGTAAAAACAATGATATGGAAATTTATATACTCGTTAAAGTCTAATTATAGCTAGTTTCAATATTTTATACATTTTAATAGCATGCAATGAAGGCAAACAACAACTGTGGGCCCTTTTCTTACGTTTGCAACTAAACTGGTTAACAAGCAAGCTTTCTTCTTTGCCCTTGTCTATCATTTTGACTATAAGTCTGTGAAGTATCCAGTTAAATGTTATATAACACAAAGCAAGCAGCACTTCATTGACCATCATGTTTGCAGTGAATGTAGCGTCATATTACATCGCTCCCCAGCGTGGCCTCAGGGATTGATGCATTGTCTGCAATCATATTTGACATCATGATTAAGAATATTTGTCCAAATAATGGAGGCCATTATGACTTTAACAAGCTCTGCAATGTGTTCCGTGAATGCAAGAGGATAGCGCTATATTGATCTGTTAGTAGTTATAGCGATTGGATTAGGCTGTGTGGAAATCAATACAACTTCTGGCCGGCTTTAGAGACGGGCCTTTTTAGAGAATCAGAGACAGTAACAAAATAAGGTCCCACTGCCATCATCACCCAGAGCAGATGCCTTGGTGAAATAATCAGTAATACAATCAAGGTTTCTACCATGTGAGATGAGAAATCCTACTAGGACTGTGTAATCCAGTTTGGTGGGGATTTGGAGCCCATGCACTTCTCATTATCTGACGGCACACAGTAATGTCTGGATTAGCTCCCCTCTGCCACACCAAACTCCATAACATGAGGAAAAAACATGATCTCCAGCATCCCTCGCTGTTACACGGTGACAGTCATCCTTGTAACGTTGATTGGCTTCCATTTTATTTGTTCCATTGTTGTTTGAATTGTTCCTTTATTATTCTATTCTTTTCTATTCTATTCTATTCTATTCTATTCTATTCTATTCTATTCTATTCTATTCTATTCTATTCTATTCTATTCTATTCTATTCTATTCTACTTTTGTTTGCACTGTTCCACTATGCTGGAGAGTAAATATCCCAATTTTATGCCAACTATCACCAAGGCTTCATCGATTGCCTTCCATAGTTTAAAATGGTGACTTTATTGATTCATTTATTTTCTTCATTTCATATTTTATTTCATGTTAGTTTAGTGTACTTTAGTTTTGCTCCAAGGTTTGATTACATTGTTTTATTATGCTGAAGAATAAGCTTCAATATACCAATTTTGTAACACAGTGATCATCCTTTTAAACCTTATTTTTATTTTATTTTATTTATTTTTTATTTTAGCTCCAACTTTTGCTTGCATTGTTCCACTGTGTTGAAGAATAACTTTCAATGCGCCAATTCTATAAAACTATATTGATTTTAAAGGAGCACTCCACTTTTTTTGGAAATAGGCTCATTCTCCAACTCCCACAGAGTTAATAAGTTGAGTTTTACCGTTTTTGAATCCATTCAGCCGATCTCCGGATCTGGCGATAGCACTTTTAGCATAGCTTAGCATAGATCATTGATATTACGCAGCGCCTGAAAGTAGTCCCCAGCTATATTATAACTAGTTACCTAGCGAGTTTTAAATAGGAAAACTAGCGAAACTCTTTGATCGTTTTTGAACGCGATGCTACTGGTCTAATAGGATTCAATGATCTATGCTAAGCTATGCTAAAAGTGTTATCGCCAGATCCGGAGATCGGCTGAATGGATTCAAAAACGGTAAAACTCAACTTCTTAACTCTGGGGGAGTTGGAGAATGAGCCTATTTCCAAAAAAAGTGGAGTGTTCCTTTAAGATAACAAGTTACACTGTTAATTATATAACATTAAGCAGTATAGCGATCCTGCGAATCATTAGTTCAGATTAATGTAGCGTGAACAAACATGAGTTATATTAATATTATAAACTAATATAATATATAGCAATTAAATAATATATTATTTATAGATTATTATACTAATAAATATAATTTTTGTTTATAGATTAACATTATTCTAGAATAATAAATGCAGTAAAATATTGTTTATTGTTAATTCATGATTCATTAACTAAAGTTAGTGAATTCAACCTTATTGCCTTATTTCAATGAATGAAAGAATGAAGGAAAAATCAGGGAACATCTTAATGGGCTTCTTACCCACAGGTGACATCTCAGGTACGCTAGCCGTGTAGGGACCTTCCAGGAACTTTGGCTCATTGTCGTTGATGTCCTGCACCTTGATGACAAACTCTGACTCTGGTTCCAGCGGTCGGTTAGTATCGATGTCCACCGCTTGAGCTCGTAGCGTGTAGTAAGGCTTCTCCTCTCGATCCAGACTGCGTAAAGCATGTATGTCCCCGGTGATCTGGTCGATGGTGAAGATGGTTCCAGCTCCATCACCTGAGAGAGTGTATTTCACTGCGCTTTCCCCTTTATCCAAGTCAGTGTGCAACTAAAGGAGACATAAAGAAGAATATGTGAATATGTAATATGCTTCTAGAACACACTGAGTGGTCAATTTTTTTTTGTAAAATGACCATAGTGGTATATTTGATGAAGTTAAGTGGAGATGCAAAACATTGCCTTATTTTCCCAAAATATTACAAGTTGTTTCAGAATAGTGGCTGTAACTTACAAAATGTAATAATTGCCAGTGATGGCAGATTACAGTATTTAGATAAGAATAGCCTGTATAATTTTTAAACTTCACAATAAGAGTCTGGAAGTTTATAATGCAATTATTTCTGACAGAAAACATTAGTCTTTAGTCATTTACTTCACATTTCAGCACAGGCTTTTATTTGAACTCTGAGGATCTGAGCTTGCATGTATATGAACCTGACCCAAATCTATCTGCAGAGTATATTTTGTCTCTTTCTCTGTTTTTATTTTTTTTATTTATTTATTTATTTAACTTTGACCAAATCCCTGATTTCCTGCCCTCAAGCTAGATTCTACAGCAGACTTCACATATTTTTATGGTTTGCTGTGCTAGCCTTGGAGAGAGAGAGAGAGAGAAAAAAAAAAAAAAAAAAAAAAAAAAATTATATATATATATATATATATATATATATATAAATTCTGATTTGTTTTGATAATATTTTCAGTTTTAATCCATTTCTATGACCACCAGATTTTATGAATGCACTTCCTTTTTAATGATTTTGAAGTTTAATTGAATTTTCCACACACTTCATTTTTATTTGGATCCATCCATCCAACCATCTGCATTTACATTAATTTAATTCTGGTTTCAATTCTACTTTCAAACCGACACCTCATTTGCTATCTCATGAATTCCAATTCAGTTCAATCCAATTCCATTTGAATTAAGGTGAATTACATTTAAATTTAGTCAAAACTGTATTATTGTTCATTAATTTTATAGCATATCAGTGCTGTATGGTGTTATTAAGTATATGCATGTCTCTCATCTGAGGAAGCATCAATCAAAGATTGTACAGAAGTCGTTGAGACAGTCAAGTTTAAAAAGCTTTTGTTTTTCCCAATCTGCATAATATCTAGAGCACACCATAAATCAAAAAGAGAGCTTAATTATCAGACTGCTTTACTGACATTTATCTGCACATTCAGAAATTAATGAAAAGAAAGAGAATAGAGGTATGCAAAAGAAAAGAGAGATTTTCAAAAGAGTTAAAGCTCAGCAATCACTCCAGTAATAACTAAAAGTGGAAAAGTTGGGTGATACTAATTAAAAAGTGAATTAGCATAACAATAGCAATCAATTACACAAACAGGTTTCATGTGCCGACTGGGTCCTCGAGAAACCTCACAAATATCCACGCAGAACTGGTGAGAACATCTTGTCTCTCTCTCTGATAATAAGTTTAGTAAAAATATAACACAAACTGGACTAAGTGGCCTTCCCAGATGCTCATTACGCTCTCAGAAGAAACACTTGCTCTTATTTTTTTCACAAACATGACAAGTTCAAACCGTTTAGCTTAGCATAAACTGACAAGCACAGAAGAGTTATAAAGTGAGAAATATGTGTTTACATGCAAATTTCTGCCAAATCAGAAAAGAAGAAGAAAAAAAAAAAAACAGCAGGATAATTAGAAAGCATGGGGATGCTGAGTGTATACTAAGATACTCCGTTATCTGTTAGACATGCATTCATAAATACACCATTTATGAATGATGTTCATAATATGATTTGTTTAGGAATTTTGACCTTTTAAATAATTTTAAATGTATTTAAAAGTCTTTTTAGATATTTAATATCGCATATGAGTGCTTTAAAGTGAAAAAGTTTATAGAATTAATTTGATTTGGATAAGCTCTTTTTTTTAACAATATTTTCCCGCTTAAGGAATGGTTCACCCAAAAATGAAAGATTTGCTATAGACACTTACTTATCCTGAGTCCATACAAGATGTAGATCAATTTATTTGTTCATGGGAACAGATTTAGATATATGTATTTT
Source organism: Acrossocheilus fasciatus (assembly GCA_036784905.1). Lineage (NCBI taxonomy): Eukaryota > Metazoa > Chordata > Actinopteri > Cypriniformes > Cyprinidae > Acrossocheilus > Acrossocheilus fasciatus. The sequence continues at coordinate 26,257,102 of CM071949.1, read as the reverse complement.
TTTATCATCACTTGCTCACCAGTGGATCCTCTGCAGTGAATGGGTGCCGTCAGAATGAGAACTTCAAACAGCTGATAAAAAACATCACAATAATCCACAAACCATCAGTTCACATCTTGTGAAGTGAAAAGCTGCGTTTTAACTTCAGACCACTGCTTCTGGCAAATAAATGTGTCCTCCATTCATAATATTGCTTTCTCATCTTGTCTGAATCAGGAGAGAACTATGCACAGATCAAGCACCGTTTACAAGCAAAAACAGTCCAAAAAAGTTATTTTGCTGTTTTTTACTGGAGGAAGCATTATGATGGATTATTTTTCTTTATTTTAATTTTTTTTTACAGACATACAGATTTTCACTTCACAAGACATTAAAATGCCCCTATTATGGGTTATGAAAGGTTCATATTTTGGTTTTGGGAGTCCCCAACAACAGGTTGACATGTATGCAAGGTCAAAAAACACATTCATTTTCTAATAATATGCATTTATTTTTTACCTTATTTGCTCAACGACTCCCAAACGATTCGCTCAGTGATTCATTTTTTCCAAACCCCTCTTTTGCATGACGCTAATCCGCGGTGATTGGTCCGATTGGTCGATTTCATTTAAAGCAGAGTGCAGTGCTGCTTTGTGTACAGCCGTTACAGCTATTTTTAACGCTCCAAAAGCAGCACCTAGTGGCAACAAGTGGGCCGGCAATATGCTAATGTTTCATGTTGACTTCAACATGAAACGGCTTAGGATTCGTTTTAAAAATGACTCGTTTCAATGATTCAGAGTCAACTCTTTCTTTTGAGAGACAATAACTTTATACACAGTGCACTTTCAGATTTAAAACTTTGTAGGATGTTTTCATTCATTTAGAGCTGTTACACACTTCATGAAATTTAATTTTCAAAAATCCATAATAGGAGCACTTTAACTGATGTACTGGCGTCATGTGAATTGCTTGTGGATTATTGTGATGTTTTTATCAGCTGTTTGAACTATCATTTTGATGGCACCCATCCACTGCAAAGGATCTGATGAGCTAATGATATAATGATACATGTCTACTAACCTGTTCAGATGAAGAAACAAACTCGTAGCCTGAGAATGAGTACATTTTAAGCAAATTTTCATTTTTGGGTGAAATATTCTTTTAAATAGAACTCTGAGCATATTATGTGCTTTTTTATTGTAATTGTGATTTACTTAATAATGCTAATTTCTGAAGCAGGTTTAAATATAAATACTGTTATTTCAACAAGTGGAAAGTTACATTGCAAATATATGGCTTTAGACGTATCTGTTTAACATCTTCTTTGCAAATAGTGCAAGTAGGCTTAGACCTCTATTATGCTATTCTCAGTTTATATATCTCGAGTGAAGATAAGCACTGGATGTTATTGTCTCAGTCAACAGGTGCTGAGAGAGCAACAGTCAAATACTTGCCTCCTCTCACAATAGGGACAATTAGAGGCCTGTTCTACCGCCTGCGGATTCAATAGGGTCCTAATATACTGGAGGAATAAATAAAGGCTCTATTATCATTCGGAGCCATAAGCGAAGAATCAGCCTGTCAAAATTACTTCTTCAGCAATCTTTTTAGTGGTTACACAACCAGCAATTATTAAAGCTGTAATTCCTTCAGAGATTATCAAGAGAAGCCTTTTAAAAATATGTTTGCCTGATATTTTCAGTGTTTTTCAAAGCCCTGACCAGATCTCATTGATCTGTTAGTGTGCTTTTCGGGTGGCTTATAAGCTCAGCTCTCTACATTACATATGTGTTTCTGCGCTCTGTGTGTGTTCATAATCATATGGTTCGCTACATGGTGTCTTACCAGTAATTAAATGCATGTTTGGTTTGCAAAGGAACTGTCAGCTCCATGACTGGATATTTCTTACACACCAGGATACCGAAACCCCTTGAGGACCAGCGTTCCTGCACACTTGCTGCATGCTAATATAGTCAGACCGGGCCTAAACACTCAGCCAATTCAGTTAAATAAATACATTCCCCAGCGTGCAACGACTGCAAGGAGTCTGAGGAAACCAGCACTCAGTCATTTACTCCAAACCCGCGTGCATATGTGTTTATGGATTTGTTTATGTGTTTATGGATGTGAAAAGGCAGACATCTGTGCAAGAGGATAAATATACATCTCTCTCTCTCTCTCTCTCTCTCTCTCTCTCTCTCTCTCTCTGTGTGTGTGTGGTATAGATCCATTAGGGGTGTGTGTTATGATCAAAATCTTATATCATATGTGAATTTTTGCTGTATGCATATATATATATATATATATATATATATATATATATATATATATATATATATATATATATATATATATATATATATATATATATATGTGCATACTATGATTTAAAGAAAAAAAAAAACATATGATAGAAGATTTTGGTATAATAGGATATATAATTTAATACCCTAGTATATTATATGGATTATTATTTTTTAACATATAAAGAAAGTCTCTGTGCTTGATAAGGCTGCAGTTAATTATACAATAATGAAAACACTAATATTCTGAAATATTACTTCAATTTGCAATAACTTTTTTTTTTCTATTTGAATATATTTTAAAATGTAATTTATTCCTGTGATGCAAAGCAGAATTTTCAGCATCATTACTCCAGTCTTCAGTATCACATGATCCTTCAGAAATATGCTAATTTGATGCTCAATTATTAATAAATGTTCTCAACTATTTATAATGTTTTTTTTTTATTATCATCAAGATATTGCTGCTTAATATTTTTGTGGAAACTGATACATTTTCTTTCAGGATTCTTTGATTGAATAAAATGTTTTGAGGAATAGCATTTACTTAAAACAGAAATCTTTTGGACATATATTTGTGAATGGGTGTGTTGAGATCAGGATGTGTGTTTTACATGCATCATGTAGTGTTGACAAAAATAGGAGAACGGAAGCGGGTCTGTGTTTGTTTTGTTAGCGTATGTGTGTTTTTGAGCGATGGGGCGGATGCTGCGTTAGCCATAGTGTTTGTATTTTGTGTTTGTCCCATTTCTAGTGCTCTGGGGTGCAGATTCACTGGAAACTGTGAAAGCGGTCTCACACTCTGTAGTTTGTCGTACAGTTCGCTGTTTGATTACGTGGTACAGAGAGAAAGCGTGAGAGAGTTTTTTTGAGAGCTTTGTTTTTGCTCATGAGGTGGAATACTGATGTGCCTGTGTGTGTGTGTGTGTGTGTGTGTGTGTGTGTGTGTGTTTTATGAAACTAACACACCAGCCCCAACAGATGGAGACAGTCTCAGGTGGATAAACGGCTGATCTAATCACAAGCAATTAAGGAATACTACATTGTACTTCCGCATCAAAACTGCAGCAACACACTTACATAACAACTAAAACAAAAGAAAAGCTGCGTATAAACAAACAATCAAAGTCTGTCAGGCTCAAAGGACAAATCTGACAGTAGCTTTTCAAATTACTGGATGTGCTGTGATGACAGCCAAAACACAAGAGCACAAAAGTTTTTGTTCTGGGTTGTTTTCTCAGTATTTTCTTACAGAAGTGTCCCTTTATTTGTTTATTTATTTAACAATGGACACTTTTCCCTTCAGGACTTTTAGACAAAGTCTTTTACACTTTTGTACACTAATTTGTTTAAATTTACCCAGATTGTTTTCTTTGTTTTCTGGCTTATATTTAATCTCAAGTGCTTCAGTGCATGTTGTCACTTTGGTATCCAAGTACAACAATTTCTGAAAAACATATTAGCAGCAAAATTGTTAATCATGGTGGTAGTGACATCACAACTAGGGGAAGGCATAATTGTTTTTTAAAATAATTTAGCAAATTTTAAAATTGTTTAGATGTAAAGATTTATAGCTTTAAAACCATACATATGCAGTAGACCTACTTTGATGAATTTTCACAATTATTTTTTATTTTTTCCATTTTCATTTTTTAATGAATGAAATACAATATGTGCATAAAAGGCATGTAAAAAAAAAAAAAAAAAACTGAGGTGATCTTAATTACTATAATAAATCATTATGTGTACATTGCCATTTAAAGGTTTTACTTTGTTAGGATAAAATAAATTTAATAAAAAGTGAAATATGACGTTACAAAAAATCTATTTCAAATGAATGCTTTTATAGTTTGAACTTTCTACATGCATAGATGTATATCATGGTTTTCACAAATATTTTAAGCAGCACAACTGTTTTCGACATTGATAATAAGGGATGCTCATTGAACAGAAAATCAGCATACTGAAGGATTATTTGACATTTTGCACCATAGGAGTGAAATGCATTCTAAAATTTAGTTTTTATTGTATTTTTGATCAAATAACTGTAACCTTAATAAGCATGAGATTTCTTTCAATACATTATTTATTTATTTTTTTTAGATAACCCAAACTTTTGAATGGCAGAGTACATGATATGCCGTGCAACTTCTTCCGTAAAAATTATAATTGTGTTCACTGATGGCTGACATCAGTGACATCTGTGCGAACATGCAACAAATCAGGCTGGTTGTCATGGTGATATTTAGCATTTTAATAATGTGCAATTTATGAAAAGTACCAGCTTGCAATTAATTAACTGATGCAAGATAGCCAAGCTTTAATGCTTCTGTGACAGATGAACATATCTTTTTCCCTTGCCTATATCTAAATTATGCCAGAAATATGGATCATAGTTCAAACTATTAATAAGCTATACGAACAAGTTGAAGGAAAAGTGTTATAAAGCAATTTTACTTTCAAGCCAGTAATATCAGCTCACTCTGAATTCATCCAGCCTCAATGCAAGGAGCGAGCGATACTGCTAGGAACATTAGCGTTTTTTAACTATCTTCGGTGCACTTCAAGCAGAAATCTCATTATTATAAAAGTTGGACTAAAATATGTGGAAGGTAATATTGGCAGTGCAGATAAATGACATCATTATTCCCTTTTTCCTTAACCAATCTATGCCAGTGCATTCATCATCTGTGTCATACGTTAACACCGCAAATGTCTTCTTTTCTAAATGCGTTCAGAATGGGCTGCTGTATTGCTAGCATTTCACGTGCATAATTTGGGGCCGAGTTATCCGTACAAATGACTTCGCATCTGCAGAATTAGTTTGGCATCAGGTTTTTGTGAGGTAAATGGCATGAGCTTTGGGAGGGGTGAGGTTACTGCAGTTTGATTATTTCTGGGGTGTTGGATTATTGTGGTGCTTGGGTTCCTGCATGCAATCGACACCATTTTATGGTCATTTTGGATCATTGTCCCTCAAATGTAATCATGAGTTTGGATTAAGTAACCTTTAAAATGTAATACTGAAGGCATTGGTTGTCTTCCCAGTGTTTGTTATGAAGGATTGTGTATCGCACAATGCTACACACAGACATGAAGGAGCTGTTATGTTTAGAGATATTGAATAACATGTTTTCTATAGAAACCAGTTGTAACTAGAACAATTACACAAGATAAACTTTGAATGATGGATTGGCAACAACAGAGAAGAAGCATTGAGTTTTGAAGATTGCATTTCCCTTTTACATTCTGAGGTCTTCCGTACTTATGGTATTGTACGGATGAATGGATAGAGCTTTTCAATAGAAGTATAGGCAATTTAAATAACTATTGTATGTTCCACTACAGGAAAACCGTACGCCTGACTAGTGTGAGAATGTATAGGTGAGATATTACTTGTTAGAACATGTTTATACCAGTTTTGAAAGTTGTAGTTTGATAACAGCTGTTTTGTTACAATTAGAACAATTCATTGGAAGTCTATAGGCTTTTTGATTTTATATTTTGTTCACAAGCCACAAGGTAGCATTAATTACAGTCAGAAGTTGTCAGTGGAAGTCAATGAAGTTTTATTAAAAACACTGAAATGATATCAATAGGGTTTTGATCATCCATCCAGTGAATACACCTTCGAAATTTATTTCATCTACCATCCATCTGTTGTCATCTAATGATCCATCCATCCATCTATTGTCTTCAAAGACTCCACCTGTCCAGTAAATAAACTTTGTTCTTTCCCTCCTTCCATCCAGTGAATACACCTTCAAACTTTATTCCATCTACCATCCATCTGTTGACATCCATCCATCTATTGTCTTCAAAGACTCCACCCATACAGTAAATAAACTTTAAAACTGTGTTCCATCCATCCATCCAGCCTTATAAATTAGAAAATATATAATAAGTCGTAACAGTCTGCGCTGAGTTTGGTGGATTCTTCTAAAACACTCTTGGTGAAATTTGACCCTGGACCACAAAACCACTCTTAAGTGTCAATTTTTCGAAATTGAGATTTATACATCATCTGAAAGCTGAATAAATAAGCTTTCCATCGATGTATGGTTTGTTAGGAACAGACAATATTTATCAGAGATACAACTATTTGAAAATCTGGAATCTGAGGGTGCAAAAAAAAAAATCAAAATATTGAGAAAATCGCCTTTAAATTTGTCCAAATTAAGTTCTTAGCAATGCATATTACTAATCAAAAATGAAGTTTTTATACATTTACGGTAATAAATTTACAAAATATCTTCAAGGAACATGATCTTTACTTAATATCCTAATGATTTTGCCATAAAAGAAAAATGTATAATTTTGACCCATACAGTGTACTTTTGGCTATCGCTACAAATATACCCCAGCGACTTAAGACTCGTTTTGTAGTCCAGGGTCACAAATTACATTTGCAAATGTTTGTCTTATTAGAAAACTTTACCCAAGTTTGGTTTTGAGAAACCAATATAACCAATGCAGCAACAAATCATTCTCTGACACGTTTGAGCCCGAGCATTGTGTGTAGCATGGCATCTCCACAGCATTACCGTTTATCACTCTATAGGGTTGTAAACAGTCTTATCAGGTGCACATTTCCAATCATGCTCGAGTCTCATTAAATGCACACAGTAAAGCTGACCTCTCTTTTAACCAAGCTATGTTGTGAGACACACACAGGTAAAGATTGGCCTGTTTAAGATAAGCTCTCCAGCGCAAAATCCATTATTATCTGCTGCTGTTTGCTGTCAGCCTGCAAGGTCAACCCTAGATGAGGAATTCAGAAGAGGCTCAATCTGGCTTGCAACAAATTTGGTGCAGAAGAAGCACTTCTGATCCCAGCAAGGTCAAGTGTTACTTGAGTACTCGAGTATGCTGTTGCATTCAGGGAAAGCATGTTGTTATAGAAGTATCTCTACCGAATCCATGTAATTGTATTCATTTGGACTTGGGGCAAAGAACAATCATTTATTAGCAATGCAGCCTAAAGCCTAAATTCATATGACCCGAATTGTCTAATTTAAGGACAAATATGATAAAAGTACATTTTAGGACTCCAGCATATTAGATTACATTGAAACCTCTATGTCAGTCTTTACAAGGAACGCATCCATAGTGCGTGGTGCGCTTGACCATAAATAAGCCCAGTTAAGTGATCCATGGCAATGGGACTCAAAACCTCTGTTAATGCTTTAGACATGCTTGGTGAAGAGAGTGAATGGATAATTACAGTGTGTCTTGCTGGGTCTATGTACATGGTAACCTTGATTAGTATACAGGTCACTGGAGAGATTCTGTCTGGTCATTTGACGCTGATTACTGGAGAGAGCAGTCTGTGATTGCATTATGGAACTCTTGCCGCAGCTGCTGTGTATTTATGGAGTGTGTTATACATTTAAAGGGCCGGTTTAACCATTTAGCTTATGAACTGTTTTAAATGGCTAGATTAATTTGAGGGGATGGATGATATTGTGTATAAATAATAAATATAGAACTTATTCTCATACATTTCAAAGTCAACATGACAGAGCTCATAACCAATTTTACTCCTGTAATATGACATTTCTGAGTGAAATTAAATATTCAATGAAATAAAAGTAGGGCAGTACTAGATTTTATCCTTTGGGAATTGATTGGATTTTGAAAATTGGTAGACTGAGTCCGAAACACTTCCAGCACTCAATTTTTGATTAGGTTTTTCGTCTCCATGAGGCTGAAGGTCAAGTTCACCAAGAACATCATCTTAACCTAATCCAGTTATTGAATCCATTGTTATTGTATAGTTTGGAATTTTAAATGGCTTGCAGACTGTAAAAAACAAGTTGTAAATAAAACAAAGGTTATTTGAATATGTTTTACAACAATATAATTTATTATTTCAGTGTTTTCGACTTCAAAACTCGTGTTTAATTAAATATGCTGTTGAAATTTACTAGCAATTTTATGAGTGAAAATTGTTTCAAAGTAAATGTGACCCTGAATCACAAAACCAGTCATAAGGGTACATTTTTCGAAATGTATACACCATTATTAGGATAATATTTAGCCGAGATACAACTATTTGAAAATCTGGAATCTGAGGGTGCAAAAAAATCGAAATATTGAGAAAATCGCCTTTTAAAGCTGTCTAAATGAAGTCCTTAGCAATGCATATTACCAAACAAAAATTAAGTTTTGATGTATTTACTTAATATCCCAATGATTTTTGGCATAAAAGAAAAATTTATAATTTTGACCCATGCAATGCATTTTTGGATATTGCTACAAATATACCCATGCTACTTAAGACTGGTTTCATGGTCCAGGGTTACAAATCCTACACAAATCCAGTATATTACATTAATGTTAAGTTACTTAAAGGCTGCAGTACTTAAAACAATTGGCTGAAAAGCACAATTTTTGATAATATCAGTTGAAATGTAAAGTAACATTTATTGATTTTTAATAAAGTAAGTCATCATGATCCTTTTTCCATTATCCCTTTGGAATAATGTGCACTGATTAATTGTGCACAATAACACCATAAGCACGTATTAAAGAAGTATGGGCTCAGTTTGTGATTTCATATCATGCAGTGCATATCAATTCTCCTGTGCTTATCTCTGTTAAAACATTCTCTTTTTTTGCATCCTTTTCTGGTAAAACTCTCTTGACTCCCATGCACAGATCCATGTCTTCATAAGTTATGTTGAAAAGATCTGAGAGCTAATGATAGGTGGGACAGATGAGATCGCAGTCGTTTCAGGGAATTAATCTGAGAATAGGTGGTGGGTAGAGATGAGGTGGACGTGGGTGTCAATAACACAATGGGAGTGAGTAAGTGGTGACCTGTCAGCCAGAAAGAGCTCACGTAAACAAGCTGTAAAATGAATGGCCTTTCTAGAAAATGCATTATAGTATTCAAATGAGAGACCTTTCTGATGGAAGCATTTTCTAAAGGAAAATGTTCGCAGAACTAGTATGCTGACAACTTAAATTTAAGCCTGTTTGTATCTTTAGAAGACTGCTGGATAATCTACGGTGTTTGTTTTCTTGTAATATTTACTGTTGTTGCACAAAAATGATGATTCGATTCTTTACAAATAGTTGTGTGTGTGTGTGTGTGTGTGTGTGTGTGTGTGTGTGTGTGTGCGTGCGCGTGTTCAACAGTAAAAATGTTTGAAATGCCAGGGTGAATTTTTATTTTTGGTGAATTTGAACTGTTCCTTTAAGAAAAAACACAAAAGTGAAGCCGACAGCAGTGTAGAAGCTTAATGGTTTGTTGAAAGGGCTGTTTGGATAGCAGCTGATGAACAGATTGTGCTGAGAAAGGCTGAAGATAAATGAAAGATGATGTCAGTGCAGGTAAAAAGCTGGGAGAATGGGAAGACTTCAAAAGATCTGGAGCAGCTCTCTCAGCTAACATTATTGGATTGGGTCTGTAAATACCCATCTCAAATTTTCCCAGACAACATAGCATACAACTCTTTTAGACTGAGTGATTTTTCATTTATCAGGCTCTTTGTTAAGGGCACGGATCTTCTTCTATGTTCCCTTTACGTAGTTTCCTGCGCCTTTCTCACCAAAGCTTTCCGCGGGATGGACACACACACACAGAAAAAGCCCAGTCGGTTGCGTCTTTGTAAACACTGTATAAACCCTTGATCCGCTTGGGCCTCCTGATGATTCGTTTGTGCTCATCTGGGATTGAAATCCTCAGATATGAGGTGAATGTGATCCAGCTTAACTTTCTGAGAAGCTCCCTCTGCTTTACAGTTAATATGAAATGCCGTTTGCAGCAGTGAACTGATGTATTTCTGAGTGAAACTGCATTTCAGGTGTGTAAATGGATATTTATATATATGTATCCATTTTTACCCGGTTAGTCCATGTGTATATACAGTGCCATGAAAAGGTTTTTGCCCCCTTCCTGTTTTTTTCCTGTATTTTAATTTTTTTTTTTGCATATTTGTCCCACTTAAAAGATTCAGATCATCAAACAAATTTTAATATTACACAAAGATAATGCAAGTAAATACAAAATGCAGTTTTTAAATGATGATTTCATTTATTAAGGGAAAAAGCTGTCCAAACCTGCCTGACACTATGTGAAAAATTAATTGCCCCCTCCTGTTTAATCATGAAAGAACTGTGATTAACCACATTATTTTAAAAAGCTGAGTGCAGTTTCACCTGCCAAACCCAGGCCTTGAATAAAGAAATGACTTAAATAGACCCTGTCTGACAAAGTGAAGCATGCTTAAAGTGCAACACATCATTCCGCGATCTTAAGAAATTCAAGAACAGATGAGAAACAACATAGTCGACATGTATCAGTCTGGAAAGGGTTATAAAGCCATTTCTAAGGCTTTGGGACTCCAGTGAACCACGGTCAGAGCCATTATCCACAAATGAAGAAAACTTGGAACAGTGGTGAACCTTCCCAGGAGTGTCCGACCTACCAACATTACTCCAAGAGCGCAATGAGGACTCATTTAGGAAGTCATAAAAGAACCCAGAACAACATCTAAAGAACTGCAAGCCTCACTTGCCTCAATTAAGGTCAGTGTTCATGATTCAACAATAAGAAAGAGACTGGGCAAAAACAGCATCCATGGGAGAGTTCCAAGGCAAAAGCCATTGCTGACCAAAAAGAACACAAAGGCTCGTATCACATTTACCAAAAATTTGTATTGATTATCCCCAAGACTTTTGAGCAAATATTCTCTGGACTGATGCGACAAAAGTTAAACTTTTTGAAAGGTTTTGAATCTGGCGTAAAACCAACACAGCATTTCATATAAAGCACATCATACCAACAGTCAAACATGGTGGTTGTAGTATGATGGTCTGAGGCTGCTATGCAGCTTCAGAACCTGGATGACTTGCCATAATCGATGGAGCCACAAATACTGCACTCTATCAGAAAATCCTGAAGGAGAATGTCCAACCATAAGTTTATGACCTCAAGCTCAAGCACACTTGGGTTATGCAGCAGGACAATGATCCCAAACACACCAGCAAGTCCACCTCTGAATGGCTCAAGAAAAACAAAATTAAGGTTTTGGAGTGGCCAAGTCAAAGTCCGGACTTAAAGCCAATTGAGATGCTGTGGCATGATCTTAAACAGTCCTTTCATGCTCGAAAACCCTCTAGTGTGGCTGAATTAAAACAATTCTGCAAAGAAGAGTGGGCCAAATTCCTCCACAGCCTTGTGAAAGACTCATTGCCAGTTATCGCAAACGCTTGATTGCAGTTGTTGCTGCAAAGGGTGGCACAACCAGTTATTAGGTTTAGGGGGCAATTACTTTTTCACGTAGTGCCAGGCAGGTTTGGACAGCTTTTTTCCCTTAAAAAATGAAATCATCATTTAAAAGCTGCATTTCGCATTTACTCAGGTTGTCTTTGTGTAATATTAAAATTTGTTTGATCCGAATCTTTTAAGTGTGACAAATATGCAAAAACAAACAAACAAAAAAATAAATAAATAAAACAGGAAGGGGGCAAAAACCTTTTCACGGCACTGTATATGATAATTGGTTTACAAAATGTGTGCATTAAAGTTAGTTTAATGGGACAATTGCTTGATAAATTGTACTTTGTTACTAATTGCAAACATTTGGTTAATGGGAATACTATAGTATCATTTGGGGGATTCTGAACATGTGCTTAAGTACTATTGAGAAATCAATACTTTTACTCAATTACATTTCTAGTGCAATTATAGTACTTTCTTATTCCTTGCCATTTCACTTAGACTTTGTATGCAGGTCATAAATAAATCTTACTCAATTTACAAGCCAATACAATGTATTTGGTCATAACTATGATAATTTGTCCTTGCAAAGAGACATTTCATTAGTCCCCACAACCGTTTTGACCTAAAGCAATGCATTTTAATCACTGCTGATGATGGACTGATTTGACTCACAGTCACGGATCATTTCATAAACAACTATATTCAAATGTCAAACCATTAGAAAATCAGCTGTTGGTATTATAAATTCAGGTCATAAGTTTGAGAATATTGGATTCATTGTCCTAGAGACATAATCAGGACACTGAGGAAATTGGTATTAAATGACTGTTTGTGCATCAAAGAAAATGATCCACTGTCTCTTAATTTCAACAGTCAATTTTGAAAGTTAAGAAAAATGTATGTTTTTTTTTTTACTTTTAAATACTTAGGTACAAATAAATCCACATATCTGCCCATTCAAAAATGTTTTTAGCTACATGCACATTTTAATTTTGTTACAGTACTAATACTTAAACATAAATTTGATATTCATCAGGAATTGTTTGTATTTTTTTAAGGTCATTAGGTATAAATGAAGGCAGGTGGTTGTAAGGATGGGGTTAAAAAGTTAGAGGAATTCATTATGGCTGAAAATGATTGCGTCAGAGGCGGAGCAAGTTGAATTTTCATGCAACATTAAAAAGACCCCCCCTCCCAGAATAATGTGCTTCAATGAATCATGCACAATAAGACCAGGAACATGCATTAAGAAAGTAAATGGGGGTCGATTTTGATTTCATGTTGACTTGAAACATCACAAAATGACAGAGAGACACACATCCTATCAAATTACTTTTGTATACTGGTTCATTTGCCTTTTAAAATTACAGCTTTCAGATATGAAAGGTTAGAAAGCATGGTTGACTGATGGCACTTTGGCTAATGATGTCATAAATAATGTTACATTATAAAGTTGCTTAAACCCACCGACCTGTGTCTTTGAGATTATGTATAGTCTTTATTATGTTATTAGCTCAGATGATTGAAGAAAGAGGTGAATTGTGGGTGGTCATAAGTGACAGCGAGAGGAGGATTTAATGGTGATTGAAAAGCTAAAGCAGGACAGGGAGAGGAAGAGAAAGAGAACTTGATTTACAGTCAGCCGAAGGATTGCGGTTTTTCCTGCGAACAGACATTGCTCAACACCGAGGACGGTAGCACATTATTTAATTGCAGAATTGAGGCTTTGTTGCAGTATTCCCAAAGGCTCAATGAGGCTTTTATTCCTCCGTAATAAACGATAAAATGCTGATGTGTTGTAGAGTTTCACCAGTATCTGGAGGCTGTGATGTTCTCATGCTCACAGCTTTTGCATAAATGCATACCGAAAAAAAAAGTACATCTGCCTGCTGTTGCATATTATGTGTCAATCCATCAACTCTTCTGCTTGAAATGAATATTTCATGCTTGCAAAAATGTTATCTCATAAAATAAGATAGCCATTTGGTCTCCGCTGCCAAAATTCTCTGTCTACCACTGCAACAAGTCCTGTTATTTCTGTTATGCAGTACATTTTAATGTCCCTGTTATATGATATTTGTTGGAATGAATAAAATATTAAACTCACAATTTTTAAAGATTTAAATCATTGTGCTACATTTGGGCATTGACGTCATCTCCCAGGAAGTGGCATCATTTTGGAGGGAAATCAACGGCACAAACACCAGAAAGCAGTGGATTAACAATGGATGAATTTGTGATGTTTTGTGGTTTTGGTTGATTATTAGTATTATTCGGTTTGATAAAGTTGCAGAAATTATATTATCAACATTTCAGTAATTAATTAAAAATCAAAACGAACATCAAAGAGTCATCTTCTTGAACATTAGCACGTGAGCAAATGCAATATTGATTTTATACAACAGTTAAAGAAGAATTTAGTATTGAGTAAGTCACATTTTAGATACAATATTGAGTTTTTTTTTTTTTTTTTTTTTTTTTTCGTTTCACTAAATAAAATAGATTCAAACAAAGTCGGAGCAGAACAATTGTGCCTCTCAGAGTAACATTGCGGTTGCTGAATGAATTTGTTTTTGAACAAAACATTTGAGTCAGTGATTCAATTATCCTTTCACAAAATCATTTGCTTCATAAATCAGCCAGTTTTGAATAAATCATTTGAATGGATGATTCAATGAATCAGTCATTAAGACAAAGACTTGCCGCCACCTACTGGCAGTTTTAGTGTTTATAAATCTACAGTATTGTATCAATGACAGGCCTAAACTCGCCAAGTTACCAGCATAGAAACAAACTCAGTGATTTTTGTGTCTGTGGTTGCTGAGGTGTTCTGATAAGGATTGTTTATACAGTTAAAAAAGTACTATGAATATAAATAAATGCATTCAAGAGCTAAATGTACGTCTCTCCATAAATAAATGTGATATGAGAGGCCTCACTCTTCAGAAATACCAGCCCTTGCACAAACAAAAAGCAGTTTGCACGGCGATAGATAAAGTTAATGGACATGGCAAAGAAACAATACAAAGTCCCAAGTGCAATTTATGCCTTACTAAGAAGCCTAAATAAATGCAAGCATTGTTCTTTCGCTCCTTTTTCATTTTGTTTATTCCTTTGACACCATGGCACGCAACAGATCCCCCCACCTTCTCTCTGTCACACAGCAGTAAACAAATGTTACGAGAGTCTTGCATTTATTAATCCAAAATAGACAAAAGCCAGTCCCTGGTTCAAGGTAAAAACAAAGCAATCCGAAAGAAAAGCTTTCTTGCATTTCCTCTTACCTCTAAACCCCAGCCATGATCTGCTACGGTCTTGGAACTCATTGAATGCACATTGTGGCAGTACTGTGTTTATTTATTTATTTATTTTGCATTATGCTAATCATCTTTGCTGGTATTTTGGCTCATTGTCCTGATTAAGACGTCTTACACAAACTGCTCTGAAAAGTATGCAAAGCAGACGCTGCCTAAGGTGGCAAAGTATTCATTCTGTGTCGCGAGTCATGTTGCGGCCTTGAATATTCCATTGTCACCTTTTTCTTTGTTTCTCCTATACTTCTCTTGGTAAATTCACATTTACTTGCTTGATAATGAAACAGCTCTTGCAGAAAGTGAAGGAAATCCTGTACTAGGAAACCTGTCAGTGTAGTTCAAAATAAAAAGTTAAGCAAATGCTAATTTGTCATTTCCTTCTCCTCGGAGTGACATATAGGATGTTCAGGTGATTTGCTCCATTAAAACTGGGTAAAGGGTGGAGGGCACAAGTTCATACTTCATTAGAGGGAAAATCCTCTTTAAATGTTAGATAAAGCGAGGTGTTCAAATCATGCTCGGCTCTGCAGGGGACGATGCCATCTGTTTTAAGATGAATTTGGCACAAAATGAAGCTCTAATCACTACTAAGAAGGAACTTCACTCTGGGAGATTTGCTTAGTCTCTTCCTCTCCACATGTCTGTATGTATTTGGAAAAAGTAGGCGACAGTGACACAGAGGCAAGAGCCCATCAGTGATGAATCTTACTAACGTGAAATCATATTCATACTGAAATGTCTCATTTTACTTGATAAGTGTGTGGAAAGATCAGGTCGGGTTATGATCTGCTAAAGGCGATGTTCTTTGGAAGGCTACGGCACTTTTCTGCATGAAAATTAGATTCCAGCTTCATGTCGTGTTGTTATGACCGCATATTCGGAAATGCACCGCTGAATATGAATGGCTTGTGATTAAAGATCACTGTCAGTGCGTACATGTCTTCCACCAAAATGTGTGCATCATGCTAAAAGCCAATTTTCACCTCATGACAGATTCGTGTACATGCAATACAATAGATAAATTGCATTATTTGACCCGTCAGCTGCATCATTATTAGAATTAATGGCAAAGTTTCCCTGTCTGTATTGTTTTGTGGCTGGATTTTGTCGCTCCCAGTATGTGCTGATATATTTACCATAAACATATGATTTTTTTCTTCTTCTTTAATGAAAACTTTATATACCAAGTGTTTTCTGCAGGAACAGACAAAAACAGTCAACCAGAAACCACTGTGTGACTTAGATTTGGTTTGACATTATATGTGACCCTGGACCCTTGAAATTGAGATTTATAAATCCTTTGAAAGCTGAATAAATAAGCTTTCCATTTATGTATGGTTTGCTATATTGTATATAGGATAATATGTGGCCAAGATACAACTATTTGGAATCTATTTGAATCTGAGGGTGCAAAAATCAAAATCAAAATATTGAGAAAATCACCTTTAAAGTTGTCCAAATGAAGTCCTTAGCAATGCATATCACTAATCAAAAATTGAGTTTTGATATATTTACAGTAGGATATTTAGAAAATAGTTTCATGGAACATGATCTTTACTTAATGTCCTAATGATTTTTGGCATAAAAGAAAATCAATAATTTTGACCCATACAGTGTACAGTATGTTTGGCTATTGCTACAAATATACCCCAACAACTTAAGACCAGTGTCCAGGGTCACATAAATTACTTTGAATAAGTGTGCACTTATTCATTGTAAATTTTATTTATTTATTTATGCTTGCATAACTGTGGTCTGAGTTGGTTCTAAATTTGGATTCTAAATGAATTGTGATTTGCGTGAAAATGCTGCACCCAGGTTTTATGCACACGTTTGTATGCATGGTTAGTGAATGAGACCGAATTTGTCTTCCTGGTCTTACTCAACTTGTGTTTGTATTACTTCTGAAATCTGTGATTTAACCTTCCTTGACGTTTATCAAACACTGTTACATTATTCTAAATGGGTAGGCTGTTACATAAATATCTCATAGGTCATGGTAAAAAAAGCTCCTACTGGCAGATTGCAGTCCATGTGCTTTTGGTTTATCTTAAGCAAAGTTAAGAAACTGAGTCTCCAAGTTCCTTTAATACGGAACGGAATGTGTTAATTAATTTAGACCAGCGAATATAAGCAGTGGGACTGGATTAAACGAATTAAAGGAAAGGCCGACAGATCGGGCATTGGCTTTGGCTCAGCAGAGCATGACTTCCGAAAGCTGTTAGAGTTATTAACCAGTCTTGCAACTGAAATGCAATCATGTTCAAAAAGCGCTTCTTACCTTTCCAACGTACTGTGGGTCCGAGCCCATGTACTCCTCAAGCACAAAGAACTGGTTCCACACCCAGCCCCTCTTGACCCTCTGGAATCCTCTGGAACCTCCATTCCTTCCTGCCGCTGATGGCCCCGTCTGGCTGTGGGGCCACTCTTGCCCTGGCCTGCTTTGGAAGGGAGCGCAGGAGCTCTGCTCAAAGAGGAAGCACAGGAACAGCAGCAGGCAGTTCCTCCTCAGCATTGGGCGGTCTGTTACGGTGCTGTTCCCACGTCAAGGTCCAGAGGAAAAAGGGGAGGTGAGAGACAAGAGATCCAGGGCTCCGAGGCTCACGAGCTGGAGCGTGAAGCCAGTGGGGATTGAGGAGAGGTCAGGGGTCTGGTGCTCTACCACTCCCCTCGCTAGAGAAATGACTCAAGTCAATCTGGTAGTAGATTCATCACCTGCAACTGAAAAAAGAACAAAAAAAACCCCAGAGAAATCAGTTGTATAGCCATGAAACAGATATTTAAATGAGTTTTAAAAAAACGTACAATAGCTAATATTCATTTTGTGTAATATCTAGTCCTCTAGAGATATCAGTGACCCTATTTTGACCCCTGTTTGGCATCTGAGAGGATGTTCGGTGAAAGCGGAGAAACATAAATCCTTAATACATCCTCTAAAATGCTCTGCGACTGCTGTGGAATACTGTCTTTCTTTTAATAACGCCTGTATATTCACAGCATGTCCATTCTTAGAGAGATGTGGAATTGCATACTATGTAGCTGTCATAGCAGATATGCATGCATCCACGCTCTCTTTTTTTCTGTTTTGAGTGCAAAAAATAGTTTTCCCTTGATTTAAAATCTATTGGAATTGAGGTACCCGCATACACTGAATAGTTAGGGTTTGGAATGCAATATTAATATTAAATAATCAATTATTTCATTAATATCAGTGCAACATCTTTCATCTTTCCCACATTATCAATGTTGAAGAATAACTTTTATTCATCAAGGATGCATTAAATTGATCCAAAGTAACCGTAAAAATTTGTACTGTTACAAAATATTTCTAATTCAAATAAATACTGCTCTTTTGCATTTTCTATTTTTCAAAGAATCCTGAAAAAAGGCTTCCACAAAAAAATTAAGCAGCAAAAACCTCATATTACTGTTTTTACTGTATTTTTGATCAAATAAATGCAGCCTTGGTGAGCATAAGAGACTTCTTTAAAAAAAAAAAAAAACATAAAGTAATTATTTAACTCCTGACCGCTAGTAGTGTTCATGAAATATTTATTAATATGAGACTCTCAATTGTAAATTAGTGATCTGAAATTGATTTTCAGGCTTGTTAGGTAATGTTGCCAGTCATAGCCAAATTCACCACTGCTCTAGTGTCAAGTTAATCATATCAGTGAAATCACTAACTCGATTGCAACCAGACTGTACATTGCTCCTGTTGTACATCCACAAGCACAGAAATGCAATTTTACTTGATTAATGTAGTGTGTTTTAGCATGGGATTTGAACCTGGAATGATTTGTACAAGGAGTATGAACCTTTGGCCCATCACTTGTTATTCTTTATGGTTTATAGAAATATTAGTTTTAGTAGTAACAGTATTAGGGCTGTGCTGATGCAGTCATATAAATAGAGCAATATTTGTTGTCATGATATTGTATTTTAGATCCTTTTACCAATATTTTTATTTTGTGTATTCATAGCATGTTGTGAAGATCGATAAATGAAGAAGCAAGTCATCCAAATAAGTACAAACTGGCAGACTTATCTCAGCACGGTCAGATACATTTCTGTGAGGTACTAGAGATTGAATCTGATCTATCATGTATCGTGTGTTTGATGTAGTTTCAGTCGAAATCCAATTTATGATTTTATGATGGACTGCAATGCATTGAAATGTGACATATGTATCATGACGATATCATATCACAAGCTAGTTGTCGATAACCTGATCCTTAAATGATCATTAGTTGAGCTGAAAATGTTTGCAACTTATTTTTATGTGACTATTTCTTTTAATTTTTAATTCATAGCAGGTACTTTTCAAAATGATATAATACGAGTAAACTGTGAAAGTGACATCAGACTCGATGTTTAGAGATGTGGATGTTCATTTGATGACTATATCTTTCTGTCACTTTCACACTCGCATACACTTGTCACTGCATGCAGTTCAATGGTAAAGTGGAATGAACATTTATCTGTGAATAATTATCACATCATATCATGTTAAGAATAACCTTTGTCACTTTGTTAGCAAAAAGCAATTGCATTAAAGTCAACAGCAATTTCACATAGAAGCTGTCACCAGGAGGAGCTTGAAATTATTGCTGGGATCCATCAAGGATTGTAACAAGCTAGTGGTTATCTGAGCATCTCTGGCTAGGAACGCATTCAACAAGATGTGTCAGGATTCTAAATTACCATGATTAGATGGTAATTTAATCAATCAATTAGTTTCTCTGAGAAAGGGACAAAGCGTTCCTCTCATTCAAAAACAAAAACAACAAATAAAGCTTTCAGCATGGATTTGGCTGACATTAAACCATATTTGAGATGCAATGGATCACGGAACGTCCAGGAGCAGAGACAAAGGCATGACCATAATTACTGGGGACTGTCATATCTTCAGATATTGCTGCCATATGCAATTAAGCATCATTTTAGCAGTATGAGATCAGTTCTGGCAACTTATGAAAGGGAATGCCTTCTAATTGGTCACTCAAACAATACTAATAAAAATCCTTGCATTAGTAAGATCTGGGCTGCGTTTCCCAAAAGCAATGTAAGCTTAAGCTGATCATAGCTCCATTGGTTTCAATGGGTGTAACGTACAATGTACTTATGTTTACGATGCTTTTTGGAAACGCAGCCAGAGCAGTAAGTTGGAAGGAAATCTACAATGGAGTCCAAACACCTGAGACCATATTGACCACATTATATATATATATATATATATATATATATATATATATATATATATATATATATATATATATATATATATATATAATTATTTTTTTAAATACACCACCATTCAGAAGTTTGGTGTCAACAGGAGTTTTTAAGTTATTATTATTATTATTATTATTACTATTATTATTATTATTATTGTTAAAAAAGTGTATACTACTGTTCAATTTGAATTAAAATGTGTTATATAATTATATGTTTATTTTATATAATGTATTAAATGAAATGTTAAAATGTGTTGAATTATCTATATATAACTTTATTAACAATTAATAAATGCTGTTAAAGTTTTTATTTTTAATTTGTTTTTTTTCCTCCATTGTTAATTCAAGATACGTGATGCATTATAATGCATAAGTTAATGAATCTTATTGTGCAATGTTTTCACCTGTGGCCTCTGTTTTTTGGACCACATTGTAATTATAAAAGATATTTGTTGAGCCTTTGATCTTTGGAAATGTCAAAGGACTGGAAGAGGCACATAAGAGACAGTCACTCTCATGCAAATGAGGTGCTAGGATGATATATTTGTCTGGTGCATGGACAGACATGAAAGTATATGAAAGCTGCACTTAGGTTTGATTCTGTAGTTATATAACACATTTTGTTGTGTCAGTAGCCAAAGACTTCCTCTAGCTCCTGATGTGATGCTGTAACAGAGGTACAGTACATCACTGTGCTCACCACCTCATCGGTTCTGAGAATCCAGTGCGGATCATAGTTTTGAACAGTTTTCCAGCTCTCATACCACCTGATTCATCCTGATGCCAACCCAATAATTCTCCGATATGCCTCAACGCTTCTTGCCTCTCTTGTGTGGTTCATTGGCTTCGGGATTGATCGCTAGCTGTTTGTGTCCAGGTCAATGTGCTTATCAGTTTGCCAGCGCTGAACCCCACCTGCTACCACCCAGTGGTGGTTTGGCAGCATTCAAGTGCATCAAGTGTAAACAGTTACCCGGGCTTGCCAGGTTTCTCGGTTAGCTCACAATAGATCTGGAGGTGCTGGCATACCCAAGAACGGTCGGAGGAGGCCAAAAGAAGGAGTAGCTCTCCAAGCCCACCAGACTCGATTCTCCTGCAGGGGAGGTGTCAATGTCGAAGCAGTTGACTTCTTATCCGTGGATGCTCTCAGCCGAAACAGGCTTTTTTCAAAGCCAAATGAAATCAAAGAGATGCTTCAAACTGATTCATAGAGAGCGAAAGAAGACTGGTGAAATTTAACCTGCCTGTTCTAATCAATAAGCAAATGTGAAAAGCTAAAATGATTCTGAGTCATAAATTTAAGCAACGGTTATAAAATCTCAGCAGTAACTTCAGGCTCTTACCATGCAGGTTCCATTTGAGTTGTCCCCAATGAAATGTGTCTTGCTAAATCTTGTTAGATAGCATATTTACTATCTAATGTACTATGGACTGTATGCTGAGTATTTGTTATGAGGAAAGCAAACAGAGGAACCTGTGTTTGTGTTTTGATAGACATGCATGAAACAACAGTCAGCTTTATATTTCTGTACATCTTTATTAATTTAGTAGTAATTTAATAAATATTTATTTTGATTAAATTTGACCATTTTTAAAAATAAATGTATCATATTTTGCAATTTTTATTATTACTATTATTGTTGTTGTTGTTATTATTATCATCATTTTACAAGTATTCAAAGTCTTCTTTTTAATCATATATATATATATATATATATATATATATATATATATATATATATATATATATAATATTACTGTATATAATATTACTGTATATAATATTATGTTCAGTTATATATTAGTTAGTGTACATTCAGTCAGAGCTGTTATCAATTTATGTATTCATAAGTCTCTTATACCTACATTTATACCAACGTCAAGATTGCTTAGGGAAAGACTTTAAATGCTACATACTAAATAGTATATACTATATCACATCACATCATATAGAATATTATTTAATTCATGAAGATTATTTGATTTAATTATTATCTATTAATTATACACCATGGAGGAAGGATAGATTAAATTGATTACAAATCATCATCATCATCATCATCATCATCATTATTATTATTTGCAATCAGTTAAATCTCTCTCTTTCATGACATCTCTCACGGATGATGATGATGATGATGATGATGATGATGATGATGATAAATATTATTATTTTGTCTTTGTCTATAGGACAGTATGGAGGAAGACGGAAAGTAAGGATATAGGAAATATAGAAACTCGGTCACCTGAAGTGTTAACAGTTCAATCATATGCCGGCCCGCTGCCCACAAAGCTATAGTTCCTTTAAACTTTTTTAGGACGAGAACATTTGATCAACTGCCGCAGGCAATTTCACTCTGTAGGCGAACGCGTAGTGCATCTGTATAGTTTGATTGATTTTCAAATGTCCCTACAATGTTAAAGGCAAGCCTACGCCCTTGATTCCACCGCATGGAGACTGGCTTATGTCAACACTTTCGAAACCTCCGTCACTTCAGCATAGATTGAGGTGACCTAAAGTCAAACTCATCCCAGTCATCCGACGCCTGTGAAACACATATCTCTCTTCTACTAGAGTCTTTGCAGGGCACTGTTCTGAATTTCACTCAATTACAGAATCGCTTCTGCAGTTCCAGCCCAGTCATTTGGTCAAAATGCGGCTGTGCAAGTTGCATCATACCACTTTTGGAAGCAGTAATGTCAAATTTTTAGCGGTGCAAAATAGCATTGGTTCACTGACTGATCTGAGCGCACAGAGAGGCGGATAGAGAAAGTGGACTGGCAGGGAGAGGGAAGCGTTCACGCTGCATTTCAAGGAGACGACTGACTGCAGTAGATGAATTCCCAGACAGCCCCAGACTGCCAGACTCCATTACGTTTTTCCAATCTCCATAACCTGAATGACTTAAACACATCTGGACATTTAGGCTAATTAAGGTTCCATGATTGATCCTGTTAAGCAATTAAAGGATTGGATTAAACAAAGTTCAAGGAAAACCAACCCATCAGCAGGAGTTCATTTGATGATTTGCATTTAATTAGCATTGGTGGGTCTGGGCAAATTACCAAGCCTAAATTTGCCAGTCTGAGAAGGTGCGCTCCAGACTAAAAATATCGATCCAGTGCGTGTGGTGGTGTTGTCCTTGGAGATATTTTCAGATTCGCTCTATTTATTTCAAATTTAAGAGATTATCTGAAATATTTACTGTAAATACCAACAGAACTAGGCCTCTAGAAAAAAAACAACAAAAAAACAAACAAACAGCAATTGAGCTTCAAAGATCGCAAGATTCATGTAAGATGGTGTTGACTGATTCATTATTCTAAGATGAAATAAATATATCATGCTCCAACTCATATAATTTCATAGGAAAGCTTTTCTATAACTTTATATTAAGGTCTTATTTGTTAACATTAGTTAATGCATGAGATAATATTAACTATGAGTGCTATATGTTTTTTTACAGCATTTACTGTTCATGTTAGTGCACAGTGCATAAACTAACATTAACAGATACAACTTTTGACTTTAATAATGTATTAGTAAATGTATGCTGAAAAAAAAAAATTGGTAGAAACAGTTTTCACTCAGAAATTTCACTCAGACATTTTATAATTAATTTCAAAGAAACGGATAGTAACTTTAAATTAAACATGAACTTTGATTTCCTTGTAAAACATACACCAATGATCTATTTACGTTTATAGAAATATAAACGTAAACTAAGAATAATAAATACTGTAGAAGGACTGTTTATTGTTATATACTGTAGTTAAATAATATTAAGAATTAAAACCTTATTGTAAAATGTTACTGAAATTTTAAAGAATTAGTCTAGTCATTACTCCCATGTAATTATATTATGCATAGAAAATAATTAAAAAAAATCAGGAATCCAGCATAGTTACTTTGTAGAAGCCCTAAGTTCTGTCGAGTTATGTAAATGAGTATGACTTAAGTTTTACTTGGTTTCTCACACAAAGCTATTGAATGGCTTCAGAAGAAGCTACTTTTATAATATGTTTTATTGTGTTTTTGTGTCTTGAATTCATTGCCGTAACATGAAAAGAACAATTTAGTTTAATTTCGTTAGAAAATAAAGGTCATAAGAGTTCGACAACAACAAGAAAGTGATTAAATGATGACAGAATTGTTATTGTTTAAGTTTAATCACCAGTATGTGTTGAATTATCGTGTTACGAAACAATAAGTACTTGTATATGATTACATTGACTGCCTCCACTGTCTGTCTTTCAAAGCGCCATTCTAAATTGATTCTAAATTACTTGATTCTATAAGTCATTGTTAGACTAATTGAATTAAGACTCGTTTGGATGACACCCGTCATCTTGGGCTAATTCCATAGACCTGAAATGCCGGTGCACGTGAGAGATGACTTTATCAAGGTTACGCAGCATTTCCCCTTTCACTTACACCCGCAAGATGCTGCTTTAAAGTCTAAACTCATCAGCCGGGTTCTTCTCCTCCTCCACCTGTGCTCGCGATCAAGACAAGCTGTCACGACGTGGGTCGTCCGCGTGACGGTGAGGGTCAGTGCTTATTCCGCACTGACATAATGGGATATGACTGCTCCCGCGGTTACGGAAGAGTCCAGAACGCCCCGCCGGTTGTTTTTGACGGGCCGCGTCGTGCCGCATGCTTGATGAGAGCGCGCTTCATTAGCATGTGTCAAGCCTTGCGTTTGGAGCCCTGACCCGCATGTTGGCCCCCGATAACACGGAGCCTGGGCCTGACAGCATTCCCTGAGTGTTGCCCGACGTTCCCCGTTCTCATCACCTTCAATAATCAGCGAGCATATGGCTCGCCGAGCTGCCGCCGCCGATTAAGAGGCAGGAGACGAAACTCCCTGGGAAAGTTATTAGTTGTCAGGCCTGTCGTAAACATGATTAACTGATAAGCAGCTGCAACTGTGGCAAACTGGAGAAAGAAAGATGGAGCTCATCTGGATGAAGACCTTAATCTAAAATCTGTTTATCACTCAATGGTAGATGCGGGGGTGGTGGTATTTTAATTGTGTCGAAGGCACAGGTGCGTGTGTGTGTGTGTGTGTGTGTGTGTGTGTGTGTGTGAGAGAGAGAGAGAGAGAGAGAGACTGTATGGTAATACAGTAATATGGTAATATTTTATTAGGCATGGAAGTCGTCGCTGTTTTAATTAAGGTAAATGGATCCTTGGAATTCTTTGGGGAGTTTTGAATGATATCATATCATTTATTTCTGGCCAACACCGTATACTGTAAATCTTTAGGGACCACGAACCACAAAACAGGGCTATGGCTGCAAATTGTGATGTGCATGAGTGCTTATTTGCACACGTGCATTTTAAAATGTTTGCTGAGACACTGAAATTGATGTTATTAACATTATGGCAGCCTTTAAAACTATGCATTTTATTTACAAACATATTTTGCTCTACTGTAACTGAGATACTGTTATTGTGTTTTTATGAACATTTTGAATCACATTTTTCTATTCTATTCTATTCTATTCTATTCTATTCTATTCTATTCTATTCTATTCTGTGATTTCTTGTCATAATTAACATTCTAGCAGAATTCCATTACTTTATGTAAATGTTAAAATGAATGTTAAAAATGTCTATGTATATTGTAACTGAATTTTTTTTCTGCATAGATAGATAGATAGATAGATAGATAGATAGATAGATAGATAGATAGATAGATAGATAGATAGATAGATAGATTTTAAATAATTGTCACTGTGTCCATATTTTACATTTCAGTGTATATCCAACTTAAAAAAAAAAAAGAAGAAATAAATATAAACGTTAATATTGGTATATATTGGATTAAATTTGCATTTTATAAGCCCCGTCCCATATGCTAATGTGTATACCATCATTAAATACATATATTTTCCTTCTCTAAAGGGAGTGCTGCCATAAAGTGCTGGAGTCCAGGTAACCCATCATTTACCAATTGGGAATTTGCTTTGAGAAATAGCATTTAGGTTGAGAAGTATGCATAATTCACCTTGCAAACTTACAAAAATATTACTCACCATTGGAATGTGGTAAGCAGAGATTTATGTGTCAATAAAATGCCCTTAAACTAATATGGCACCAGTAACATTTGCGTCTAAGGCGTAATTTACAATTCAAACACGCGGTTAAAATATTGAATGGCACTTGAGTTTCAAGAGATGCGGAGAATGCAGGATTCTCTTTGAGGGGAGTTATTTGTAGACAAGCAGCTTTGAGAAATATTTTATTCAATGACCAGGAGCATGCAAATTATACTTCATCAGTAGCGGTTCACCCTTGTGAGTTAGGACGGATTGCTTTCGCATGAACTGTACCCCAGACTACCGTCTCCAAGACCCTGTAAATACAACTGTTGTTTATCACTGCTTCGAAGGCAGGAATTCAGGGAGGAGAAAGACAGGACAAAGACTAGAAGAAAAATGAGAACCAGAAAGGGGTGTTTTTACAAAGACAGGGCGAGAAAACAAAGATGGAAAGAGCTAATAAAGTGTGTACCAGACTCATGCAGCCTAATAAATAATAAAGAAAGGCCTCATGAATTTAAGAAATGGACACTAAGAGGCTGGAAAACACAGATGCAGAACCACAAAGACGCATGAATGAATGATTGAATCAATCAATCAATATTATTTTGTCATTGTTAGTAAAAAAAAATAATAATTTAATGGACTCATGAAATGGTTCTAGTCATTTTATGAGCTTATTTTTATTTGATTTCACTGAGCAAAATATTTTTGATTGCATAAGTACAGAATGAGTCATCAGTATTTTATTTTTTGGGTCCATTTATTTTTATCAGGTCTATTTCCCTGTAAGCGAAAGACTATTTTAAATGTGTGTATCTGCTTAATGTTATGGAACAGTATATGATCTGAGAGCCTTTAGTTTTCATATGATCTTTAAGCCAGTGCACAGCCGCTCTTGGTTTGATCATTCAAGCTGCGTAACAGTGGATGGCAGTGCCAGCTCAGGGCCAAAGGTTATCACACCTGAGCACATCTGAATTACAGCCAAGCCTCTCTTATGGTTTTCATTTGGTCTGTGATGCTGAGTCATCAGATGGCTTTTACTCAAGTTCTCATTCTTTCCCCTTGTTTCACTCATCTAGTTCTTCACTGTAAAACTTTACTGTAAATTTACAGGCATTTTCTAACAGTATTATACTGTATTTTTATAAAACAGTAAAATGCTGTATATTTTACAGAATGTCTGTAAATATACAGCAGCTTTCTGTTTTCAGCCCGCTAAATGTGTAATACAGTATCATACTGTAAATGCATTGCATTGTGGGATAGATTTATTTTGCGCGCTCAATTCAAATGTGATGTGATGTGAACAGTGTACTACAGGCAAACTAGGTTCATCAGCGGGATTTAATTGAACAGAATAATTATTCGCGTTATTAAGATAAGCCAGTGGTTTGTGAATCTGCGAGTAGTTTTTAAGCTTTGTGAGCTTCGTTTCGCATTTCAAGCGTTAGCTGCCTGTGACGCAGCAAACAATGGATGACGCTGCCTGAGCAGACGCGAAAATAATCTGTCATCTGAATCATCAAACCTGTGCCTGAGACGATGATAAATGGACTTTGGAGCATGAGAAGATGGATTATTGTTCGTCTGAGTATCGATACGGTAAGATTTTTTCGTTCACATTTCTACATTGTTTCCACGAATGGTTTGATTTTGGGAACGTTAAACTTTTGCTCATTTAAATCCCGAGTAAACAATTCTCACCTCTTTACCAAGTAATTTTGATACTTCATATAATACGGCAACATTGACCATGTCATTCTGTTACAGCCCATAACCAAGTTATATCTAGCTCGCCAAATTATATCTAAGTTAGCTCGTTAAGACACACATAACGCATTCACATGACATGCAACTGATTTTATTTTATTTTATTTTTACTTTTTTTTCGTTTGTTTGTTTCAGACTGAACAATGTGATGAAGATCCGGTGCTAATGTAAGTGCTTCACAAGTATTACATTTGTAGTCCATGTTAAAACATGTCAGTTCTATGATCGTGCTTTTTAATTTGTTATAATTTTGCCAGCACATGAAAATCCATAGTCATGTTCCTAATGCTTATTTCAAATGTAGTAGGCCTATTCCTGATTGCTTCCATGTCTTCCGTGGTCCTACAGCTGCTCCCACACTTGCAGAAATGAGATGGTTTTACCCTTCAAGCAGGTGTAAGTAGAGATTACTCAACATTTATTTGCAACATGTTTTATGTGTTGGTTCTGTTAGTGATGGTTGTACGTCTTTTTAAAAATTGTTTCAGGTATTCATCACTCCATCTGATGTCCAGCAGTCTCTACATTTGCCAGAAAGCACAACTTATAATTCTTGGTATGTAAACAGTAAAGGTTTAGTACACCCTAAAATTAACATTAAGTCATCATATACGCTATGGAAGCATATGGGTAGCAAAATTCAATTTGAAATAATTTCAAATTCAATTTGTGATATGCAAACTGGCAATGCATGCAAAATGCCAATGTATTTCTGTGATTTAATGTACATTTCCCCAAACATATGTGCAAAATTTAGTGCAGAATGAAAATGAAAATTCAATTATATAATTTACATTTGCCATTTTCTACAATAGTTTTAATATGCAAATTAAAAACATATTTTAACGCTTTATAAGTTGCAAAATGAAAATGTATTACCCAAATTGATTAGATATGTTTAACATGTCCAAGCAAAGACTGTAGCAAAATTTTCATTTAAATGCTGTTTTTCCTAAATGCATTTAGACTTAGGGGTAGGACACTTGGGATTGCATTTTCATCATAATACCGCATGATAATTGTAGTAAAATGCAGTGAGAATTTCAGAATGCATTCTGAGCCAAAGCTGCAGCAAAAGGCTAGCAAAATGGTGATTTAAATGTCCTTTATTTTTCTTAAATGCATTGACACATATAAGACATTTCAATTGCATTATCATTTAATACCCCATGATGAATATAAAGTCAATGTGGATTTGAAAATGCAACACACCCCCGACCTGTCAATCTTTAGGCTACATCAAGGCGGGGCTCGGCAACAGGATGCACAATAGGTCAATATTCATCGTTAACCAAACGCTTTCCACACTGACAAACTATATTCATCATGGAGTATTTAATGAAAATGCAATTGAAATGTTTTATATGTAAGTGTCAATGCATTTAAGAAAAATAAAATTTCTCCTTTTGTGGTCCGAAAAAGAATGACATACTGCATTAGAACAACGCCAGGTGAGTAAATGATGTGATTTTCATTTTTGATAAGCTGTCCCTAGGATGTTCATCTCTGTCTCTCAGCTCAATGCAGTCTGCAAAATATTATCAATGATCAAATTAATTTAAGATCAATTTCAAGAAAACAGTACTGCACCCTACAGATGAACACTACCCAGAAAATGCTGTAAATGGGATTTCCCTGCACAAATTTCAGAGTTAGTTTAATAGTTATGTTGAACTATGTATAGACAACTAAACAGAACCACAATGGAACCCACAATAGTTTATTTGAAGTATTTTCTTTCTTTCTTTTTTCAGGTCCATCTCTAAGCAACCAGCGGTAGATGTTGAGCTGCCCAACTTTGTCTCTGGCCTTGCAGTGCTGTTTGTATTATTGTATGATTTCAACCTCCAGTATCAGGAAGAGGTGGCATGCACCCCTGCGATTGAGGTTAGACATTAGCATATTTGCCATTGATATATATGATAGTGAATTGTCACTAACTTGTCTTGACGGTATTTGTAAAATACTATTTTTTCACAAACATTTTATAAGTTGATTATAGAGCTGAATGATATATTACCTATTTAACATGTAGTCAGTCATGTAATCACATCACAAGTGTTGCAATTTACTGTGCTATATATATATATATATATATATATATATAGCTCCTTCTTATATTGCTGATCTAATCCAGGAACAAAGGACAACGAGATCCTTACGATCCCAATCACAGAAACTTCTTGTTGTTCCTAGGTCTAAGTTGAAATCTAGAGGGGATCGTGCGTTTGCGGTCTCCGCCCCTAAATTATGGAACAGCCTGCCGCTTTATATTAGGGACGTACCGACACGTGGTCAGTTTAAGAGCCATTTAAAAACATACCTTTTTATGATAGCGTTCGATCTAAGATAAGTGCGAAGGTTGCTAGTGTTATATAGGGTTTTTCTGATCTTACTTAAAATGTATTATGATTGTTCTAAGGTCTCTGCTATACTATTCATTTAGATGGCTATGATCCCTTTTAAATGTTGTCTCCTGCTCATTGTGTTACTGTTTGTACAGCACTATGGTCAACGTTGTTGTTTTATTCAGTGCTTTAGAAATAAAGTTGAATTTGAATTTGAATATATATATATATATATATATATATATATATATATATATATACATACATACATATATATACATAATGTTCACTTGTTTCTTTTTTTCTTTTCAGCCTTTTAGACGCTTTCTCGACATCAACCCTGAATGTGCATCAAGAACCAAGAAAGGAAAAGTGACTTAAAAGAAGACTGGACGTGTGTACAAGAAGAGCAGTACTGTAAACCCACAGGTTTCCTCTCTTCTGAAAAACTTTTAAAAATATATTTCTGAAAAACCTTTCCATTCTTTAAAAGTAAATAAGATTACTGCATTTTGAATTACTTGCTAATTGTTAATTGCATTTTACATGTTTTATTATATATATATATATATATATATATATATATATATATACTAAATCTGGAATTTCATCCAATATGTTCATATAAGGCAATGTTCTAGTCTTTTCTTCTAAATAAATAAATGTTTTAAAACTCAGAGAATGTTGTTTTCTCTTTTTTGTTGTGACTGTTATGAAAAGGTATATTTTTAATTTTGTAAATCTAAGAGTACTGAAAGAAAAGCAGGAATTACAGTATTCCCTGTAAAAAACAGTCTAATACTGTAAAAAATAAGTTATATAACAGAATAATGCTGTATTTGGTAAATACAGTACAGAACTGTAAATTATGTATACAGTAGTAGTCCTGTAAAAATACAGAATGTGGCTGGCAACCCAGCTGCCAGTATTTTACTGTAAATTTACAACGAAAAGTTTTACAGTGTTCTTGTTCCACATCCATCTCATTGTGCTGCTGTCAGTTTGAGTGACACGTGTGAGAATTAAGTTTTCTATTAAGAGCAGTGATCAATGCCTGCAAATGGATATGTGGTGCAGTGTTTTCGCACAAGCTTTGACTCAAAGGGTGATTAAACAATTCACTGGTTATATTTTGGTGCAGGGCAATCATTGTAAAGCGGCTCTACATGATTATGCGGTCGATACTCAGAAAGCAACAAGGACTGGTTTATACGAAAATGCTGAAGATCAAATGAGTTCTTAACTCTACAATCTCACAGGTTAACAATAAAATTGGCAGCATGCTGATGAGAACACTGCAATGTCACAAATCAGCCAGGGCTCAGGGCGAAAATGCCAACAAAATGACCAGAAAATTCATACCCATATTGAATTTTGATATATATGGCAATAGTCTGCTTATGGGTTTGGTACTTCTGCATTTAACCATTTCAGAGGGATGTGAATGTTGGCTTATGGATTCTAGAATAGTGATGTGAGTCAGGGCTATTAAAATATACTAAAACAAAAAAAAAAACATTAAAACATATTTTTGTTACTTGAAATAGCAGTAAACTTATTTCATTTCAGCTAATTGCCAAATCAACATTTCTCATTTTTGTTTAGTTTAGGTTCATTTACATTACATTTACATTTAGTCATTTAGGAGACGCTTTTATCCAAAGCAACTTACAAATGAAGACAACAGAAGCAATCAAAACCAAGAAAAGAGCAAGTTAGCCTAGTTCATGTACTGAAATAACTAAAACCAAAACTTACATATGTGACTAATAAAAACAACAAAATACCAAAAATGTAAATAAAAACAGGATAATTGTATAATAAATAATTAATTTTGTTAAATAAGGATGTTTAAAATGGTCAAAAGTGACAGTGAAGACACTTATAATTAAAAAAAAAAAATAATAAAAAAATAAATAAATAAATATATATATATATATATATATATATATATATATATATATATATATATATATATATATATATATATATATATATATATATATATATATATATTTCAAATAGATGCTGAAATGGTTTCTATTGATCCAAGAATCAAAAAAAAAAAAAAAAAAAACTTTACCACAGTTTCCACAGAAATATTGAGCAGCATGTCATCATTTTTATTGATGATCATAAGAAGCAACAAATTAGAATGACTTTTAAAGGATCGTGTGACACTACAAGAATGAACTGGAGTCATCACAAGAATGAACTAAAACATTAAAACAGAAAACAGTTATTTTAAACTAATAATATTCAAATATAATAAAACATATAGAATTTTAATATTTTATATTGATTTTACGTTATAGGCATTCGATTGAAATTCAGTTCATATCTTCATTCAATTAAATTCAGGCAGGTTCATATATTTATTTTCTAAGCTGAAATATATTTGAAATGTCTATATAGTTAGGAGAAAAAGTAAATAAACTTCCCTGAAAATCAGTTTCAGAGGCTAAATGTTGCCCCTTATTAAGAAAGTTTCCACACTACACTATTGACTGACCTTTCTTCTGTTCAGCACTTCCAGTGACTTCCATTCAGCTGGAAAAGGTGCACTGATCGTCTTAGATTCTATCTAAATCAATGCCACTTTTGGCTACTAGAGGAACCGATGTTTATCGGCGTAGCGGTACAGTATGTGCCTGTGATAGACTATCTGAGGTAAGAGCCCTCTCAATCCAAAAGCAGCGTGAAATGTTTGCCAAGGTTTAAGCACATTGTTTGCCCTCCCATTAATTTGCTGTTTGTTCTAGTCAATACGATATTGCTGTGTAAACACTATAGGATCAGGAGCTTTTCAGCGTCCAAGGTTTGTCAGAGACGTAGCCGCCAGAGAAACGGCCATCTGAGTGACTCAAACCCGGAGCTAAACTTTCTATTAACTAGCCAGCCATCTGGAGCAACTGCCTGCAGCTTTGCGCTGGTGGCCTGAGCTACCATCCCATGCATGTCCTCCATCACAGCCTGGCCCAGGGCGGAAACGAACCCGTGCGGATGGAGCTTAAGCCCCAGAGAGACCTCGGGCAGACTGGATTAAATGCCAATCGTGTCTGTCACTTAAATCTCCCAGTAGTCCTGAGAACTCCATCCCACTAGGGCTGTAGCGACACATTTATTTCTTCTTATCTTTTCTCCAAACAGATTGAAGATCTAAATAAGAACTGTTTTTAAAGGGACAGTTCACCCAAAAATGAAAATTGTCATAGTTTATTCCAACTCCACTTGTTCCAGACCTGCATGAGTTTCTTTCTTCTGTTGAGTGCCAAAGAAGATATTTTGAAGAATGTTGGTGACCAAACATTTGGTGGTAGCCATAGTATTTTTTATACTGTGGAAGTCAATGGCTACCAAGTCATCGTTTGCCAACAATTATGATGTCATTTACTCACTTCCATGTAGTTTAAGATCCTTTGATTCTATTGAATGTGGCTTTATATTTAAAACTTCAGAAAAAATTTGTTTTGGGGACCTGTTTATTAATGTAGTTAAAACTCTATATGCCCACGGTAATTCTTCAATTAAACTTAAACACGGTACCTCTCCGAGATTTGAACTGCAGTGGGGAATACGTCAGGGGTGCCCCATTTCACCCTATTTGTTTATTAGCTAGTCTTAACAAACATTAACAAGGAGTTAGCATCATGAGAAAGGAGATCATCATTAGTCAACTGGCCGATGATACTACCCTTTTCCTTAAAAATTCAGACCAGATTCCTTCAGGTCTTGATACTATTAAAATGTTGGTTTCCCTTTATTTTAATGGTCCCTTTAACACATTCTGTTGAGTATAAGTAACATTGCACCTACATTTCTACCAACTCTCATTAGAGTGTTAGTAGTGTATCAGTTGACTGGTAGGGTTAGGGTTGGAATAAGTTGACGTATTTGCAAAGTTACTTACAGTCAGTAGAGTGTCTGTTGAGAGACCATCACAATAAAGAGTTAGCAGATACGAAGCAGACAGTCTACTAATAATTTAATGAGAGTTTGTTGACATGTAGTTGCAACATTACTTAATGTCAACAGAATGTTCAAAAGGGACCATCAAAATAATGCATCTCAATGTACTCAAATGTGAATTAATGCCAATTAAGCAACTTTCTCTTTCCAGTATATGTAATATCCAAGTAAAAGAGACTATGAGTTACCTTGGAATCGTAATTTCCAAAAATCCAAAATGTGATTAAGATTTCTTGCATATCATAGAGAAAACCAAAAGAAAATTTAAGAAGGCACTTCTCGCCTGACATATGCAGCTATCTCTTTAGACCTTGGTAAAGTAATGTGTAAAACGACTGATCAACTGCTGTGTAAAAATCTGTTCTGTCCAACAGTTTCAGTAATGGTGGTAATTTTGTTGATTTTGCAACCTTGAATAAAACTTTTAAAATCAACTGGTTGAGAAATTACATGAAAAATCAATTCAGTGTCTGAAATATTATATCTCGGAATATATTTTCTCTCAGTTAGGTGGTTTGAATTTTCTACTGTTATGTGACTGTAGTATTGAAAGAATCCCTGTTGATCTCTCTAATTTCCACAAACAAGCGTTGTTAGCTTGGTCTATGATTTTCAAACACAGTATTTCTCCAACCAGTTACTTTATCTGGAATAATAAGAATATTTGTTTTAAATATAAGTCTTTATTTTTTGAAAATTGGTTTAAAAATGGGATCAGTCGGGTTAGTCAATTATTTATTCAAGATGGTTACTTATTTACATATCAAGGATTTCTTTCTCACTATAATATTCTTGTTACTCCAAAACAATTTGCTATTGTATTTGGTGCTATCCCTAATGTTATTTAAGGGCTGTAATCATGTCTTGACAAATTCTGAAAGTCCTCTTCCAGACCCAACAGACACATATGTAGGTAGAATAGGTTTTAAATCTGCATTAAAAAATAACAGAGTAATTTGTTCTCTTTTTCTTAATGCTTTTGTATCTACTTCTCCTGTTGTTACAAAATGGAATGTTTAGTGGATAATATTTTGTGGAAAAAGGTTTGGACTCTTCCTAACAAATATCTATTGATAAACAAGGTCAAAGAGATCTTCTTTAAACTTATTCATCGGTATTATCCTGTTAAAACATTCATTGTGTCAAAATTTAAATGAAGTATAGATGTGAACCGTACCTTCTGTGATTTACAACCGGAGTCTATTTTGCATCTTTTATGGCACTGCGATCATACAAGACAACTGTGGCAAGACATTTGTCAGTTCATTGTAGACTATGTATATATATGAAGACTTTGAGCTTTATTTTAGCGATGTTTTGTTTGGGTTTTTCAGTTTTGGGAAGCAATATGTAAATGTTTATTTTCTATGCAACTTAATTATTTTGCTTGCTATATATTTTATTCACAAATGTAGAACTATGAAAGTTCGGTTTCACTTTATTTTGATGGTCCCTTTAACACATTCTATTGACTATAAGTAATGTTGCACCTACATTTCTACTGACTCTCATTAGAGTGTTAGTAGTGTATTAGTTGACTGGTAGGGTCAGGGTTAGATTAAGTTGACGTTCTTATAGTCAGTAGAATATCTGTTGGGAGACCAACACAATAAGGAGTTAGTAGATATGAAGCAGACAGTCTACTAATACTCTTATGAGAGTTTGTTGACATGTAGTTGCAACATTACTTAGTGTCAACAGAATGTTCAAAAGGGACCATCAAAATAAAGTGTTACCGAAAGTTCTCCCCAATTTGTTTCACTTTCAAGAAGATATTAAGGTTTATATTACATCTTTATCTACCTCTTGTAACAAAAAGGCCATTGAAACTTTGAATGTATGCTCACTTTTTGGTGTTTTTGTATAAATATTAAGGTTTTTTTATTTTTATATTTATTTATTTA
Source organism: Acrossocheilus fasciatus (assembly GCA_036784905.1). Classification (NCBI taxonomy): domain Eukaryota; kingdom Metazoa; phylum Chordata; class Actinopteri; order Cypriniformes; family Cyprinidae; genus Acrossocheilus; species Acrossocheilus fasciatus. The sequence continues at coordinate 26,220,989 of CM071949.1, read as the reverse complement.
TTTTCCAAGTGTTATGTAATGTTTGGCCATCCCTGAACCCCTGGCACTCTGTTTCGGTTTAAGGTTGCTTTCATATTTGTACTCTGTATGCAAGTATTGATCATAAATAAATAAATAAATAAATACATAAAATAAAAAATAAAAAAAGATCCGTTTCCTGGTATTTATTTCACATAACACAGAAGGAGATTCTTCAGGCTGTGTAAAAAAAAATTCAATATGGTAACTTTGACTTTATAGACAAACTAAAAATTTTGTGGACAGAAAAAAAAAGGAAAAAAAAGTCTGAATTTAATTGCATCAGATACATTATCAAACCAAGTGGAATCTGTGTATAATATGATAAGCTTTTCTCAAAACTATTTTTTTTTTTTTTTTTTTTTTACAATTATTTTTAACCAGCTTGTCTTCTGCATGGATGCATGAAGTCAGTTTTTCTTAACGTTCCTTAAGTCGGACAACCAGAATATATATATATATATATATATATATATTTTTTTTTTTTTTAAATTCTGAACAATATATGTATTTCTTTATATTTTTCAACCCAACAAAGTTAATTTTGTGATATGTTGTTCTTTTCTATATTGTGTCATACTATACATTTAAAAATAAAAAAAATAAAAATAAATAAATAGTGGCTTAAGTGTCCAAAAACAGATCACTGTACATCTCAGAATTGTTTTAGAAATTGTTTTAGGATATGTTAAATTGAATAAAAGTGACAGTAAAAACAATTGGTATAAAACATTTCTATTTTAAATAAATATTTTTTTTTTATTAAGCAAAGAATCCTGGGGGGGGGGGGATGTATCACAGTTTCCAAAAAAATATTAAGCAACACAACTCTTTTCAACATTAATAATAAGAAATGTTTCTTGAGTACAAAAACAGCATAAAAGTAGCCAATATGACTCATACTATATTAAAAAAGAAAAGAAAAAGAAATTCAGGGAGCAAGTATGTGACCCTGGACCACAAAACCAGTCTTACGTCACTGGGGTATATTCTACCTGGTCTCATGGGATTTACGTACCTGGGTGCACATTTTAGCGTGACACGAAATACGTACCAATAAGTACATCACTGCAGTTTTCAAAATAAATGAACACTTTCTCACAAATTGACAGAGTTGCGATTAATAAAGCGTAATTTTCGCACAATTACTTGAAGAATATCATGCTATGACTATGAATATTAATATGCTGGGAGATTTGAAAACTGATGCTTTTGAACGTTAGCATCGCACACATCCAGCTTCATATTTATGGGTTTTCATAGATGACAAGTTTGTTCGGTAGCTCACGGAGTACGGCGGCTGACTTAGGAGACGAGAAGCACCGGATCAAATCCCTTGTACTTTCAGGACAAAAGGTACAATAGTGGTCACTGGGGTGGTACATGTGACAAAGCATTTTTACCCCTAAAGAGAACGTTATTACCTTAAAAGTACATATTAGTATTTAAATGGTAGAATGTATTACCTTTTGAAAAGGTACTGCCCCACTTACAGCTTTTGTACCTTTTTTTCTTAGAGTGTACAGACTACTTTGCTTCATATTGTCTAAAAAGCTATTTGGAGCTTGACAGGTGTTCACTATGAACAGTTTTTAAAAGCTGTATAATGATTATTCAGAATTCCATATTTTGCGTTCCAGAATTTTCATTTTTGGATGAACCATTCCTTTGATTTAAAAAGCGGAATTATTTAAATTGTCCGCACTCCTAATTTGACTTTCAGGATTCAGTCTGCGTGTTCCTAATCTTTTTACACTCTCCTTGATCTACTTCTGCCTGACCTGCTGAAAGCAGTGCAGCTGCCATAACATCACAGAAATGAACTCTCCTTTACCCCCCAAAGACACAGTGAGTGTGAACGCACAGACAGAGATAGCCGCAGGCGAGGAACAGCAGAGATACGGAAGGCACTGAGTCAGCAGAGCCCTATGGGAGCACGCCAGGCCTCGCTGCCAAGAATCACGGCCTATGATGCAAGCACCAAACGAATGCAAACCAAACCCTGTGTTTAGGAGACAGAAACATCATTTGACAGCTCAGACATGGCTCCGAGCATCTGGACTTTATATTTTCCTGCTACCTGTCACATAACAGAGTTTTGGAGGCCGGGTTTTTTTTAATAAAATACACAGCAAATGAAAACGAATGGGGCAGTTGTCAAATCTGGAGCTTTGTGTCTTTAAACACCCTAAAAGAAGCACATGTCAAGTTGAAAACCCCTGGTGTTAGACATTCTGATCTGAAAGTCCAAGCTGTGGTCGGACATCAGAAAAGGGATCTTAGAGCAAGACGTAAGATGAGGGAGAACGAGAGAATAGAGGAAGAAAGATCAGTAAGGAAACGCTGTCAGAGTGAGCAGAGGAATCTGAAAACCCTACAGCTTCAACAACACTAGCGGCAATGACACATCATTTATAGGTCTGAAACCCTCTTTGTCCTGAACATAAGCTTTCAGTCCTTTGATATCAGTTCAAGAGCTGAATCCACAAAGCATTTTGAAGCAATGGAGCCTGTTCCTGGAGCAACATTGTTGCGTAGTCTAGTATCAGCGTCGATGGGAAGACAGTTGGAGCTATATCAGCTGATATACGGTATTCTGGCCAGATGTGTTCACATGCTATCCACAGCTTACAGACAAAACCAAAACCTGAGTGAGCTGTCTTTCTGTCTACAGCCTGCATTTAATGGCAGCATCCTAAATGAAAGCCTCTTAAGTAGAGACCAACCAATAAGTATTTTGAGTACAACCCGAATTCCGGAAATGTTGGGACATTTTTCAAATTTGAATGAAATTAAAACTACAAGACTTTCAAATCACATGAGCCAATATTTTATTCACAATAGAACATAGAGAACATAACACATAGTTAAATGGAGAAATTTGACACTATTATCCACTAAATGAGGTCTCAAACAAGTTGGCACGGACACACACACATACACATACACACACATATATATATATATATATATATATATATATACACACACACACACACACATATATATATATATATATATATATATATATATATATATATATATATACACACATTACATGCATACACACACATTATCTGCACTGTAAAAAAAAATTGTAAAATTTGTGGTAAAAAAACGGCAAATACCGCAAATAATACGGTATCAGCATTTTAAGTTATAACTTAAATTTACAGTCAAATACCTTAATTTCATTAACTGATATAATGAATGAATGAATGAATGAATGAATGAATGAATGAATGAATGAATGAAGCATTTATATAGCGCTTTTATTGTGTATTGGAGAGGAGAGAGAGTCATAGAGCCAATCAAGTGGATGGGGATTATTGGGAAGCCATGATTGACAAGGGCCAGTGGAGGGAATTTGACCAGGACACCGTGGTTACACCCCTACTCTTTACGATTGCCATGGGATTTTTAATGACCACAGAGAGTCAGAACCTCGGTTTAACGTCTCATCCGAAAGATGGATAATAATGTTAATATACCAACCTATTGAAGTACTGAAATCTGTTTTGTACCTTTGAAATACACTGATAACCACCAAATGCAGAAGGTGATGAGAAAGTCACATGATGAACCAAAGCCCATCATAGGCAGGTTTTAAATAACAACATGTATGGAAGGTGCACAGTGTCATTCACACAAACACTAAACACCATCATGGTGAGACTCATTAAACTTAAATTTACAATAAACATTAATTTAACAACATTAGATGTAACAAACAATCCTAATAAACATAACTAATAATAAAAAAATAAAAAAAAAACTAAGAAGAAACCTAGTTATTTCAAAGAAAAAACATCAAATTCAAACAAAATTTGAAATGCAATGCAGGAAATTCTGGGAACGTCAATTTACGGTTTTTCCCTGTAAATTTTATATTATTTTTCACTTCCAAAAAACGGCATTTCACCGTAAAATTGTCTGAAATGTCTATTACAGTTTTTCACCATATATATTAGGGGAACTTACCGTTAACCATTTAACAGGTTTTTACTGTAGCATTTTCACAGTTTTTTTACCGTTAAAATTACGGTCATTTTTTTTTACAGTGTACTTGATGGTTGGTTATCTTTTTTATCATATATATATTAGTACTGTCAAATGATTAATCACAATTAATCGCATCCAAAATAAAAGTTTTTGTTTACATAATAGTGTGCTGTGTATATTTATTATGTATATATAAATACACACACATGCATGTATATCATTAAGAAAAAATATGTTATGTTTATATATTAAATGTATTTATATATAATATAAATATAAATATAGTAAATAACATGTAAATCCATGTAAATATTTTCAAAATATATATTGTATGTGTGTGTATTTATATTTACTAATAAATATACACAGTACACACACATATATTATGTAAAGAAAAACGTTTATTTTGGATATGATTATTCACGATTAATCATTTGACAGCATATATACATACATATATATATATATATATATATATATATATATATATATATATATATACACACAACAACAACTACAACTTTTGCCTCATATATTATACAAAATATAAAATTAAGCAGCACACCTAAGAAATGTTAGGCATCAAATCAGCATATCAGAATGATTTCTGAAGTATAATGTGACACTGAAGTAAATAAAGTGAATAAATTACAGTTTAAAATAAAACTGTATTTTAAATTGTAATAATTTTCCACAATATTAGTTTTTGCAGTCCCCCACTATACTCCTTTCTTAGTCTTAGAAAGTTGTATAATTGTGCTAAAAGTTTTGAAAATCGTGTTCTTCTTGTCTTTCACAAGGTTTAGGATCAGAGCTTGGGTTTTTGACTGCACATCAGAAAAGAAACCTTTCTTCTAAGTCACTTTAGTATGAAAGCTTCTGCTAACAAGCTGACTCATTTATGGAACTTTTCTCAGTGTCTTTGTCCTTTGTAACACCTGAACTTTTAAATGAGCTATTTGGAGCCACACCATATGTTCACTGGGCAATTTGAGAGACGACTTGAAGCAGTCATATTAATTCATATGGCATGGCCTATATCTGTACTCAGATTCTAGACTCATCTTTATTCATGAGTGCATTGTGTCAGTGAGAAAACAGTGCAGTTTACAAATGAATATTAACATCATTCAGCTTATGTTGTCATGACTCATACATCATTCTTCCAAAATCTAACAGAAGGATTCAGAATTTTTTTTTTTTTTTTTTTTTTTGGTTCCCAAAAAGCAGAAGTTTAGCTAAAATGTTCTTAATACAGACCTTCCAGAAGCTCATAGAGAAAAAAGAAAAGAAAAAAAGAAAAAAATTGGGCAGTCACTTTTGTGCTCTTTGGGGCATTTTGATTTTCCATTTTCATCTATCCCAGATGGAGCCAATTTATGTTTGCGTGTTCACATTAATGAATTTTGTTCAGTGTGTGCAGAAAGTGAACAGCATCTTGAACCTCTGAGTGAGGGTGGATGAAAAAGTATTTTTTTTTTTTTTTTTTTACTGTGTAAGTGTCCCTTGTTGAAAACTTTTATTAGAGAGAAGGAAATGAAATCTTCAGAGCCAATAAATCACTGGCATGCCTAATTCTCCCTCTTGCTACATTTGATTCCTGTTAAACGAGAAGCTTCATTAGGCTGACTGGAAAGCACTGTTCCACTCCTGCTCTCCCATAAGAGCACTTTCCAAGCAAATGATAATTGTGTTAATTTGCAACACTTTACTTAATGGAAACACTCATTCTAAATCATTGTTTTTTCCATTTGGTCCCATTAGATCAGAGTCCTTGGCAGACACATATAGACTCCATACTGAGGTCTTCCAGTTGTTGTTGTTGTTGTTATTGCATTTGCAGAATGATTGAGTTCCGTAATTGCGTGAAACTGCAGGTAAAACTGTCAAACCAGTGATTTAACCTCACTTTTCTGAGTTTTTGAGTACTTCCAGCAAATAATCTCTTGGCAGTAACTAAGATTAGTCATCTTCCACAGCAACAAACCACTTCATCTGAAATAATAATAAAATAAAAAAAACCGATGCCAGCAATATTTTTTAATCCCATTTAGCAAATGCCAAACGACAGAACATTAATTTTAATTGAAGGAAAAAGCTACATTTAATTTAGTGAATTTGTGAGAGCAGGCTTTTTTTCAATTGCTGATGTCTGTTATCATCTGGTCTTTTTACTGGTCATCTGTTGCTGTTTTTTTATGTAATAAATCAGATTAATAAATATTGTAAATATGTAATTAAAATGAAATGATAAATAAAATGTATATTTTTTTATTATTACCATTATTATTATTATTATTATTATTATTATTATTATTATTATTATTATTTCATAGTTAATTTGTATTATCTCATGATCTCCAGTATGGAACTCCATATGTCCATCACTGGTGTTGCTAAATCAATATTTGATACCACATTTTGGTTTTGTGATTATTATCTGTGCAAGGTTTGTCACATTTGAGGATTTCTGTTAATAATTTACTTGAAACTGGGTTTGTACAAATTCATTCATATGCTGGTTCTGTCACCAAATCTGACACAACTCTTCATTTTTATTCTGTAAGGTGATACGACACTGCAGCATCAATCACAAACGCATCTATTTAAGATTAAATATAGAAGTCTGACTTCTGTCAGAATCAACTGCTCTGCTTTTAGAAACAACTACTTTGCAATCAGATATTCCATAATAGCTCGCCATGCTCAAATGGTTATATTAATGGCAACCTATTATATCTCAATTAGGCCTATATCCCATCCACTTTACCTTGAGCAGCTAATGGGTCTCATGGTAAATGGATACTTTTGCATGTCTTTTTTTATTTTCAGATTTTGAGAAATGATTCAAAGAAAGCCGGCTTTTTATCTATATAAGTGCACACAGACAGGAGGAAGAACTAATCATTGGATCTGCCAACATTTGCCAGGTTAGTGGTAGCAGAGTTTTGTTTGAGGCTAGATTTCTTTGTAAAGAGCAAGTTTAGTTGATCTCAGCAAGCATCTTTATATTCACAAGATGCAAATTTAAGATGTATGTATGTGAATTGCATATATATGTCCTGTCCATTTGGACTTCACACTTTAAAAAAAAAAAAAATTATATATATATATTATGTTTTTAAGGGAGTCTTATCTACGGAGCCCCTTAAAGGACATTGTGGTGGGAAAAATTCGGGGCGAGTGGAAAAAAATCAGGGTGGGAGGAAAAAATTATTTTCAAATGTTTTGCGTTCTCTCGCAAAACTTTTGCGTTCCCTCGAGAAACTTTGCGTTCTCTCGCAAAGATATTTGCGTTGCCTCGCAAAACTTTTGCGTTGCCTCGCAAAACTTTTGCGTTTTCTCGCAAAACCATTTGAGTTCGGACAAACTCTTCCTGTTTACTTTGCAGCTTGCAGTGGTTACACCTCGTATGTTCACAATGGAGAGGTTCATAGAGTTTTATTTTGAACTTAGACTCAGAGTAATACAGTCAGTGCTTATTTCGAGGCACGGTTTTGGGACATTCTAAAACGCTTAATGTGGCTTAATGTTTTAAAACAGTGACATTGGAGGACAAAATTCGATCATAATAAATCCTGATAAAAATTATTAGGCTAACATAATAACCTCATTAATAATATTACTATTAATAAAGCAGAATATGAATGCAACGCAGTGCACGTTAAGCCTTTTCTTCCATAGAAAACGCTTAAGGTAGGCTATAATGAAAGGTTCCATGCAGCTCGTATCTTCACAATGGAGCGGTTCATAAAGTTTTTATTTTGAACTTTGACTCAAGTATAAAGAAATACAGTCAGGGCTACATTTCCCAAAAGCATCATAAGCCTAAGTTGATCGTAGCTCCATTGGTTTCAATGGGTGTATGATGTACTTGAGCTTACAATGCTTTTGGGAAACTCAACCCAGCTTAGTTCAAGGCACGGTTTTGGGACATTTTAAAACGCTTTAATGTGGCTTAATGTATTAAAACAGTGACATTAGGACCAAATTCGATAATAATAAATACTAATAAAATTGTTAGGTTTATATTAATAACCTTATTAATAATATTACTATTAATAAAGGAGAATAGCCCAGAATATGAATGCAACGGTTTTGGTATTTTTAAATCACCATTTTCATTATAGCCTATCTTAAGCGTTTTATGAGGGAGAAAAAGCTTAGGCTATGTGCAGGGCATTGCATTCATATTCTGGGCTATTCTGCTTAGTAATATTATTAATAAGGTTATTAATATTAGCCTAATAATTTTATCAGCTTTTATTATTATCGAATTTGGTCCTCCAATCACCGTTTTAAAACATTAAGCCACATTAAGAATTTTATTATGTCCCAAAAGTTATTAATTTATTTGAATCCAAGTTAAAAAAAAAAAAAAAAACTTTATGAACCCCTCCATTGTGAACATACGAGCTCCACTGCAAGCTGTAAAGTAAACAGGAAGAGTTTGTCCGAACTCAAATGGTTTTGCGAGAGAACGCAAAAGTTTTGCGAGGGAACGCAAATATATTTGCGAGAGAATGCAAAAGTTTTGCGAAGGAAAGCAAATATCTTTGCGAGCGAATGCAAAAGTTTTGCGAGGGAACACAAATATATTTGCGAGAGAACGCAAAAGTTTTGCGAAGGAAAACAAATATCTTTGCGAGCAAATGCAAAAGTTTTGAACGCAAAACATTTGAAAATTATTTTTTCCTCCCAACCTGAATTTTTTCCACTCACCCCGAATTTTTCCCACCACAATGTCCTTTAAGGGGCTCCATACTTATCTGCTCATCAAGGCTGTATTTATTCGATCAAAAATACAGAAAAGAACGAAAACAAACAACAAAAAAAAAAACAGTAATATTGTGAAATATTATTGCAATTTCTAATATTGGTTTCCTATTTTAATTTACTTTAAAATATAATTCATTTCTGTGACGTAGCGCTGAATTTTCAGCATCATTTCTCCAGTCTTCGGTGTCACATGATCCTTCAGAAATCATTCTAATATCCTGATTTATTATGAGTTTTGAAACTGTTGTGCTGCTTAATATTGTTTTTTTTTTTTTTTTTTTTTTGAATCTGTGATACATTTTTCTCTTTGATGAATGATGAATTATATGAGTCTTATACATTTTAACTAATTGATATTGCTCACAGCTAGTCATATTTTTTTTACCATGTTCATACTTTTAACTTTTAAATGAATTCACAATGAACTGAACCAAGAATTTGACTAAATGCATTTTGAAAATGTGATTATTTAAATAAAAACAAATAGATGCAAACATGTATGCATTTATTTATTTGTTTATCTGTTTGTTTTGTGCAGTTTCAATTTATGCATTTAATATATGCATAACATTGTTTATTAGTTTATGTTAAAACTTTGTAATCCAAATGGAGCAAACTTTTTATGTGCAATTCAAATACAAAGATCCTAATTCTTGGCGTTTTTTTTTTTTTTCTTGGTTGTTCTTGGCACTTTTGGGCCTGCATAAATTCTGATTATTATACATTCGGTGCTATTTTTATGCTGTTTTCAGTGCAACCTTTCACAGATGCTGGCATATCTCTAATATAATTAATCTTTCCGCAGTCACAGGTTCTTCTTGGACTCTACTTCGCATTTTAATAATTCCAAGCAATGCAGTGCGGAACATTTTTACGGAAAGGCTTATAAGCATAAACCGGAGGTATTCGAGATTCTGACGTGGATATTTATTGATGTGCAATGAGAAATCCGAGTGCATGGGGCAAACGCATAAATAGAGAAGTAATAATGATAGCCTGTTTATTGTATGACTTAAGGTCACAATCTAAATAAAATGCTTATGAAAACAGCCCCAGATGCCCATCCTCAGGGGCCACGGGAGACCCCATGATACTCTTTAGCATTCGCTCGGCCCTGATCTGATTTGCATGATTATGAAGAATGAGGGGAAAAGAAAACGGCACAAATCTCTCTATTCCCTCCTGTGGCAACAACAAGTGCTTTTTCTAGGGCGCTTATAAAGAAGCCGATTGAATTTGTATTTCAGAGGTGCGTGAGTAAATAAAGGTGCCGAGGCGTCAAATTGAGAGCAGTTAGCAGCGGCTCTTAAATAGGGCCCATTGGAGTATCGCATTGTGCTTTTGTTCTCTGAGGGGCTCTGGGTGAAGAAGAGGAGGATTGTATCTTCATCAGCGCTGCATTGAGACTGATATCTGCTGACAGTCAGATGATTGCCATTATGGCTGAGAGAATAGCAACAAGTCTGCACTCACACACATCTGGTGATGAAAATGAGAGTGTCTGTCTCTGAAAGAAATACTTGCTATTTTCAGTTGTGCTTATCTATAAGTGAATAAGGGAATTGATGGAGGAAGCCAGAGAATTAAGCTCATTGTTTCTGTGTGTGGCATTTGGTTATTAGATTTATTGTTCAATTTTACGAGATCATCCAGTCGTGTGTCCATGTGTCCTAAAAATCAGCCTGTTTAATTAACTACCTTTGTTAGTTTGGGGTCTCGGATGATTTGAACGGCAGGATCGGGCTGAGGGTTGGGCTCCATGAAAACAAATGAGCTTTTCTTGTGACAGTGAATGTGAAAACCTTGGCAGATATAAATATTAAAACTTGTCGTCTTTATCTATTTGACTTCTAGGTCTAATGCAGCCTGTATAAATTAACACTCAGGGCTTTTTGACTGGTTTCTTAGTAGAGGCCATATAAGGTTTTCAGTGATTACAAGAACAGGTATGATCAAGTAGTAACTTTCATTATTTACTTACCCTGAATACTTTTATTTATCTATTTATTTACTTGATTTACATTTTTTTATTTACCTTTTTTAATCATGGAACACCATTTTTCAAGTATCTTCATGCAGCTCAAAATAAATGCATGTAGCCAGTTTATTGTATTGAATAGTTATGCATTATATTATATTATATTATATTATATTATATTATATTATATTATATTATATTATATTATATTATATTATATTATATTATATTATATTATATTATATTATATATTTAATTATAAATGACTTGCAATATTGTATTACATTTGAGGCATGCATTTTTATCAGTTCATGCATTCCCGAATAAAAACCTATGACTTTGGCATTGCTAAAATGCATATTTAAAAAAAATAAATAAATCTGAAAGCAATTGCAAATAGATTCCAGAGCTCTGCCAGAAAAGAAAATAAGCCTTGAATAATGACTTAAATGTTGTGTAGAAAATAGCTGTGCAAAGATTAATCATAATTTTTGCTTCTATGTTCCATACAAAACAGGGTTTGACTGAGAGTGAGTAAAATGCCAAAAGTTTAATTTTTTTGGATGAACCATCCCTCTTTAAAAATGTGGCTAAGCTTATCTTGTAGTACGAAGCACTTTCTTTTGACTTTATCTGAATGAAATGTAATTTATGTCTCTCGTCTGTGTGCATGTACCACACAGCCATTATCAGTTAAATACTGCAATATCTGGTAATTACAGTTCCTCATAAAACCAAGTCATATACATATTTTCCACTCACTGTGGAGGCTGTATGTTTTTATTTGGCAAACAAGAAAATTAGTCCTTGTTTTACCTCAGCAAGATTCATCGTCCCATTTTTTTCCATTACAACTCTAATCTAAATGCAAATTTTGATTGGCTCTCTTCTCCAAAGCGCTTGAATGCAACCCGTAGACACAAGCTTTGTGTTTTTCCTCCTCCCACTCCAAATGGGAGCATAATTTTTTGCTGGTTTTCGATAAAGGTGATGCCGGTCTACTGGGTTAACGTGCCACCGAGGGTCTCGATGAAGCATCTCAATTTGAGAGCAGGGATTTGTGTTAAATGAGCAAAAACACTCACGACAAGTGCGCCAATCCATCATACCATCCTTTGGGATATGAAAAACCCACATTTTCTCTTCCTACCGCTCTTTCTCGCTCGACTGTGAGCATTTGAGCGCACTCATGTGTTTCTTAATACCCTTTAACAAGCTTAAAATACATTTGTATCGATGCGGAGACTCGACGGCAGACGCTCTATTGTTAGGACACAATTCAGGTGGGCGCAGTGGTGTCAAAGCATTGATCCGAGAGAACTGCCTCTCGCTGCCCCAAAATCACATGTCTTCGTTCCCAGATGTACCATTCAGACTCCCAAATTAACACAGTGTTTCTCATCCTTCATTGCTCTGTGTCATCTGACAGGCTGAAAAATAACAGAGATGCTTCAAGCTGGTGTTCCTGTCTGTGTCAGCGGCCGGGTCTCGTGGGCTAGTGAGGGAACAAAGCCTGGCGGAGACTCGTAGGTTCACTGCAGATGGGTCTGTAGAGGAAGATATGGACCGGTGGTGGTAAAAGGCTTCGTTTTATGCACTTCCAGCCGCCCTGGCCATCAATCTTTGCTCTGGCCAGCTGTTTGAATGAGTGACATGGCATTCACTTAGCTCTAGGTGTCAAGCATTCCCACTCGCGCACTCTTGTAAATACACCGACAATACCGCTGGCAGCTATTGCACAGAGACATGATTGTGCTGGGAAAGATACGAGAACCAGGAAAAAAACAGCTTTCATGATGCTCAAGTCCTCACTCTTTGGTTTATGCAAACTAAATGCAGTATTGTGATAGCCTGCTACTCATATAGTAGCTACAGCACTTCTTTGAGAAACTGTGAGTTGTGAACTTGCTGTCTGCAATGAATGTAATGAGAGAAGAACACTCCAGACAATAAATAGAATACATATTGCTGTATTTTGTTGTCCTTGCCGGTTGCTTGCAGTCTGTCTTGCAAATAATTGACTCTTATGAACTGAATCAATCACAAGTCAGACTCAGGCCATTGCGTTTTCTGTGTATGGTAAGGTTTGCAGTGTGACTGGTTGCTTGTGTCTGTGTTTAAAGGTGTTTCACTGTTTGATGAAAAAAAAAAAAATCAATGTTTCAAGCTATAAGAAGATAATGAGTAAGCTTTAGTAGATTTCCCTGGAAAGTGTTTTGAACATAGTGGCACAATCGAAACATCTCTGTTTGTCTGCAATATTTGCTCAACCAAAGGTGAGTTTACAGTTATTATTTTGCAATTCCATTTGTAAAAGTTGGTGGTGCGGAACACCACCAACCATTACATCTTTGTAAAAATACATTATGTTTTTTTTTTTTTTTTATTAAAGTAGTAATTGACTGTTCGCAAAGAGCTTGATTGACAGGCGATCTGACCAATCATAACACCGAATCAAACAAATCAGCCAGGAGAGTAGATTAACTTTGGTGGACTTAAAGTTGAAAAAAATTGTGTGTATTGACGTCTTTCCGTGGTTGAAATAAAATACGTTATGATGTTCATTCATGTTTTTTTCGTGCATAAAGTAAATATGAAAAGATTATCGGTTCAGATGAGGCAATATAGCAATCTGTCACGACACATTAAAGAGCCACAAAACTGTATTTATTGTTTGACTTTCATAAAAAAAAAAAAAAAAAGACACAATTTGAAAGCTGAGTCCTTGTTTCATTCCAGAAGTAACCTGCTCTGTCTTGTCTGTTGGTGTGTTGTCAGTTTCCTCTTTGCTCTGTGATGTATTTTTGTTTACTGCATGAGAACGTGTAGTGCGAGAGCGGCATAGATTGTTGGACATAGCAACAGTAACTAAGGAGGGCGGGTTTTTGCGAAGGCTCAATCACTAAAACTGCTAAAATAGTAATCTGTAATACTTTTCAGTACTGAACCTCAAAAGGTTACATATGTTAATGTTAGTTAATACAATAGGTATCACAACTTTTTTTTTTTTTTTACAACATGTTACAACATACAACAATTTACGACATATTTACATTTATTAATATAGGTTGAGATACTTTTACATTTTGGCACTTGAGGCTGGTAAGATTTTATTTATTTTCTTTTTTTGTGCTCACCAAGGCTCCGACAGTAATATTGTGAAACATTCTTTGTCTTTTTTTTTTCTTTAAACATTTTAAAATATAATTTATTCCTGTGATGAAAAGCTGAATTTTCAGCATCGTTACTCTAGTCCTCAGTGTCACATGATCTTTCAGAAATCATTCAAATATGCTGATTTGTTGCTCAAGCGAGATATTTTATCACAGATAAGTAAATACATTTTTAAATAAACGCTTTTCATGGAAACCATGATACATCTTTGATGAATAGAAAGTTCAAAAGAACAGCATTTTTTAATATCAAGGTAAAAGTCTTGTCACTTGATCAATTTAATGTGTCTGTCATAATTCGTTGTCGAGGAAGCACGCAGGAGGCACGGGTAAACGTTCAACAATCTTTAATCAAGGAAACTCAGGAGATAATCCACAATGGGAGCTGAACACGCACACACATAGGAACAAAGTAGACCCGACAATCAAGAACTGAATAGACTGGGGCTTTTAAACTCAGGATAACAAGGGAACTAAGGAGACACGCCTGGAATCAAATTAACAGTCACCATGAGGGAGAAACTGGTTCACAGGGAGCAAAAACACACACAGACAGGTCCATGATCCTGACAGTGTCATTGCTGAATCTAAATGCTAATTCCTTAAAAAAAATATATTCCTGTTTCCAAACTTATAACAAACTCATATTAAAAATTCATATTAAATTAATTCATATCCCAACCTCAGCATGTGATTCTATGGATTCAGATTAAATCTAAGCTACATTTAGTACACTACTGTATTTATTACAGTGAACTACAGTGTAGGGTATAAAGTCCTTATTGTTTCTATTTTTTTTTTTTTCTTTTCTTTTTTTTTCTAGGCAGCGGTCATATTGCTCATAAGGCAGAATATCCTACAGTCAGCATAAAGCATACTCATCCCTGAACTCAGACCACCAACACGTATTTAACTGTTTACAATAGTCATATGTTCAATAACAGTGATTCATAGCTGATCTATTTCAGCCAATTTATAGTCCACTTTCTGTTTATGGTTTGGTAGAGAGAAGCCAATTAGCATGTTGTGCTCGCAGGCAAAGCCGTAGCATGACTGACATGCATAGAACGCTGAACTTTCTTTAATGAGCCGTTCGCTCGTCTCTGCATAATGTTGCTCATTGTTGGGGCATGTGTAGCCCTGAGGAGATGATGTAGGCCGCATAGATGCTGACTGCACTTGGGGAGTCTGGGAACTGTTTCCTCGATGGTGCATGATGGCTTGGCTGTGGGTTTTAATGGGAACATTTGCTATATTCATATACAACCATTCTGGAGATTTTAACCTGTGCTTATGTGTTGTTGAACAGACTGCAGTATTTTTAAAAATTAAATATTAATATAAATTTAGCTGCACCATATATATGATCTTTTTTCAATATTTCTCAATATTTGTAGATGGATATTAAGTAATACTAACCTTTTAATATACGTTATTACCAAATTATTACACAATTTGTTTTTTTTTTTATCAAATAATTATTTTCGCTAATTTGATCATTTTGATAAAGTGTTTGGATGGATGGATATTAAGTCATTCTAACCTTTCAATAGATGTGCTATTGCCAAATTATTACATAATTTGTTTTTTATTGAATAATTATTTTTGTTTTTTATAAAGTGTTTGGATGGATGGATGGATGGATGGAAGTAATACTAACTATACTAATATACAAATATTAAGTAATACTAACCTTTCAATACATATTTTATTGCCAAATTATTACATAATTTGTTGCTTATCATTTTGATAAAGCGTTTCCATGGATGGATTTATGGATATTAATTAATACTTACCTTTAACAAATGTTATTGCAAAATGATTAGAGAATTTGTATTTATCAAATAATTATTTTTGTTAATTTGATCTTTTTTTTTTAATAAAGTGTACGGATGAATGGATGGACATTAAGTAATGCTAACCTTTCAATAGATGTGTTATTGCTAAATTATTACATAATTAGTTTTTTATCAGGTAACTATTTAGCTAATTTGATCATTTTGATAGTGTTTAGATAGATATATAAACACATGCATAATGAATGTCGTTCATAATCCATTGATCGATTGTTAAGTTTAACAGCTTACTTGTGAGGGTTACAAATGAATGATTGTTTTT
Source organism: Acrossocheilus fasciatus (assembly GCA_036784905.1). Classification (NCBI taxonomy): domain Eukaryota; kingdom Metazoa; phylum Chordata; class Actinopteri; order Cypriniformes; family Cyprinidae; genus Acrossocheilus; species Acrossocheilus fasciatus. The sequence continues at coordinate 26,204,921 of CM071949.1, read as the reverse complement.
GCAAAATGAATAACATCATTAAACCTGTGGAAAAGTGTGGTCTATAGTATTGCTAGTGGAGAGGGTTTCGACAGAACCAAGTGATGTTTTAACTAGAGGCCAAGGTCAAGACACAGGCAGCCAATTTCAATGGCGGCGGTGAACACAATAGATTGAAAAGCTTTTCAGTCTCTTGGATTTGTCCAAAAAGGGAATGTCTGATATTGGTTATTTTACAGGTGATGTGGAAGAATACATTTTGAGCTGTTCTTTGACCTTTTTCAGTTTCTTGTTCTTTTTTTGTCCACAAAGGAAGAGTTTACAAAGGGGAGTTTTCCTTTAGACTACACCTAATGGTGTGCAAACTAGTATGAAGTAATGAAAGGCTATTGTGTTGTATTGTATTGTATTTCTAACTGAGATACCATTACAGTGAAGTTAGGATGTTCAGGAACCATAGACAGAATGAAAAATTGTGTTTTCACGAGACTGCTTACATTTATAAAATATTAGCTTGTATTCAGGGTTGCTCGTGGAATTGCTTGCTTTTGGGTCATAGCATAATCTATAGAAAGTAAACACGTTAAGGTACTCCACAAGTAATTACAGAGTGCAGCAAATGTGCTATGGTCCAATAAGCTTTTTGCATAAATAATGAAGGATTTGTAACTTGGAGAAAGGTCTGATTAATTATTTAAAGCTCTAAATGGATTTACCATTTTACCCCGAATGAATTATGGCTCAACATCACTAAGGAACAGATAACAGGGAGTCTAAGGAAAGTCTCAAGAAAAGTAAAAAAAAAAAAAAAGTAAAAAAAAAAAAAAAAACAATGACATGCCAATAAACAATGGGGTCAAAAGGCCCAAGACCAAATTAAAATTAAATTAAATATTTAAATATTTAATTGAAATATATGATCTTTTTTTTTATTATTTTATTTATTATAATTAGAATTATTGAGTTACATTTTAAAGTAATACATTTCATTGTTTCAGAATCCTAATGCTTATTATTTCCAGATATAATAAATAAATAAATGTGTTTCTGGAAATATTAATCACATATAAAGCATTAAAGTAACGTATTAAATATTGAAGCTAAGGGATATTATGTGGTAAATGTACACTACCATTCAAAATGTTTTACTTAAATAACTGTTTTATATATTAAGATGTTTTTAAAAGTAATTTAAAATGTGATTACAATTGTAATTCTTGAAATCTTTTTTAACATTGCGAATGTCTTTACTGTCACCTTTAATAAATTTAGTGCATCCTTGCAGAATTAAAAATTTTTTTTTTTTTTTTTTTTTTTAATAAGAAATCTTACTAACCCAGTTTTTGAAAGGTAGCATATTTCTTATTTTAATACAAAAAAAAAAAAAAAAATATATATATATATATATATATATATATATATATATATATAATATTCAGCAAGGATGCATACAATTTAGCAAAATATAATTATTTTTATGAATATTTATACATATTAAAATTTGTCAGGAAATTATCACAATGACCATTTAGCTCCTTCATACAAACGTCATATTTACACAATTGCAAAATTGCTTTTTGTCTAGTGGCGTCATACTTTTGAATTCCATTTTATATTAAATGTTATTTTATTGACAATTTTATAGTCTGTTTCTGAGAAAAAGAGCAAGAAATCAGCTTATTCAAGATATTATCAGTCTATAGATGATAGATATTTATGTTGGCCGGTGCTCATTACCAGAGAACAAATAACCTAGAGCAATTCATAATTTCTTTAGCATGTTTGAGAGTGGGAATGAAAAATCAATCATATATTGATTATATCCTCAATATGCGCATGACTTGTCCCTGTTTCACAACACACTCACACGTACTCATACAACAAACATGTGCTGCTTCATTCAAACAGACTAGAATTTAATTTCTCTGCTATGAAAAACAAGTCCACACTACAGATAATGAATTACCATGAGACAAGGCGTAGTTGTGCCATTATGTACTCAAAATAATGAGCTCAAACAAATGCATGAAAATAATAAAAAGCAGTATTGCTTGGAGGAAATAACACATCTTTTAATATAGTTTGCAGAAGGAAATGTGTAGGAGATATTACACATGCACATTAATCTATCACTATATAAATACACAGACATAAACGGATATATCGCTGTGTGTGTGCAAAAAACACTACTTTTACAATAACACTTGAAGTAATTGAGAGCAGACACTAAAGTTGCTAGAGTCTTTTTTTTTTTCTGAAACAGAACCAGAGGCATAGACGACCTCCAGGGGGACGTGCCATTAATATATCATTTTCTTCAAGGATGAACTCAAACAGATGAACAAAACATGCTGGCCAGAGGTGTCAGCTCATGATAAGGATACTCTCTCCACCTGGACGTGGCGATATGTCACCAACGATTTGTCACCAACACTGCATGAC